>OZ026630.1:61792664-62108664 GCA_964020975.1 Hermodice carunculata | reverse complement strand
TTTTGGGCAGATACTTGATTTTTTTTTCTTTTGGGATAAAACTACTGTTTCTGTTGATGGATTAAATTTAAATCATTTCATAAAATTTAGGTCAAAAAGTAGATATCTATGATGCAAAGTTATCATCAAGGAACACACTTCGACTTCCATCGTCTGCAGTCAAATGCCCGATGTCCATATCTGTTGGGCCGAAATACAAAAAGTGGGTCAACTACATTAATGGTATATCTAAGAAAAGTGTTTTCGAGAAAGGAGCTATCACATTAACACTATTCTGATAATATGGTTTAATTTGAAGGGATGAGTGGTCTTATAACATTCTGTATTAATTTCGAACACTCCAAAAGAGTAGCCGGAAGAAGAAATATGATTTCTCTGACAGCAAGTGCTCGGAGAGACAAAGTCCGCCCAAGGTCTGCAATCTCATGCTTTGACAACCTGCTGTCGTTACATTTATTCTGCAACAGCATGAATCAGACTGGTCTATTGACATATAAAAGAGGTGATCTGACAGAGAGTGTGTAATTGTTTTTCGTAGGTTTATGTGACAATGACCTTCAAATGTTTTGAATACAATAAAAATTACGAAAGGTGCGTTTTAAGCTGGCTTGCTGGAGAAATCAACGACATGCAAATCAATAATCGATTATAGACAAAAAAATTATCGTCAGAAGGTCATCCCCACAGCAGCCACACTTTTCTGAATAATATATTACTGCAACGATCTATCCTAGGCCTCTCTTGGATCACATTTTTGTGTGTGCATTGGATTACGCTGCTCAAACATATCGTCGTGCAAATCGGTTCAGAGTTTGTTCAGTTATCGAGACAAACTTCCTTTTCCATATGCTAGGTCAGAAGCGCGGGAAATAAATTTTAAAAAAGTAGAAAAATCGTAGTACAACATAGTGGTCAAGTACATTCCAGGACTAGCGAGGAATAATTGCCTGCAATTTTAAAGCAAACGCAATTAGCAAAGTTGTTTAAGGTAAAACGAATGAAGACCCCCCCCCCCCCCGAAAATTTAATATAATCGTTAAAATACCGCCATCACTAGAACGTGGCCATATATGAAAAAAAGTTGATTAAGATCTGGTACGCAAGGTACATATTGCAAAGTTTCAAGTGAATCTGACCCTTGGTTTGGAGAACTTCAAAGAATAAGTGCACCAGCATCCCTATCGTAATCATGTCCATATGTACTTACCGATCGTGAACTAATTTAAAACATCGTCAAAAATCATCAAACCATGTGAGTCCATCCGATTATCAAGTTTGATAGAAATTGTTTAAAGCTACATTTGTCACAGTTTTGAAGAATATCCAACTTGCAGTTTGGCAGCAGACGCCGAAAATTCCAGCATTACTCGAAAAAGCAGGTACTAAAGAACCAGTCAGTTTATCCGTAAACATTACAATTCCCGTGAGCCTCTCCAAACCGGGGTCGTGAGCGTACGATCATACAAAAGAAACGCTCAGATGATCAGATTTAATTCAGGCATTGATTCCACAAGAACAACATCAAATCAGATATCCGACTTTCTCTCTCTCGACTTAGGTATAACATATATAGCAGAATAAGTAATTACATGAAATGAAAAGGAATATTGAATGGAACGGAATGGAAGTAAAGCTGCGCATGCGAATCGCATACCTGGTTTTTGGGCGCAATTCAACATTACACAATTGGGTATTAAATAATCAACCAATAGAGGAGGTCATGATGTCTAGCGTGCGCGGATATTTTATTTCAAAACAAGCTGACAAGATGGTGTTGGCAGCCCTAGGCCTTACATTAAGGCAATTATATTCTAAGGACATAAAAAAGCTACTTTCTGGAATATGCACCTGAAGATAAAGGAGGTGAGTCAAACATACAGATTGATCCTCTGCAGCACTCAGTCCCGGGAAAAGGTAGCCGCGTGAAAAATTTCCCGTTTCTTATACTTTCCAGTATAAATTTTAAGTTGTGGGCCGGCATGTGATTGTGAATTCCAAAAAGTGACCTGGAGCAGCCGGAGATTGCTAGGGCCAACACAGGATGTCTTTGGCTGGGCCGCCGGATGATTTAAACAGCTACACACGGAGACACAGCGTTCACTTTAAGCTGTGCTTGAAGCTTGACAATATGACCCTCTTGATGCTAAAGTGGCGATCAATTTCCGTCTGTACAAATAGGTACATTCATTAAATTGTACTAATTAATCAGGGAATCAATCGGAGGTGCATATAGAAGCAGAATCAAAATCACCTGATCACTTGATTGAACTTACTTGGCTTCTTATAATTGTTTTTCGTTTAGTGCAATTCTGGGAAGAAATTGAAATCATGAGGCTGCAATATAGGAACATTGAAATAGTGACTCCAGAATAAGAAGCTGTGATATTTTGCACAAAAAGAGAAGTTGGCAGCTCAAAGAACATGCTACTTATTGCTGCTTTAAACAGCAGCAGGCTAGGTGTCCTGAGAGCAAGTAAAAAATTATGAGTACAGAAAGTAGCTGTAAAATATGAGTGAACTTTATCATGCGTTTCGCCTACCAACTGTCACCATCAAACTTGGCGAATAATTTGCTGGTCACTCTTAGCATTCATGCATTTTTGTAAGGAAAGTTTACTGATACTCTATTTGATACTCTTTGACTTTTGTCAAAAGAACCTTGTAATTTGGGTTCTCTCATTTAACTATGATATTTATTGTAAGTATATATATATATATATATATATATATATATATATATATGGTCACGGGAGTGTGTGAAATGTGGCTGTATTTTTCCAGTAAATTGAATGCAGATGAGTTAAGTATTTGTCGAGGTAAATTTTTAATTTTAAACCGACATGTAAATCATTCGTTGATATAATTTGTCGATTCAACACTTTTACCATTTTTATAAAGTGGAACAAAAAATCAACCATTCATATGTGACTGTCCGTTATAACCTTTGCACAATGAACAATATTTAAATTCAGGGAAAACTTTGTTCCTTTTTAAAAGTACATTGTTGTTGTGCCTTCACTTGCAATAAGGATTTAAATGTCACACATAAGTAAAATCAGTCGTCCACCATACGCCTGAGTGCTTTAATAATGTGCTTACGTTCATGCCAAAGGTGATTTCAATCCATGCCAATCTTGAAATGTCTCTTTTGCAAATAATGGTAATGATAGCAAGGATAATAAGAGCAATGGCAAAAAGTAACGGCATCATAAACAACAACAATTATAATTGTAGTTATGAACTATTCAACCTCTACCCTTAAAAATCAAATGGAATTTACTAGTCCACGATTAGCCTTCATAAAACCAATCAAGAGTTTAATTGCTACTGGCCTGGTACAAGCTGACAAGGAAGCATTATAAAACTGTCGACCAGGTACACAAGAAGTAGAGCATTGACGGGTATCCGTGCAAAACCAATCCGTCGAGCAACTGCCTAATGACTTTTTCTGAGTATTCCTTTCCAACATTCAAGAACCAGATATCCGAAAAAATAGTCCAATATGTATTTACATATAATATTAAGAAAAGAAGGATAATATAAGTGATATCTTCATTCTTTCTGTATCCTGAAAAAGATCAGCAAGAACAAATTCTTTGGTCTAATAAAACTTCTTGGTTATCTAATTCAGGATGATTTCGTGTGTGTGTGTATACATACATATATATATATATATATATATATATATATATATATATATATATATATATATATATATATATATATATATATATATATATATATATGTGTGTGTGTGTGTGTGTGTGTGTGTGTGTGTGTGTGTGTGTGTGTGTGCGTGTGTGCGTGTGTGCGAGTTACAATGGAGGGAGGTCAGCTGTTTTACTTTAGGAGGTATGAAATTGCCATTGCCGTCGACCAGCGAGCCGTGTGAGTGCCCTTTTCCGGACGCCGGTTACACGCTTACAACGAAAAGAAAAAGTTTGCAGATATAGCTGAGATAATCACATTTCGGCATTGCATTAGAAGAATAGTTCCTTCCGTTGAGTAATTATCATATAGCACAATGAATAATGTGATGACACTCTTACCGACAACCATGCAATGAAGCTCCGTCTCTACAACCTGATCATTATGTTACACAGCCCATGGTAGTGTATGTGATGAAAAATATTTAAAATGATAGAATGTGTTTCTATTGGTTATTGACTGTTTAAATTATGTACACTGTCTGATTGATCGACTGGATAGTCGCTTAAATGGTAGCTCGTGCATGTTATTAATTTTTCGCGAAACCATGTGATACCCGACCGCGTACCAGGTTATTGTAGTACCCATATTTCGGGTACCGAACATTTAATTTTTAATGCCCGGCAATGCCCTCACAGAAACACAGAATAGATATAGCAGCAATGAAATCATTGCAATACAGTGAAACAGCTTCCAGTGCAGCCTGAAAAAGTATCAAATTGCTGAAAAAGACATACAGATAAATGAGAAGAAATTTTCAAGTGTTGTTGCAAAATGGTAATGTAATTTGTGGGCATAGTTGCTGTCGCTAGGTGACACAACAAAATGCCAATGGTGAGATTAACGTCTTATTTTTTCAATAGAGATAGTGACAACACTCTACATGTATGTACATGTAAACACAGTCTGGTGGGTACTTATTTTACACGCATGCCCGAATGGCAGCTAAATGAGCATATAGCTTCAGTGTGTGTGTGGGGGGGGGGGGAGGAGGGTCAGAGGCAGACTGGTTGGAAAGCCGTTCGATCAATCGAACCAAAGATGTGTTTCAACGAAAAAACTGTGTACTTACCTTGAAGGAAACCAGTTATTTTACACATGAAGCGACCGTATATCCACACTTTGTAAACACTCTGTCCAACAGCCATGGGCACGCACACAAGTATAACTAGCCAAAAACAAAACAAAACAAAAAACATAATCACATTTAAAAAAAGTATTTTTTTAACCAGCATTTTGTCTATCTCAGTCCCTGCTGTGAGAAAGATCTGCAAGAAGGAAATACCTTACAAGCTCATTTTCCATGTACAGTATTCATCGATTAATATTCCCTTCAAGGGAGAACCGATTTTTTTAAAATTCTTGCGCCCTTGCCAAGATTATTGTTGTATACCTGATTTTACTTCCTTGAAACACTTAAGATACGAAGAATGCATCACTATGGAATATGATAAAAATAATGTTCCAGGGAAAAGAAAATTAATACGAACATTTTTCTGAAAACATAACAATGGTGTCTAATGCCGAGTCTCATGATGAAAAAGTGTTTCATGGGTCCTGATGACTCACATACATAGGGGGGTCTATTGTTTTTCTCATACGCTTTTGTTTCGTGGGAAAAGACTCTAAAAGGAAACAGAAAAAAAATACCATTAGTTTTGTTAGTTTCCTGTAGTATTCGAACCTTCGACCTCGATGGCACCATCTCTTAGCCAAATGTAAATTTAAACGATGACCTCTGAGCGATCGGGACATTCCCAAAATGGTTGACAGACGCTCCAGGCTGATGTTATACCAGGTGTGGCTTGTACACGCACACAGCATCTCCACAGACAGATAATTTTTCTCAATGGATTAGTCAACACACCTCTAATATAATTTCAAGTCTGAACAATGGCCCACAGCACAAAGAAAGTATTAAAAGATTATTAAATAGTGAAAAATACCACAATTTATTTATTTATTTTTTGCTGCTGTGGGAAAGTCACATTGTATGTGACAGTTGATTGCAGAACAAGAAATATTTTCCTGTTTAGCAAAAAACACATATCAATAATGTAGACTGTAGCTTATTTTAGAAAAATGCACATTAATCGTCACCAAGCGCAAATTTAAATTCCGCGTTTAGTACCAAAGTGGTTGTCAATATAGTGAAGAAATGTTTGTTTCATGGACAATGATACATATATACCTAGTGCTGCACTCAATTTTGCATTGTTTTCGCATCAAATTCATTTCGGTAGTACAAAATCGGATGATTAACAACTTAAAATATTTCTCTTTCTGTAGTTACAGTATTTGACCGTAGCAAGAGTTACTGTTGTTATCATCATAAATGGTATTCAGGCAACATCGTGATCTAAATAATGAAATAATGTGCACTAGGGAGACACTCTGAGGTGACGTTATCCCACTGGTAAATGGGCTGAGAAGACCCGATATGCGAAATTTATCCAATTATATGTCAGTCGACTTACGGGTCCTGGATTTTTTCATGCTTATGGTATTTCCACTCCCTGTTCAGTCTATGTTCGTGGGACATACCAATAAGAGTATTACCGTTCAAATCAAGTATACTACCGTTGGTGTTCCAAGGCAATAGAAAACTTTATTTAATAACTTCAAATTCCGTCACATACTTAAATCTTCTAGGGTACAAGCTCACATGGTATGATCAGTTGCATTCCGCTACAATAATTGAAATTGCGAAACGCATTAAATTATCTCAATGTTTTGCCGCGCTAAATAACTGTTAACAAACGTTTTTCGCTGCACGTACTTCATAAATTGGTCTGATTTAGAGGGACATCAAACAAACCTCATAACATAGACTTTACATTTTTTTACTATTCACAGGGGATTTTATATTATACTAATAATAAATCTATACTCTTACTGTTAAAACTACAAAGTTTAAACAAAACTCAATTTCAAAAAATGAAATAAAAAACATGCATTACATCAGCAAATATCTCATGATTTATTTTTAGATGAATAGTGGTTTGAAGTGTTGAACAAAGTTTGAAAAGGGAACACTTTTTAACAAACACATGTTTATCGCTATATTTTTTTTCTTGTTAAACACTATCATCTGTATGCCAAAATGAGAGGCTGCACATGAATAAGAGCTGCACATGGAATGACAACTGATTTGGCCATTTTTTTTTTTTTTTTTTTTTTGTTGTTGTTGTTGTCTTTTTACATTTTGTAACTTTCTGTTGGTTTTAATACTGTTTTGGTCCAAAGCCAATTTCAGGTTTCCAACACAATATTTGGTACCTATTTCTACGGAAGCTCTTGTCAACAGGAGGACCAATTTGGTTTACTTTAGATTTGTATGCAAAGTTTGTGTAGTGATATTGCACGGCACATCTTTATTCTGCAAACTTATCACTTAAAAACATAACTGGGAGTCTGATAATTCATCGTTTTAAATCCAAGAAAACTGAATGTTATCAATATGGAAACAAGTAACCCTCAGTAAAGCTGGCGCATCAAATTTACACTAAAACACTCCATCAGAAAAACGTCATGACCCATGTCTGTTTGCAACCAAAAAGACAACCCTCAGGCTGGACTTCCTCAACCATCACATATACATGGAGTATGTTTATTCGATTTAGATAAACATAAGTCGTATGAATTCAAAATATTGTTTCCTAGTATCTCAGAAGTGACTCAAGCACCGATAAAATACCCAAAGCCGTGTTTTTATATAAAAATCGTTATAATAAAATTGAAAGCCATCCTGAAGCTATTGTACGTACGCTTTTCAATG
Source organism: Hermodice carunculata (assembly GCA_964020975.1). NCBI lineage: Eukaryota > Metazoa > Annelida > Polychaeta > Eunicida > Amphinomidae > Hermodice > Hermodice carunculata. The sequence goes on along the minus strand of OZ026630.1, from coordinate 62,101,178 downwards.
GAACAAGTTCAGGATAAGATAATATTGTTGTTAAAAGATAGACACAGAGAAATATCTTTGCGCGCAGAAATTAGAGTGAAAAGGCAACAAGGAAATATGAGTTTGGTACTGTGATCCGATATCTCTGCAGTTATCGTTTTAAGGTACTTTTTAATCATTTAGGCACAATATAATAAAAAAGGTACAGAGGCTGGTATTCTGAACAGTTGAATGGTGCTGTATATTTGAAGTTTTATTTTTAGCACGAAAGCTAAGCAAGGATGAATGAACCTTGACTGCCTTAATGCATTTTTCTGCAGTAAATACGTTTCCATGCAAACTTGACGAATAAAGATCAGTAGTTCAAATGTACAGCACTTCATTTTTTTCTTTATTCATTGCTCCTGTGTGCACTAGTTGGACCAAAGGGTTCCAAGGCGGTCAATCGTGCTAATATGCTTTGTGTAAATGGCATGCTCCTTGCGTGCCTAAGCTTACGCTTGTCCTGAAAGCGATGGAATTAAAGCTAACTTCACAGATGATGTTTCTAATTTTCGCTCATTGAACTAAAAATCCACTTATTTTGCACTCAGAGCAAGTTTCAGTGAAGAATTTTATGTAGTATGAAAGAAAATACCAAAGATGAATACCGACTTACTGTTATTTTCAAATAAAGATAAATGTAGTTGCCCTTACAAGAGTTCTCAGTCAATCTATTTCTGGTTACACTGCGATAAAAGCAAAAGTGTGTTACCAGTTCATTTTTGAACCTTTTTACCATGTAGATATATGTCTTTTTGGAGCTAGTTATAGATTGGATGTTGAAAGTCCGCGCTTTGGAATGAAACTTTGGCCAGTCAAGAAGACAAAATTGATACAAACGTCAGTGGCCTTTGAATGCAGTATACCCTCAAGGTGTCACCCTGTAGATTCAGGTCTTTTGTACTTAGATCTCAATTGGATCTTAAAAGTGCCCAATCTGAAATGAAACTGCTGTCTTTAAGTGCGTTACCGTCTTTTCAATACAGTATATTTACAACCTTTCCCCATGAAGATCCGTGTGGTTTGAACCTAGATCTCGACGATATCTTCAAAGTCCTCGATCTCAGATGAAACTTTGGCTTCTCTGGTCTGATTTGACACAAATCGACTAGAATTGTTAAGATCAAAATGAAAGTGAGTCAGCATGCCCTCACCAAACTGCAAAAGTCGGGCCCCTCAAGGGGTAGGCGTGTTGTCCCGTTAGATCTTCTCTGAGACTATCATTCATTTTAGTGGAAAAAAATCACAAAATTTGATTGGTGAGTCACCAGGCTTATCATCCTGGTGACCCACCTGTCCCACAAATGCTTGAAATTTACGCTGTAATTCTGGAAACAATGGATGAAGGTAAAGATGTACGTTCTGTTTTTCGTGATGTGCTGAAAGCTTTCGACAGGGTATGGCACAAAGGCTTTTTATCCAAACTTGATGCAATAGGCGTGAGAAGTTCTTTGCATAAATGGTTCGAAAGCTACCTATCTAACAGGCGACAAAGAGTGGTCGTAAATGGCTGTTGTTCGTCATGGAAAAAATGTTTATCCTGGTGTACCAAAAGGTTTAATTTTAGGCCCGTTGTTGTTTTTAATTTATATTATTGACTTAGCAGACATTGTGGAATCTAACATGCGAATCTTTGCCGACAACATATCACTTTTTGTTGCCTCAGATAAAGTGTTTCCCGATTTTGTTCAAATGAGGTTAAATGAAGATTTGTCTGCAATTTCTAACTGGGCAGGCCAATGGTTTGTAAACCCAAATGAACAAAAAATACGTCCAAGCTATGTACTCGTTGAAATGTTGAAAAAATCCTCCTCTTTTTCTCAACAACCATGAAATTGTTGAAACAGAGAGCCATAAGCACCTGGGAATCACTCTGTCTAAGAACGGTTCATGGTATCATCACGTTGAAAATATTTGTGTTTAAGCCTTGAAACGTGTTGATTGTCTCAGAGGTATGAAATATAATCTTGACCAAAAGCAATTAGAAAAGCTGTATTTTTACTTTTATGAGGCCAATTATGGAATGTGGCGACATATTATGGGATAACTGTACTGTTACAGTTGCTGATAAGCTGGAGTGAGTTCAACATGAGGCGGCACGTATTGTAGTCAGGGCCCAACAAAATGTTTCTCTTAAATCACTGTACCGTGAATTAAATTGGAAGCCTTTAAGAGTTCAAAGTGAGCGTCATAAACTTGTCCATATATATTAGATTGTAAATGGCTTGACCCCTGCCTACTTAAGAGAAAGAATACCCACGGGTATTGATCAAAATCATGCCACAAGATATTGAGAACTACCATTGCTATATCCTTCATCGGTGCAGCGCAGAAAATATTTTCCGTCTACTATCCGCAGTTGGAACGATTAAACCCTATTGTGAAACACTCGCCGTCTGTCAGTTCCTTTAACTCAAAACGCCAGTCACAGGATGAACGCACCCCATCTTATTACAACAGAGGTAACAGGAAAGCTCAGACACATCATGCTCGGTTATGAATGGGTTGCAGTTTACTAAACTGTGACATGTATAGATGTAGACTAGTTAACAGTCCACTTTGTAAATGCGAAGTTGCTTCTGAAACAGCCTCTCATTGCTTTTTTAATTGTAACTTGTATACCAAAATAAGAATTGAGTTGTTCGAAACTTTAAGTACTTTTGTGCAAACTGCAATAATTGTTCACCTTTTATTTTTTTAGAGACGAGCTACAAAATTTCAATTGAAACAGATCTTTGTTCAATCATGTCGAAATGTTTATTACAAAGTCAAAACGATTTTAATACATTTTTAAAAAGTCCACGTGAAATGTCCTTCATTTTCAGGGTTGAAAAAATTTGTCTGTCGCTTTTTACTAAAATAATTTTTCTCATCATGTACTGTTTACCATACACCAAATAATTATCATCGTTTTTCTTTATTTGAGGCGACGAACTATAATTATTATTATGTACAACCGGAAGTTACTCTTCCGTTTCCTTATACAAAAACATGTTGCAATTTATGTCAGACACTGATCAGTTTTGGCCAAGCCTTAAATCTTAATGTCAATATACTTATGTGTAATTTACATAATTAGCTGAAGTACTGTTTACTAGATGTAGATTTATGTATGGATTGTCGGGAGTGGAATTAATATAAGCGTTATCGCTTGTTTACCTATCCCTTTTCCTTTTTTGCGAAATAAAATATGTCAAATCAATCACAAAATTTAAGCAAACAATGATTGAAAGTATTACATTAACTGACACTTTTAATGATGCCAAACTAAAATGGTATTTTCGGATAAGTGTCAAACATGGCCGCTATATGGGCGGGTGCCTGAAACTGTCAACCAAAAGCTGGGAATGTACACAATAATGAATTATCCCCTCTATTCGATTGTTGAAAAGAAAACATAGAACTTGGTCTGCAAGAAACTGAATGAGAAATCCCGACTTACGCAACTTTCAGGATGAGATCCTACTTTCATTTATGGCCAATTTACGCTATTGGAGACATGAAAGCAGTATACCCATTACGTAAACATACTGAAGTCAGTTGGCGAAAACCTGTCTCGTGTGAAAGGATTTTCAGCGCTCGGGTTATGCATCTTCCAACCTGAATAGAACCCTACAAATCATTTTTATGATTTCTCGGCCGTTTTTGTTCCCGTGTTCAATCTTCTTCTTCTTCTTCTTCTTCTTCTTCTTCTTCCTCTTCTTCTTCTTCTTCTTCTTCTTCTTCTTCTTCTTCTTCTTCTTCTTCTTCTTCTTCTTCTTCTTCTTCTTCTTCTTCTTCTTCTTCTTCTTCCTCTTCCTCTTCCTCTTCCTCTTCGGCTTCTTCGCTGCTGTTTCCACTACTTCTTGTTGTTTTTCAAACTTTTAGTTCCGGTGCGACAACTCCTCAAGAATTCAAAAATATATTTATAACGTGACTGGGTTATGAATAGATCAAATGAAACCTAGGTTACGAGTGCATTTGGGTTACCACGACCTGATTCCCAGGGTCAGGGTACTTATGTGATTTCCTTTCAGCGCGATAACGCCGAAAATCTTAATGAAATTAGATGAAACATAGTAAGATTTAGTATACCGTTGACATTTAGGTTAAGGTTGAATTTGGTTCACTCTAACGTTATTCTCAAAGTCACAGGGTCACTCATGGAGTGAGAATATGAATACAAAGCACAAATAGCAGAGCTACAGAAATTGTTGGTTTTTTAATTTCTGGAAGATTAATACTGAGGATACCAGCATATGCTGATTTCATCTACATCTCAAAACACTACTTTGGGTACCGGTATCACAGGAAGAAGTCCATGTAACGTCCTGCCACGAAAGTTTTTCACATGCAGGCATTTGAATTTGTCTTGCGAAATCATAAAATTCTGGTCAGAAATAGCATACATTGATAAAAAAAATGCCTGCACTACATATTCAAGTAAGTCCCACTCCTCAAACATGTATTTCCCATCTATCGGGTGCCCTAGACCAAACGGAGTGGGGAGTAGTTAATACAGGTGTTCACACGTTGCCATTTTAGGTACGTGTATATGTAAATTGGGCTTTCACTAATTGAAGCGACATTTTACCTTATGATTCCCCCGCCGCAATTTTATTTTCCATAAAAGAGGACTCTGAGCAGAACGTATCTTACCACCATGCCCCGAATCGATGTAGAATTGACACATGGACGATATGTATAGTTCTAGGCACCGAAGCATATAGGGGCAACCTGCGAAGGCTCCTTACTTAATCCAGCCATGAATATGTTTAGCACGACTTTTAGATCATAGCACGGAATTTCGTTTGAGGATTAATGGCCTTAGTGCCTCCCGAGCCGCAAAGGCCATCCTAGTTGTGACCATTGCTCCCCTGGCAGTTACCTGCAAAGACAGCTATTAGACGAGACCCCATAGCATGATAGTCCTCAATGCGTGCTCCTTTAAATTAGTACATCTGTATAAGGACGATTTTGTCAGGATGGGGCCGGCTCTGAACGCCGTTGTTATGTGATGTCACGAATGGCACTTTCACCTCAAAAAGGATTTAACTCTGAGGGTCGTAGTACTCACATATTGGCATACAATTTTGTTGTTAAAAAAGCACAGACTATCTACAGTGTTGACTGCCATTCATTGTCATAACATTTTTGCGCTTTTGTCGTCACTAATAATGCGCTATTGGTCAACAGCTCCGTTGACGCACTCTGGTCTAAACACTTCCAGAGTGCGACAGAAACGCTGCTGACTCAGTCACCGGGGGTCAATCTTGTATGGAAGCCGGGTTTGCAGTTCACTGCTGCGTCTATAAAATACCGCTGAGCTATTTGAGACCTATTTCAAGAATAATTTTAAAGGACAAATGGTCCCATGCATAACACAAGAGAAATTCCAGGGCCAGACGTGTGCAAAGATAAGAAGGTACGTTAACAAGTGTTAACAGATGTCATCTTTACAAGTCTGACACCGAAATGTATTTTTCTTATTTTGTTTATGTTGAAGACAATAGGATTTTTTGCAAGATAATGTTGTATTCATCACCATTTTGAATGTTTTACTGCAACAGGCATAAAAAATATTTAAAAAACCCTCTCCTGTCAGGAAATTCCTTCTGATGTCTGTGATCCGGATGGCTTGTTTGTACCAACGACTATGTCCCATCTGATTCAATGGGGAAGTTCATTGATTCGTTTTCGTCGTAGAAAATGACATGACCATAAGAACTATGATATGCTATTGCACAAAAGTAGGGTTCATTTTCACCACATATTATTAAACCAGGTTGATACAGACTGCGGTTCCTCAGTATCACAGTACTGGGCTTATAATGATATTATAAAATAGTATGAGCCTAACTGATAAACTAAAAGTTGTATAGGTATGTGATATTGGCAGTTTAATCTCACCATCAAATAGATCTTTGCTGAAGAAGTTAATTTTGGTATACAAAATATTGCTAAAGATGAGCATAGCTCAGTCGACGCGTGAATTACTATGACACAACCTTTTGCAATTTGTTGGGTAGCTTCTACAAAACAGCCAACGGTTTTAGATTCCGCAACATGTTTAGTATGTGAGACAAGATCTCAAATTACCGCCGGTACTATTCTTCTTCTACAGCTGACATAGTTACTTTCACATTTACACCAGCATTATTTATAAATTTGTAGTGGAAAAACACGTATTCAACATAGTCAATCGCTTTCACCTGAAAAGTTTTAGACTAAATTTGGGAAAAGAGTTTTTTTAAAGAATACAAAATATCTCCATGCCCGGCATTTGCGCCCCTATAGGGTTAAAATTAGACATAGTAAGTACAATCTCAATCATTCTGTCAAATTTCTCACAAGCACAAGTAGAATATCATCTCAGGCGAAAAATTGCCATAATACAATCTCTGCCTGCGCACGCGAACAGCTAACCATACCTCACTGGCTTGAGCTGTCTGAGCTAGTGCCAGCAGGCCGCTCAATAACGTTTGTCGGCTATCGGCTTTCAACCTGACGGAGCATTTGACAGGTGTCTTTTGTCTTATTAGATGTTTCTTAAAAACATAAATACTAAACAGTTTTTCAGTACCTTATGGGTAAAGAAAGTACCAATTGTCCGTGGACTTGCAAGCGCAGGAGAATGTTAACCTAAAGAAGCTGTCGGCTTCAGCACATCATGGTTTAGCCCTGGAAATTGATTATTTTTTCCACATTTGCCGAATTCACGTAACTTTATCCCTCGTCAAAACATCATGATCACATCTGATTGCTTTAATAAAATGACGTTCTTCCTTGCAGGTGAGAGCCATCGGTGTGAAGATTGCATCGTAAATTATAATATTTCCAATTTTAGCTTCTGAAAGGCAAGCCATCATGGCATTTGGTATCGATTTTCATTTGTGATATTCTAAATTCATTTTGTATATCTTGATACCCATTCCAGACTAGAATATATTTTTTTGTCTCACTGTAAATAAGCTTACCCGTCTAAAGTGTATCATATTGAGAGAAACAATTTTATCAATGTAATGGCCTAATCATTATCCTGACATCCCTTTATTTTTGTGGGCGTCTGAACATATATTTTCAAGAGAAGTCGGAAATGGTTTAACGATAGAAACGTTACGGAAGCGATAGTCTAGTATATTTTAGCCACACCCAAATGCCTGACCTGCTTGGAAACCAAGGTTCCTTTGAATCTGACAGGGATTTGTGTACAATATCACAAGAGACCATGTTGTATCTTAGTTCCCAGAATTTCCATTACAAATGCATTAATGTATAAATAAAGTTTTTGCATACACCATTGTCAGGCTGAGAGAATGAGGATAATGGTGTTTGTTTGTGCAGGTAGGAAGTTAACGTCACCCGCGATATTGAAACGTAGAGAATAGTAGCCTGTGTGGAATGGTGTTCTTTATCATACACGAGTCTTTTGGGATCAATAGGCATTATGGTGCACCACTTAACACTGTTTAGGGGTAACACGAGATAACATATCAACACGTGGTACTGGAGGACCGACAATGCACCATTGAAAAGGAAGCATTGTTTCATGACACGTTTGGGTTTTCCTATAGCTGTATCACACTTTTAATTGTGGGAAATGCATCATTAGAGCTTCAAGAACCAGATAAAATCCACAGATAAACATCAAACAAAAGCCTCATTGAACATGTTTATAACATATGTAAAAAAGAAGCTTACTATTAATAGCGCTCCGCAACAAACGTGCAGTAGTCTGTCACTAATCTATCAGTGCACGTGTCTGCTATCGCTCAAAAAGGGTTTAATATCGAAATATGCATAAATGTTGCAAAATATGTTTTGAGGTGCACTCACCACCTCTCACGCTACCCCCTCCTTAAACTGAGCAACTCCATCTGCATAATAATAATAATAATAATAATAATAATAATAATAATAATAATAATAATAATAATAATAATAATAATAATGTGGCTCCCCACTTTTCTGTTGCAGTCTTGTGTGAGACGAAGCGGAGGTAACCCTCATCAGCACAAGTGCTGCCACGTTTTCCTGGACCAGGGGCGAGGAAAAGGGTCCACTGGTCCTGGTTATGTTCCCCGACACTCATCGCTTCTACTTTCCTTCCCTTCGGAACCAGAAAAAAAACAAAACAATTCTCACATACCCTATCCCCGCCTCTGAGGCTCGGGCATTTCCCATGAGAGCTCCATGCGAGCCGTTTTAAGGGCTTCCACAATTACCTTAAGTTTCCTTCCTGTACTCTGGAATTCTAATTTATCCTGTTGCTGTCTAATTCTACGATTTCATTTCTTTTCTCCCAGAATCCTACCAGGAAGTCCTGTACACTTTCAGTATATTTCCTGCCTCCCGAAAGCCACCCTTCAAACCTAAAACCCATGTTACACGTTCCTCTTCCTCTAAGCACGGAACCTCTTTTAAACTTTTGTAATGATGATATTCCCTGTGGCACTTTCTAAAAAAAATTCCCATATTTCTCTATATACATCACACCACAACACCAATGATCCACTGTCTCGTATCCCTCTTGTCGACACACTTTACATTTCCATTAATACGTGCTGTCCACTTCTGTTTTCTTTTTTCTAGATTGATTAATCCTGCGCTGCTTGGGATAAGAACCCTGGATCCTACCCTCTACCCCAAGACACACGTTTCTTTGGCTTTCCTAATACCTTGTATGCCTACAATGTTCTCTTTACCCTGACTCCTCTTTTCCAGTCCTGCTTCCAGCCATCTGTAACAGTCTTACTTATATACACTTTCTAATCATCAACATCATCTTTCTTCCCTGCCTTGCTTCCCCTTTCTTTTTCCATCCTTTATCTTTCAGAGTCTGACAAAGGGTTGTTAGGGTTTTCTTACTTTATTGGCTAATGTAGAGACTGAATATTTTCATGTATAACAAAGACAAAAGGCCCCTAATGCATTTTTGTTTTCTTTATTTATTTCAGGATGACATTTCAATAACCTGCCAAGCTATTGAATGGTAAACTAAGTTACCTAATGATCTAATTCATTACTGGTTTACACCTTTAACCCAAAGGAAACAAATACAGGCCAGATCATGAATGTTAAAGCCTAGTGATTTCAATAGTATATCACGTCTGTCAACAAAAAATGATTTTATTTCGGGGGGTGGAGATAAGTAGAAAACGAAAAGGCGTAACTCGGCCTATTGTTTCGCAAAACTAATGCCACCATATTTATAACAGTCAAATAATGGTTGCCTGTAGTGCACTATTCATCAAGAGTTATGCCAAGTAGCCCGTCATAAAATACAATGGTCTGTATAATGTATATTGGTACTTAAGTTGCCCAGGAATGGTCTGTTCTGTATCATGTACATTGGGACTAAAGCTGTTCAGTAAGTTAAACGAGTCTTGCAGCGGAAAGGTCCAATAGGAATGGCATTGTGGTGTCCTGGCATAAAATAATTAATACAGGTACGCACGTTAAATTTAAAGAGGTAACGTGCCTACTTTCCTTTGTTATCTTATTTCGTTTACTTTGTAATCAAAAAATGACATTCATAATAGCACTTAAATAGTGGGCGTTAATAATCATTTGTGTGTGTTGCACGAAAACTAGAAATTTACTCTTGGCATTGTGGCGCAACACTTTCACTATAAAAAAATGTGACTTGTCGAGAATATTGCATACATTTTCTTGTTTTATTATGATTATTTTTTGTCAATCTGTCGATGAATCAGAATTCTATCCGTACAACGACTTTGACTTAAAATCAACGTCGTGGGGTTAAAACTCCTGAGGCAATTACTTCAACATTTTCTTATTAAGAACCAACAAGGCTGTATGTCAGGCGACCTCAAGGTTTGCGTTATCCCAAACATCCTCATCGTTTGCTTTCGGGACGTCTTAATCCAGGGTGTGAAATAAATCACCACGCCACATTGATCAGTTGCACGCATCTGGCCACAATTCTCTAATATTTATTTAGGAGAGCTGAAGGTGCCATGATAATTACAGGTACGAATGCTTGATGTCCAGCAAGGTTGAAGGTGTAACGGTGATCACTTGGACGCAGATGCGGTGAAGTTAGAGCATGCCTCTTTTTTATCAATCCCTGCGGCAAATGTAATAACACGGTAAAAGGGATTGACGGGCTGTGTCCATGGGAATTCATTTTGCCTCCATTTCGCCACCTATTTACGTCTCTATGACTGCAATTAGAACGTTGAAATGCAATGGCCGGATATTTTGCAGAACTACCCACCACTGCACGATGAATCCGAATAAGTACCTTCTCTCCCGTTCAGAGAATGTAAAGGATTGCTTGAGGTGACCGTTATTGGAAAAAAATGCGAACCATAACCAGTGAATTTAACTAAATCTTTATCAGAAAGGACTTACAATTAAAACATAAAATGTGACTCGGTGTTTCATTAAACCCTATCCATGAAAACACTTCTGCTGAATTAGTGAACCGTCAACCTCTTTGAACGGCCATTAATTTAATAATGGCACCATTGGTCTGAGTAATTCATGCCGGTCTTTAAGCTCAGATACCTTGCTGAAATACCAATAGTGCAGATTACTTTAGCTTATCCTATGCTGCACAGAACACCTCCATACGCATGTTTACGTCATGCAGAAAAGTCCCAGTCAAAACAATTTACTTAACTCCGACTAAACCACGGACACGAAATTCCACTTGTACACAAGCAGAAATCTTGGTAAAATGTCAGTCACGACTTTGAAATCCTGTCACACCTCGTAGTAGGATCTTGTATATATATATATATATATATATATATATATATATATATATATATATATATATATATATATATATATATATATATATATATATATATATATATATATATATATATATATACAGTCATGCATACATATACAAAATCTGTATCTGGAAGAACCCAGTTGGATCATATAACTATTTCGTTTAAATAGGACAGTTGAAAGATTAACATATTATGGCTAATTTGTATTGTAGTAACAATACTACACAGCAGGTCATCATCATGGCTTTCCTGTTTATTGTACCATCTCAAAGTTTTTACATAGAAATTATCCAAACAGTAAAATCCATAAGACGTATGGTTGAAAAAATGTACAACTTGCCAACCAATATTGAAACTGAAGCATAACACTGAAGCAACGTGGATCTATTGTGGCGCCTTGCCAGTGAGGAAAGCTGTTGACCTGGAACAAGTCTTCCTGATAGACCTCTCCAATAAACTGTATTATTATTATTATTATTATTATTATTATTATTATTATTATTATTATTATTATTATTATTACTATTATTATTATTATCATTATCATTGTTATTGTTATTGTTATTTTTATTATTATTATTGTTATTATTATTATTATTATTATTATTATTATTATTATTATTATTATTATTATTATGATTATTATTGTTATTGCTGCTGTTGTTGTCTTTTGTAAACCTACAATAGATCTAGCTGATAGTCCTGTCAGATGATCAATGGTACACACACAAAAGTTGAAAAGATTGTAGCTGTTTAAATCTTGCAGAATCTCATACAGTATTGCAAGATGATATTCATCATGTTATTGATTGTTCTCATCTTGCTATATTTCCATTATGCCTGGGTTTCTAACAGTTATCAACTTTGCAGCTGGACTGAATACACAACCTATATTCTCACGTAAGGCCTGCAGAAGATGTAATCGTCACATTTTGATGACGGTTAAATTTTTAAAAAATCACTGCTTTGTCTTAGTATATTTTGCAGAAACACTGAACTGTTATTTAGATAACAAAAATTACAACTATAACATAAAGATTCGACGAATTTCTGATTTTATAGCGCCTCTGACAACTGCTATATTACACACATGTTACGCAGACTGTGATCACAGTTGAAAACATTCAAGTTTACATAGGCTTTCTGACAAACTGCACGTTTATCGTAACACCAGTAATTTTGAAATGCAATTATAATTGAAGTATATGTGAATGATAATCAATGGGACTCAGTACGCGTGATCACCTTGTAAATCCACTTAATTAGAGTGACCTTGTGTACTTGCTTTATTGTGGCGCTCTTTGACATTACATGTATGTTGACGCCTTTGCATTTATGATGGAAAAATGAAAATACTGAATTAAATGGAATTATAGTACATTGGACTCACGCCAAAGACCGTATCGGTAGGTAACATCGATGTTATCCAAAAGGAGAGTTTACTATATTTCATGTTCGGAACGAGCAGGACTCGAACCTGCAACCTTTGGCACCAGTCGCCTAGCTGAAATGGGAAACGCATATACCCAGTCGACCAAATTCCCATTCCTGAAAAGAATGGTTTAATGGACGTAGTAATGTGCGAGTGCCATATCAACACGGTATATAATGCAGTATATTTACTGAGTCGGCATTTATTTCCAGAATAGGAGACTTAAATCCACCAGCATTAAGGAAATGCCGAAAATATATATTTCATGTTCGAAACGAGCGAGACTCGAACCTGTGATCTTTGGCACCAGTCGCCAACTTAACTTCGAAATTTCACAATGGAATATACTTTCTTGTATAGGCTAAACTAAACTGCAACTATTAGTAAGTGAGATTGCCTAAAGGATTTCCTATTATCATGATTATTATGAATAGAATTCCCCAAATTCTAGGCACCAGTGCACTTGACGTGTTTGGTCAGGTGACTGGTCAGGTTGTAGCTGATTCGTTTCGTCATCATAGCTTTGTGTAATTTGAGTAATGCTTGAATGTTTGTTTGTCTATACCTTGTAGGTTTCTGACATTGAACTAGGCCGTGCTGGCTTTAAAATGTTTAAATACACAAGCATATTATATATATATATAAATATATATATATATATATATATATATATATATATATATATATATATATATATATATATATATATAAAAGCAACATTTATAAGGAAAGGGGAGGCTTTTAATTAAAACTATGATTACAATGAACGGCACATGGAGATGTGCGTCCCTCCCTCCGCCAGATATGTCATGCCGAGGTGGACCATTGATTCATGTCAACCAACGTGAGAGACTGGGGATAAAGTCAAGTTAAATATACTGTGTACGATATCAAATTCCAGCCTTAAATAGTTCTTGAATCATTATCTCGAAATTAAGCCAGGTTTCCCCATGTGGTCTCTGTGGGCGGTTTCTTAATTGAAACTCGCTTTCTTGCCTACGCACCTGATCCATTTTATGGTGATATACTTATCACTCTGTACACACACAAATTGATATTTCTGATAAAGAGGTATAATGTCAGCGTGATAAGAACATAATTATTATGTCCACCTTGCCCATAAAAATCCACTCAAATCTGGAAAATTAATGAGAAATCTATAGCCATTACATTTTACCTTGATGCCGGCAGCATGGTGCAGTTTTGCATGTATTCAGAAATCTACCACATGACATTGACTTACAGAAGCAGCATGCTTTAAATTAACAATTCGTCGGCTGAAGCATGTTTACAAGTGGCAGCTGGCAGTACGATTAAAAGTGACTGTTGGCAGTTAAACTTAAACTGACCGTCATGGGCCATATAACATTGCGTTGCCAGCAACATAATTTAATTAGACTGCCTGATTAATACAGACTGCTGGTGTCATAAATGACATAGACTGGTCACCAGCATGATTATACATATAATTAATTATAACGCAGGTTAAACATTTTTTTCAGCATTTGAATTGTCAATGGAAATTTTACTGGGAGCAAATAATTCTCCAGATCAAGGCTCCACATGTGAATGTTGCTGAAGCATTTCATACATACTGGAAACCACCTATTAGGACCCCCTCATGGACTAAAAATATGGTCTGAAGAGTCTTATTAGAATTCGATGAGAGCAAAAACAGGATGATACATTGATGGCATTTTGTAAAGATGGTATCTTTATGGAGGTGGTCTTAATTGGAGATTTTTATATATATATATATATATATATATATATATATATATATATATATATATATATATATATATATATATATATATATATATATATATATATATGCTTAGCATCTGTAGATCTATCAGTTAATCTCTTTTGCGCAACTAACTTTCAGTAGGGACAGCGTGAAACAACAAAGGTCCGTGTTGACATGAGGACCTAAGTGCGTTTGTTTGTCTTTGGGACAGGCAACGTAATCTTTTAATGTCGTTGGCTTAGTTTCTAAGTTTTATCGCCAGAAGCTGCTGAAAGTTGATTCATAAACACACATGAATTAGTATCTAACTGTGAATCAACGAATTTCCATTGGGGAATCATGAACCGTGAGAAGTTCATTTCATTCGTTTTGAAGCTCCCACCTCCCAAGTAGCAGGTGTACCCAGGTGTGCAATTGTTTTCCATGCATAAAAAGACTTCACTCCTAGTGGCAGGGTTGTACAGAGAGGGTGGAAATCAAGTTATATTTTACAACCAAAAAATCACTAGATGCCTGAACAAGTATATTCAAAATGTCACGCATGGTATCATGTGGCAAATAATGCAGAATGGATCCAGTTCACCAAGTTTCAGCGAGGATAGTGTTTGGAAATATATCTTGTCATTAGAGGTGCCACTTTCAGCATTAGTTATCACAAAAAGTCAGAAACGTTAACAAACAAACCGATTCACATATGCCTTGTGATTCTATGTTCAATCACCTTGGCCATTTGGAGTAAATAGACTGTAAGATAAAGGCCTGGCATCTGATTTGGTCCATTTCTCACCTGTTTGATGCATGATGTCAGAGATGACGTATGGTTGCTACTCCTCAAAAAACTAGAGTCCATTTCGAGTGTGTGAGACCTTTTTAAAACAATACAACATGTTGTTCTTGGGTACAAGTGACTCAAAGTGGATAGTTACACATTTGCGTCATATGTCACTCGATTCCATTTTCAAGATTTTGAAAACAGCAAGTTTTAAAGTGCTTCAAATGTTGAAAATAACACGTGACATACAACACAAAAATAAATAATTAAATATAAATAAGAAAAAATATTTTCATAATTATACCAAATTTAAACGCCAGGTAGGAAATAGCTGAGATTCTTCGTTTGTTATATAAATCAACTGAACTAAAAAGGTTTTATTGCTACCTCCATATACAAATCCTGGAAACTTTGCAGTATATTTATATTTCAAAGTCATGATTTGTATAAAAATGACTGAAACAAAAGTCATAGTTCTTAAAATGCAAAATCGTTGGTCGTTCAACATTTTTATGAATAAACATAGCCACTCGATATTAATTTTCAATATCATTTTCCGACGCTTATATACACGGGCAGTGTCAAATAGCTTTTATTATTTTATCAGTAACATAGCCATTAAGATATGGACACATTTCTAAATTGATATAGTTGTAAATAAACTGTGTCGCGTCAAACCCCATAAATCATTGTTGTCAAGGATGTTAACATGCCATCTGTTGAAAATCCTACCGAAGTTTCTAATTCCTGACAAATCAATATCAAAATATAAAAAAAGTGTGTGAAAACAACATACATAGCTTGGGCATGTAAACACCAAACCTTTATAGGTCAATATGTCGTATCGGAGGAGCAGGCACCACCTCAATTTATCATGTAAGCTAGCATGGATTCATATAGTTTCCTAGTTACAGTTTCCTATTCACACCACCACATTGTTTCACATTTCTATTCTCATTAAACGTGTAAAAAAGAAACGAAGCTGTTTCTATACATTTTTGGTTTTATCATGAACACAAAATGGTACCATCGTTTTAATGAACTGCTTTACATAAGTGTTTCATTTGACGAGCGTCATTGCTGTCGCCACGCCTGCTTTTCACTGGTCCCTACAAAAGAGGTTTCAAGAATCAAAGGTTGCCCTTGAACATGTAATGAAGAAATTCCTAACATAATTAAGGCGAAGAAGGTAATAAGATTACAAGTTTACTGAGTGTGCCATGAATCATGCTGCAATTAATTAAGCTTATTCCTGGCAATTTAGCGACTCGGATTGCAAGACTATCACTGGTAACATTCATGCTATACGATCCCATTTATTAAGATCTAAGAGGTAACAAGTATCTAATAACAGATAAGTTTCCATTTACCTTGATTTTGTCTTATTTGTTCAAAGTCTAATTCACCTACAACGAACCTGTTACTTGAATAAATTGGGATAGTTACTCTGATTTTTTTTCTGGATATTAAATGTTTGACACGAGTGTTTTCTTTGCCATTGAGCAATACAACTTGAAAAAAAATCAAATCCCCGCAGGATGTTATCTATATACTTCAGCTTAAAAACCAATATTGCTTAATTTTGGTGATTCACCGCACAAAAAATTTAAAATCAATGCAACTGTCATTTACAGCATAAAAATATGGTATTACTTTTTCTCACCGAGTCCCTCAAGATAGGAACCTATGTTGTCGTATATGTATCTAATGCAGCAGATTTAAATAGAAAGCCACTGAAAATCACTCTAAATTAAGGAATATGATGGAAACTGTCTACTCCATAACATGTAACTTTGTTTATCAACACACGCGTATTATAAGTATGAATTTTTTTTCTTTTGTTTGCAGATATCCAATCTCAAAACATTATGTGATTTGTTTCTCTTTTTCCCCGAAACACGCGTTGATGGAAATTTCCAAGTATTTTCGAAAAGACAATGCCGATTGTATGGACTCTAAAGACTTCTACAGGAGGCAAACTTTACTTCTGGGTTCAAATGTTCTTTGTAAGTAAAGCTCTGTCATACATCAGTTAATATTATAGCAGTCTTGCTTTTGTAGGAAAACTTGTACACACCGTTTTACCCACTACTTTACTACCATGTTAACTCTAATTTTCTTTAATATCATAAAGCTAGTCTTCAGTAAAGATAAGCTGAGACAAGATGGCGTTTTGAGAGATCTGCATTTAGACTTCGAAACATGTTTCGATGGTTGACTGTTGACGACCCACGGTAAGCGTGTAGGCTCATGAAGCCAGCTTGAATAATAACTGGCTTAAAGGGCTTTGGCGAAAAGAAAACGAAAATTCTTCAAATTTTCTATATTTTAATCTCAGCAATACGCAGTAACAGGAACAAAAAGGGAGGGAGAGAGAGGAAGTGGAACTTGAACTGTGGATATTTGCTATTTATGACGTGAAGGTATTGTCAGATTTGATTTATATGCTAATACTTTTACATTCTCACTTGTATTTGAAATACAAGCAGCGTAACTCTGCTCTTTAAAATTAGAATACAACGTCGAGTCCGACACAAAGGTGGTTTCTATGTGTACATTAAATTTTCCCAAAGTACAGTTTCAATCACATCAAAAGTGACTTTTAGGAAGAATATTTCCGTAGTAATATACACAAAATTAACCTTCCCCACTAAAAATAACCTTTTAAATGGTTCATTTACAGCCTTCCCTGGACATTTATCTGGGTAAATCCCGACTAGCTGTTTCTACTCAACATATAACTGCGTTACAACGTATCCCATTGACCTGGGGCGTGCCATCATGAAAGGTCATGAACACATCTCACCAAAAATGTTTTCCATTAACACTTAATTAAATTAACATTAAGGCATAAAAAGCAGGCAACAATTTACATGCGTGCGCTTTTGTGCGATTTGAACAGGGGAGGGTTAAAGGTGTTTCCCGCTCCGTTCACGGTAATAGGAAGAGATTCGTCTGCTTTTGTATGTAAATATCAATGATTTCAGCAAAATTATAACTATGAACACTCCAAATAAATAAATAAATAAATAAATAAATAAATAAATAAATAAATAAATAAATAAATAAATAAATAAATAAATAGTTATATCCTTCCAATATATAGTTTTTCTCTGGGTGTAGTACATGGATGCAGCAGGTAATGAGGAGCACATACTGATTTTCTGCCCAGCTGTGAAGACGTCATTTTTCTTACATTCAACATCTTCTCAACGACTACATAGTAACATGCTGATAAAATCACATCCAATCCATTTATTGCACAAGTGGTAAACTCAGGCCACAGTAGTGCGTGCAAAGTGGCAAGAACATATGGCATTTGTGAAAGCCCCAAAGAGAACAGATCGTTTGCAATTCCTGGTGTTGTCTAGAAGGTTGAAAAATATTATGATGGATTAATCCAGAGTTCAAAGGTAGGGACAATTTTAGCTTATATCAGCTGTCAAGGTATATGTAGATTTATTCCCCTTAGGTAAAAAGCTTAATTTCTGATACATCATTGGAGTGGGAGCTGGGGCAATAACCATTTGCCTTTTGATTGTGATACAGTGCAAATGCAATTGAAACCCTCCTTAAGACGTCTAGTGGTGCCATACGCAACGTCCAAAACTGGATATTAGTAAATATGAGTGCCTGAAATATACGATATACCTGACAAAAAAGGATGATGAAACTTCAGTTATGTTATTGGGTATTAGATGTCAGGTTGTGTGATAGGTTTACATATAAAACTTTACTGCCATGAATTTAGAATGTGAACAGCTTAGGTCCTTGTGTTTAAAATGGGTTGCAGGCAACAGCACACTTGAAGTAAGTCAAGTATTACACACAAAATTTATTACGCTCAGTGATTTGTTTTAAAGTTCATATTCTTTGAAAGTTAAATGTTGGCGTGACAACTTGTTCATGCCCTTCTCCCCTCTCATCAAAACAGAAAAATAAAACAAAAAGGAAAAGAAATTCAACACTACACATATGTTACAACGGAAGGCAACCCACAAACTAATGCCCCACTTGATCAAATTGTTTTACGATGGTCGACCTTCGTAAAACATGCATGTCGAGAGAAGCATATTGTCAATGACAATCTAGCATAAAGAGCAACAGAAGGGCACATATTGCTACTGCTATTGCCTTCCATCCACGTAAAAGATATAACAGACCTTTCGTGAAATTTTTAAGCAAGTTTGATGCAACATACTGCTAGATACGTCAACTTAAATAAAAGAAAAAACCTGAAGCAGCCAAGCTCAGGGCGTAGCCCCATCGTAAAAGCTGAGGAGAGACACGTAAGTGCATGAATTTATCTTAAATTGGCAAGGCATTGAGCTAGTAACAGACAGTAAAGCTATGCCGGACAGATATTAAAGAAAGTTGTCACTACACTGTTCGTTTATATTTAACGTGCTTGGCTGCATAAAGCAGTACATTACTGTACAATGGTCGTCAAAATTTACAGTGTGTATGGTTTTTTGGAAAAGCAAAACAGGGGAAAGACTGACGTTCAACGTCCGATGTTAGAGTGGCCCATCTGCACCAAGTATGCAGCGTTATGATACAACCGCATCATCGCGAGGCTTCATGATACCAACACACACGTAAAAGGCAAAGGGCTGGCACGCCAATTGTGTTTATTTCAAATGACAAGAAGATATCAGATCAAATTTGTTCCGAAATCTTTTATGCGAAAATTGACGTCCTTTATTATTATAATCAAATCGGATTGTATTCACCGAAAAAAGTGACTGTCACCAATCGATGATTATTATCGAAAGGAAGTTCAACTTGAGATTTGCATTTCAACAAGTTGTGGTGAAGTGTCGACCTACGTCACTTATGGAGTGCCGCCATACGTCACCAGTGGAGTAAGGGTGTCATTTCTGCGTAAATTCCCTGTTCAACAAGGTCGTTACAAAGTGCACTCTGTAGTGCACCAACCTAGTGAATAAGTAGAAAACAGGCACGACACAGGAAAACACAATTACTGGTTGAAACATCCACACACCAACCCTCACTTCGTAGAATGTTGACTTGAATTTCTACAGTGTCATTCCTTATCACAGTGTATTTTCAATTTTTATGAAATTATATATATATCTCCTGAAACTTGTGAAGTGAAATTTGCTGGCCGCTGCCAGGCGTCATGTGGTGTATTCCAACTCAATAAACGTGTTTGCTGTGCTAGTCATTGTTGCCATACTTTTCCACAGATGTATAACTTTCTACACGTGCCCAGATACAAAATAAGTTGTCCACTCTAATGGACACAGACATAGTTTTATTTCAAGTCCGTCCATACACCATAATTGCTCCTATTAGTTTGCATCTTGTGGAACCGTACTGCATTTTTTTTCGGTTTACAATAAATGACATTACAGCGTGGCCCTGGCATCTATTGAAAGCATTTGTGCTGAGTAACCTGATGGTGTTTTGTTATGTATAACTTCTTTCCAACTGCACGCAACGGACTTATACAGAACGGTCCGACGAACGGCTTTATAAAGATGTACACTTCTGTACTGTCGAATGGGGGGTGGGGGAGACAGGGAAGTTTTATCCATTTACTACCCGCTGCCGTATGCTAGTAACAACACGAACAAGGGTATTTTTTTTATCCTAATTCCATTTTCGGTCCATTAGTTAATAAGCCTCTGCAGGGTGTATGTTCCAATAAGATGAGCTTATCCAGATTAACTGTACTCGGGCTTAAGGACAGGAAATGTACCTTCGCTTGTTAAAAAATGGATGCCTTCCCCTTTTCCTGCGGCTTGAGTCAAGGCACGTTCGAACACGATTATGAACTTTGTGGCTTTCATGTAAATTGACGTCACATACCAAACAATTGAGATCACTGATTTCTTGGGAGTAGTATAAATCCTATCAGATGTTTATAAAAGCAAATAGTCTCCTTTAATACAAATATGAAGAGAATTCGACATACTGATATTATTGTCTGATCCAGCTCGGATAAAGTTAAGCGTGAGGTTAAACTGATACAGCAAAAATTGAACTAGGAACACAAGTTCGGGTTCCTCGTAATTAATACTAGTTCATGGTTTACACAAAGGCATATGATACACTCAGTTTTAAAACACAAGAAATCAACTTGAGCTATTTCATAGTAGAAATTTAATTTAATAATTAATTCGATTTAAACACGTCCATAAACTACTGCTTTGCAAACGTACAAACTCTTCTAGTAACAATATATTCCTGTGCATTGACTCACCCAGAAAACTCTGTAGGCCTCCATTGCATGTAGAGTGCATCAATAAATTCATTTCTTGTTCCAAGCTTACTGGATGAGCCACAGTCTGTCCGTGTTATGAGGACAAATGTTTGCGTAATCATAATCTTCCGATACTCATCATTCGGAGTTTTTTTAAGGGGGTGGGGTTATTGTTGCATGTTTTTGTTGTTTTTTATGCTACGAGTCACCATTCCATAATTTATGACTTGCGGGTTGTTTTATCAACAATTCCATGCATACACTCATTGAAAGGTGAAGAGTTCAGCCTTTGGGGCATCCACGGCTAGCAAAATATAGATGACATTGACAGCCGGAACCTACGTCTGATCAGATTTAAATGGGGGGGGGGGGGGGGGAGAGTGTTCAAAGCACATAGGCAAAAGGCATTAGACTATACTAGGTATGCGTGTTTAAACCCATGAATACTGAAATATACCTCGACATGTGCGATGTGTATCCGTGCTGCCTCCAATTGCACAAAGCGATCAATGCACAGTGTCGACAAGCCTACTTTTTTCGGGTTGAAAAGGACAAGACATATGAAAGACTTATTTGGCAAAATTCCAAGGCAGATTTTGACCATTTTAGAGAGAAACAAAACGGGGTAAATTGGGACACCTGTTTTGACAATTCGGATGTTTATTCTGTCTCTCTTACCTGACGTACTCACTTCTTGGATGTAGCTCAACTTTGTATACTTTATAAAGAAAAAGTTCGGATCAGGCAAAACGACTCTCCCTGGTACACAGCAAAACTATGAACACATAAGCGTAAGGTTAATAGAATTCAGGAGAAGGCAAAAGCCTTAAACAAAAACACTCATATTTGGAAATATTAACCTGAATTACAAAATACATACATAAGCGACCCAAGAAAGGCAGAACACAAGTATCATGATCAACAGTGTGATACTGTAAATAACGGTCAGTTAAAATTTAAAAAAAAATGGTGGAAAATGGTTAAATATTTTATGTCCGGGAACTCAAATGGTTGATTACCTTTATTATATCAAATGATTCGGTGATATCCGGGAGTAAATCTAAAGCTGATGCTTTCAATGGATATTTCCTTAAACAGAGTAATCTTGATACTTCGACATTCCCTTTACCTAACGAAGTTAACCTTCGCACAATCTTATGGGAAGTATCGTTAAAGACTAAGGAAGCATATGTGATATCTTGAGACGTTTGGACGTTGATAAACCACCTGGTCCAGATGGTATCGGTCCCAGACTGTTAAAAGAGGCAGCACTTAGCATTGCTCCCTCTCTTACCAAATTATTGATTTGTTTTCTTCAGAATTTACTAATGTCCATGAATGTTATACGCAAAACAAATTATTAATGAATATACACAAAATTATGTACTATGGCAATCGCATTCGTAAGAAGATTAGTGGAGGTAGAGTGTGTTTAAAATGTTCCAGATTCATAAATATCACAAAAACGATGTAGGCCTACTTTACTCTTTTGCTGTAAACTTGTCTTACTGACAAGTCGGGAGAACTAAAAGGTGATAGGCCTAACAGGTATCTTTGTATTTTTGGCAGAAGTAATGGAATTTGTGTTTTGGGTGGTGAGGCCTATACAATTTGGAAAAATAACTAGTGTCTGCATTTAATGATGAATATTTCTAAGGTTGAGAGGACCGGTTTAAAACCACCAGTTGCCTTTTATGAGTGACTGCCGGTCTCAAGTCAGGAGTGAAATTTATTTCTTCACTTTGGTATTGGAAGAGAAATGTTGATGCTTTAGCAAGTCTGGAATCTCTTTGCTGTCATTGTTGGGTTTGGAATTAATGAATATGGATCATGTTTTTCTGTACTATTATATGACATTGAAATTGATCTGAAAATTAACGGTACTGTAATAATGTGGGTAGGTTCAAAGTTTCTCGACCGCACTATGAAAAGTTTAAGCACTATTTGGCATACAAAGGTCCCGTGGTCTGGAACAGGCTGCCTGACTCCCTACTTTTTGCAGAATCTGTTCTCAGGTTTTTAAAAGGCTTCAAATGTCGGTTTAATTGAGAGTGTACATGAGTGTACATGTTATTTACCTTTTAACCTAAGCTTTGTTTTTAGTGGTCTTTATATTGTTTTATTTTAAATTTGTGGATGTATTTTTCTCTGTCTATCTACTTTTACTATGTTTACTGTAGCTTTGTCTCATATTGTTCCATTTTGAATTTTGTGACAGGGCCGTATGGTAGAACAGTTCCAGACCGAACGGGTATACCCGGTATAAATTTAATAAAAAAATACATAAATAAATCAATCAATAAACAAACAAACAAATAAATAAATAAATAAATAAATAAATAAATAAATAAATAAATAAATAAATAAATAAATAGATAAATGAATGAATGAATGAATGAATGAATGAATGAAACAATGAATAAATAAATAAATAAATAAATAAATAAATAAATAAATGAATGAATGAATGAATGAATGAATGAATGAATGAATGAATGAATAAATAAATAAATAAATAAATAAATAAATAAATAAATAAATAAATAAATAAATAAATAAATAATAGGCAAACAAAAGGCAAATTCCATTCAGAACGGAAAAAATATGTGACCCCTATTTTAAAAAGTGGTGCTCCCGAATTCTGTAACAATTATAGACCTATTTCTTTGCAAAGTTGTGTAGGAAATATCTTTGAGCGAGCAGATTTCAAGCATGTTTTTAACTTTCTACCAGTTAATTATGTCGTACCTGAAAAACAATCAGGTTTTGAGATGGCACAGTAAATCAGCTGGTTTATCATTATCATGAGTTTGCGAAAGCATGGACCTTCAGAAATAGATTATCTCAATAACTATTACCCGGAACAGTTTCGGCACTGGCAAACCAATTACGTACTATTCATACACACAAAAACGTACTTTCAATTCCTTTCTTCTATTAACTATAGGCGAATGGAAATTATTACCTTGGTCAATGAGGAATCAGGAACGTTTAGAGGACTTTAAAAGGGAATTTAACAAAAACAAACCAGAATGTAATGAGTTGCATAATTACAGTGATAGGAGAATTGCTATTTTCCATGCCAGGATGAGAATGCGCTGCTTTTAAGAATGGGCGGTGTTGAATCACCGTCATGTTCATGTGGACCAGAATTAGAGAACATTCATCACTTTGTCTTCGAGTTTAGTAGGTATACTTTATTTAGAAGTCAATTGCAGACCAAAATAATACCTTATGCGAATTTTGGCGCTCGCACATTACTATTTGGAATTAAGGGAAAAAGAAATATAAATGAGGCAATTTGGCAAGCAGCACTTCATTATATTAAGAATTCAGGAATGTTTAGATATGAATTTTAGAAACTACTTTTCGGATTATGAAAGTTATGGTAATCTCACTGCACATCACACACACACCCCACCTATTCAGAAATTGTGGTCCCGTATGTTGCCTATTTGTGTATCAGTGTTTCGAAACATCAACGTTGTATTGTCTTATATGTACAAAATGTCCTAATATAGGCTGGTGAGACTGTCGCCCAATCGCTTTTCGAAAGAAAATATGTTTAAACCAAACCCGTGAACGAGTTTCGAAGCCAGAGCCTTATCCCTATTTGCGGCAAGTACGTCATCTGTGCGAGTTAGTGTAACTGGTATCGTTCTTCCCCAATTCAACTGCTTGACCGAAATTATTCCAATATCTCTCATATCTTTTGCCTCAAGTTTCAGTTTACCTTTTCTGAAAATTTTGATAAGGATTTGAAAGACGTGCAAAGGTAAATTGCTAAATTTTCACTTACTTAGCGTATGTTGGACAACATTCTTATAAAATGAAAAAGAGCTAAGAATGCGTGACTAATTAATGCTGATAAATCCTTCGAGGGAAAAACGTCAGCATCATGACTTTACACCAATGTAATGTTTCAAATTTGAAAATAAAACACCTTATGACAAAGCTAAAGCAAATTCATACTTTAATAAAAACGGTTTTGCTAGTTATGTCATATTTTTTTAACAAGTTTGTTCGTATTCGGATGAGTCCCCACACACTAGGTCGCTGGCATGTTGACTGCTAACCAAAGCGTTTTCTCCCCTGTTTTTTATTTGTTTATTTATTTATTTATTTATTTATTTATTTATTTATTTATTTATTTATTTATTATCTTTTTTTTATTTTTTTTTACCAGCGCGGAGTATAGGTAAAACAGTGCAAAAGACAACAGTAAGCTTCGAATTCATTTAAATCCTGAAACACAACAGTGATTATTTCGTCAATTTGTCTTTTTTATTTGTCCTTCGATCTATCATTTGCCCTGCAGAATTGTCGGAGTTCACAACGACTTTGCCCACACACTAGACCGCTGAAAAAGATAAAATGTACGAAATATATCTCTAATTATCTTTACTGTAAAAATTGCCAAGTTGTTTCAGACACCATTTTGCCTTGATTGTGCTATAGCCCAAGTATTATCTATGAATGACAAGCTAAATTGCAAAATAATACAAAGTGACCACTTCGTCAGATTTTGCAACGAAGAAGAAGTTGTCAAAATTATGGAGTCAGGGATGCGAGAGAGTGCTTGGCACAGAACGCAAAAGCGCTATTGTTTTGTTAAGTTGTCAAGCACTTATAAAGATATAGACTCTCAACCCATTTTAAACAGAAGCGCATGAACACAATGGGCACAATAGGCTCTTTTCAGCATCTAAAGCGAAGCCTTCATACATTTACCTGGCAAACCATAAATCTGTGCACTTTTTTTTTTTTTTTTTTTTTTTTTTTTTTTTGCTAAAGCGTGATATTCTCCTGGCAACCGTTTTTCTTGTATTAAATGCAATGACGGAACATGCTTTTTATACAATCGCAAACGTCCTTTTTCTTCTCTTATCTGGACAAGCTCCACTCGTGAAACCGGGTGACATGGCGTGATGGACCCGTCAATTAACCTTAGCACGTGCGTCCGTGTAGCCACATTATCTCAGATTATCACTGTTCATTCTTCACACAGAGCACTTGTGCCTTGGCTGATATTAGTATTTTTGTCAGGGTCCCATTTACGTCAGCAGAGAAAATTCGATCTTTTGGAGAGTGTATGGTTGCTACAATTGCGAGGGCGTTTCTGGTGATCTATGCAATACGACTCCTTCTTAATTCTTTTTCTTCAAAGTGCACATTTTGGTGAACAAAGATATTTTTGATTAACGTCAATTCAATTTATTGAATTCATTCAAACCTCCATGCGAACGAGGACAGCTGTTCTACGGTCTTTTTTTCAGGAGGGAGGGGGGGGGCTTTGTTTTTGTTTTGTATTTGTGTCTTTTTTGTCCAGAACCACTTCCTAGTAGTCACTACCCTTTTACGCAGTCCGAACTCTTTACTCTACATAAGCTAACCTGTCACTGCTTACCTATATACATATGGTAGTACTATTGTCCATATTGCACACATTCTACAGTTGAATTTTGACATAGGCTGTATCAGCCCAAATAAATTAAAGCGGATAACTACTCAGAACATGTTTTGGAGCCTATACCCGTCTATGTCTCTATGCGTAGTAGCTCCTTGTCTAAGTTAAATATTCCTCAAAGACAACCCACATAATAATGAATAAATATGAACGTGGCAAATGCTGAATTAGTTAAATACGCTTAGTTTTGCTCATAAATATAGAGTTTCATTATGAAAGAAGAATACCAGTCAAACAAAACAAGATTACTAAATTTGTATAGTACAGGTTCAGATTAGAACAATTTTACTTACCCCTGAATCAGTATGTACCCTGTCTAGCTGGATAGCTTATCCTAGTTAAACCATCTGCCAGTGTAAAACTGAAGTAAAAACAAACTGGGGCATTATATTCAGTCCCAGTGATTGTAAAATAAACAGTTACAGCTAGACCACCTGCACAAATCAAGGGAAATCCTAACAAGTACTGCAACAATGGACATCCTGCACCACAAATGTAAAACAAACCCCATGATGACACTTACTCCTCACTTTAATAGTCTCGAAATAATTAAGCTCAATTTCAATGCCAACCCTGAGTCAATGGTTCAACGTGATGCGTCAGGTTTGTGACAAATGAGAAAATACTGTCAATTTTGAGTAATATTTTTATATTGAGTAAACGTGCATTAAGGCATGTCAGAAACGAATGAAAGTCATTAGCATTCATGTCAAAAACATGTTATCAAAACATATTTTTTTCTTAACACGATTTTAAGTGCAATTAGGCAAACTTTTAACTGTCATCAGCCGCTGCTTGCTACCGACAGCCCCTGGGGGGTTTAACCTAACACAAAACATGTAAGTCTAAAATGTTTGCAAGTGAATATTAAAACAGAATCATGCCAAAAAATAAAATGCAATAGCAAAACAGGCAAGTCTAAAATCTGTAAAATTATTGTAGCAATAATTTCTAATAACCTTTGGATATTAACATCAATTTGTAGGGCAAGTAAAAAAAAATGAAAGTCTTAAGTATCTAAGTTAAGAGAATTCAATCAAAATATAATATATCTTAACCAGGTATCAAGTACAATTAGGCAAGCCTGTAACTGTAGTAGGCCACTGCTTGCTACCTATAGCCCCTGGGCTATAGGTAGCAAGCAGTGGCCTAACAGAAAACAAGCTGACCTAAAATGTTTGAAAGGTGAATATTTAACAGAACAATGCCAAAAGATAAAATTAAGTAGCAAAAGCAGGCAAATATAAAATCTCTAAAATTAGTGAAGCAAAACTTTCAAACTAATCTCTGGATATTTGCAGCCAAATTTGTAGAAATATTTGATCAAAAATACATCTTTGAATCCTTTTGACTTCAGTTTATTGCAAATATATTTGGGTCTGGGTGCAAAGTCCTAAAATTTAGAACAAATAGGACCAAATATAAAAAATTGTGACAAAAATGTATTATATCCTATAGTTTCCGAAATTTTACTGTCAGGGAAAGGATAGTTAACTACTTCAAAGTTAACCCCACCTATTTTGTGATAGGCTTTAATACAAAGCCTGTCATTAGTGACCTGCCCATCCACGTCCAGAAACACATCTCTTAAGCTATCTAAATTTTTACCCTCCAACGGGATATCTTGGCGGTAAATTTCTTTAGCAATTTCACTGCAATTTTGTACATTTACATAAGCAATGCCATAAATATATCATGCGTTGTTTTACAATTGTATAGCCATTTTTTGTGTTTGAACGGAATGCTGCAAAACATTTGATCCAATTGTTTTCTTATTAGCATCTGGTTTCCAAATAGTTGTTGTGTAAGCATACGCAATTACAGATGCGGAAATGTGTTCTCAGAATAAGTAAGACCCAAATATTCATTGATTGTGGTTATATCTCGAAATGGTAGTGCTTTTAAGACCTATATGTAATTGATAAATGCCATTAGAGATAGCCTGTAGTAAATTTTGAACAAGGTCTTTTGTATCCACATTCCCTGATTTTCTTTGTCAGTGACCTCTTCTTCTTTGAATGCCAGCCTGATTATTGTGAAAAGGCGTGTGACTGCTATCAAGAGTTGCAAAGTCCAAACATCTAACATCACAGAAGCCAAAACTTTTATGTCATTGAGTCCTAAAAGAAAAGCTGAATTAATTGTTTTGATCCAAAAATCTTCCATTTGTAATAATTTTCTTGTGTTAACATAACTATCTTGATCTAACAAATTTGGCTCTATGTAATCTATAATTTGTATCCGGCAATCCAAATGGGAATGTTCCTCAGAATTGAAATTGTGATTTTTAATTGAAGTTTTATGACCATTAAATCATTTTTTTTACTGATTGAGTACTTAAACCCATATATTGTGATTTACATTTGATGCATATTAAGTAAATGATATTGGAAGATTAACAAGACAATGCCAAATTTTCCGATCGGGGGCTTCTCTATTTGAAATTGTTGTTAGTAACTTTACTGTGAACTCTTTGTTTATTGGCACTTAGTGTTTATTTTTTTCGTAATTTAAGCAACATGAGTTGCATTGCTGACAAGATGGCAGAAACACCTATCAAGATTGAATAATTTAGATAAAACCACATGTAAAAATCAACTGTTGTGTCACTGCAAAGCTTAAACCCAAGTATCACCAAATACCTACCGGACGTTTTGGGTTACCAATCTGTAAATATATATATATATATATATATATATATATATATATATATATATATATATATATATATATATATATATATATATATATATACAATTAGCTGGACTCATTTTGCCGGACATTTCGAGTCCTCCCTCATCTCGAAGTGAAATGACAGATCCATTTCCTTGAACAAACGCAACTTGCTACGCGTACATGAAGAAATAGATATAAAAATTTAAACTAAAGCTCCACAGACTTGATGCAAAAGGCAATGCATGTTATGACGCGTGTAAACTAGAATGAAGACAGCGGACGTTGCTGATAAAATTGAGAATATGCTTACAAGTAACTATTCATATGCATGTGAAAACGTACACGAAATTTATGGAGACAAGCATGAAACCCCACAAAGTCCTTCACATTTAGGGATGTCCTCGTGAATGTTGTGTGACACACACATAAGTCTCACACAATATCACTAAAATATAAAAGAGTAATCATGCCTCTAATTGTGAGTTTGTTAATTACATGAATGCGTGTAATTTTGAGTCCCATAATCGTGACACAGGTTGTACTGTGGCATCTCGGATATTGTTCAGAACCCTTTCCTCATTCATTAATCAAAAGCTTCCTTGAATTTGTTATCAGTGACCAGTCTCCACTTTAAGTCCCTGCCGCCCACGATCCACTTAATGTGTCCTTTCTGTCGCCTCCAATTCCGTGCTGCTGAAATACAGGACAAGGAGCCATATGGTCTAAATAAATCATGAACTCAAGTTTCCAAAGAAAAAGAAATCTCATTAATTTGACGTTCACCCAAAGGAAATATGCGAACTTGTAAACTTTGTTTTGGAGATCTCGAAGAAACAATTGTTTTTAGAGTTTAAATTAATTCGTGATATTGGCATATAGCATGTTTGTTATTGTTTATGTAAATGTAGGTCAAAACCGCCAAAAAAAGCATTAAATACCCATTTTCTGCAAATATTTAAAGGCTGGGTTAAAATAAGCAGTGATAACTTCGGCATACAGCAGATTTCCCACACGCGGAACAAAAAGGGAGTAATTTGAGAAAGCTACCCTCAACAGAGGAAGGCTTCATGGATTGATTATTGATTATGAAGGAAAAGAAGCCTGTTTCGAGTGACAAAATAAAACAATTCGCAAAGAATTTTCCATTATTTGTTTTGAAAATCCGTACCATATCATTCCATATTTTGGATGCACCTAGAGTTGTACCAGAAGTATTCCATACTAGGCATATATCTTTTTCGTCTGACATGTGACCTGAATAGAAATCGATATTACTTTGCATGCTCCGCTCCGATGCTTGTTCGGCTCGTTATTAAAATTCTTTCTGCAGAATTACAAATCCATTGTCGACAGCAGTTGGACTGCTTTTACATGCCGGGGGAGGGAGGAGTCTGATGTCTACTTAAGTGTAGCGCCATATAGTACTAGACAGGTACCCTGAAGAACGTAAACACATAGAGACAGGAAAGGAATAGAGGACAAATTGCTCAACGTGTTTAATTTCCCACAAGATATTCTATGGGGTTTCTACGAAAAAAAGGCACTGCATGTATGCATAATTAAACGTATTGATGCTGAAATAACACCCAGCTCTTCTTCTGAGTTTCAAAGCGACGTCATCAACATGCACATTAAATAAACTGCTAATCGTCCCGTACTTATATATGTATGTACATGTATTGATCCAGATGAGACCTAGGTTGAGATTGTATTTTGGATATCGTTACGTCTGATTCTCAAATTCACAGGGACAAGTACGAGAATTTTGTTTTTGTTGGCTATCTTGGAGACCTTGATGACAGGCGGCAGGAGTACTTGTCTAGATGAAGAATAGGTTGGGATTGTACATGTATATTGGTAATCTTGATCTTATTTTCAAGGTCACATAGCCTAGTCACTTATGTGGATTTTATTTCCGTGGATTAAAACTTGAACTTGGTAAAATCTAGTAAGATTTTTGTCGTAGTGGGACCTAGATTGAAATTGTATATGCATCAACCTGACCTTGTTCTCAGGGTCATGGAGTCACTTATTGTATTTGTGTCTTTTTGCCCAGAACCACTTCCTAGTAGTCATTACCCTATTCCGCAGTCCGAACTCTTTACTCTCCATGAGCTAACCTGTCCTTATGTGATTTTTTTTCCGTACGGTAAAATCTAACAAAATTTGTCGAAACTTGGTAGAATATGTGACATCTGGGCAAGACTTCAGCTGGGATTGCATGTAGGTCACTTTGACCAATTGTCGAGGTCCCCGGGTCGCTTTTAAATATCAATGTAATTTACGTGACAATATGTCTAAGTTAGTCTTGTGTTGGGAATGCATTTCAGTAACCGAGACAAAAATTATCATGGCAGTACAAGTTCCACACAAGATATTACAAACACATTTATATTGGTTGCCGGTAAGCTGGACGCTCGACTGCCTCCTGCTAGGATCCCTGCAAGAGCCAACAGTGGTCGGCATTGAAGCTAATTTTACAATGCTCATCAGGCAGACTTGACTGGCAAGCGTGTTGGAGAGTAAGGATCTGTCCTCGAGATGGACTTATATTTCAAATTGCTTACGGTAATGTGATGAAAAGAAACACAAATGACACATAGATAAGTTGCGTAAATGCTTTTTTTTCTGTTTGTTTGTTGTGTGTGTGTGTGTGTGTGTGTGTGTTGTTTTTGTTTTGTTTTTTGTTTTGTTTTTGTTTTTTCTTCTTTTGTGGTTTTTTTTTTGTTTTTAAATTTTGCTGGATTGCTAGTGACTATATGTGCATACTTGCTATTTTAATCTACACCTAAAGACAAAAAAACATAAAGTAAAAGAAACAAAAACAGAAAATACCTGAAAAATAACCAAACAAAAGTACTGCTGACGTGGCACTACAGGATTTCCATTCATATTCTTCGGTTAAGAAATCTTTCCACGGGATAACATTGGAGTTTGCCTAGCAAAAGAAGAAAATATTAGTTAGTGTTGTACCGTTTCTTGCACTTATTCTAGGTTGTGTTAAGTGACGTTCAGTGTGCGTTGGTATTTAGCCCTACGATCCTTACAGTGTGAGCTTGCTTGTTCATTGGTGTTCAACATTCAGAAGTATTTTTTCACCGATAAAAAGAAGAAAAAGCTGGCTCTCTGCACAACTATCTGTCTTTAAGCTATATTGCTGATCAACTAACAGAAGAGGAGTGATGAGTGACGGTGAAATATTCCTTAAATAAGTGAAAAATGAAGTTTAATTTTCTGTAGCCAAATGTTTCTTACTAGAATAGAATGATTTAAGACTTTTTAAAAAGAGACGACAACTGTCGTTTTATGTACGAGTGACATTATAGAGTCCAGTTTGGGTTAATGTATTATTTAAAATTGCATGTACACCACCATTAAGACCAAATTTTAGAAGTCCTTTGAGTGGTTTTGACAGGGGGGTCTTATTATATTTATGTATAGTAGCGATCATTGTCCGTTCCCGAATTTTCTCCCCACTTAAGACTCTATTGGTCGAAAGATGCCTCAGTCCATATATACTGTTAGGCATATGCATATTGTACATAGTGTTTACGTCAGGAAAACATTGCTGCTGGTTTGAAACAAAAATTGATGTTATTTTCACCTGATCGTAAAGTGGAAGTCTGCGTTGTTTTGTTACAGCAGAGACTGCAGTTTAAATTTGATGCTACAGTTTGCGCAGAAGTACTGTCACAAATATCCTACGGGCTTCTGCAGACAAGTGTTAATTATTTAAATTTGGAGCATGTATAGTGTTGCGTCTATGTCAAATATGTAGAGGTACAATGACGTTTGAGTACAGGATTCGTAAGCGTTACGTCTTGGGTCAAGGGTAAACTCCCGACATACGTATTTTCCTGTTTAGTGTTTATGGCCGATTAGTGTCGGAATTGAAGTGACTCGCACTTACTGCAATGTACCATTCCGAATCGAGTAAAACATGCAAGTTACTACACACATAAGCTTGAAAAATTGAGAACTATTTGATGAGACTGCGGCCAAAATAAAATTACGCAAATGTGACCAATCACTCTTATTTTTCTAAATGTTAGTTAGAAAGTGTAGTTGGATACTTTTATATATTAAACTTGCAGCATATTCAAGAACATACTGTAAACTAAAAATGCTGCCTGGAAAGATAATTCTAGTTATTTAAATACTCTTAAAGCCTTTAGTTGGCCCATCAAGTTTGAAAGAAATTGTACAGGTATTGCGGAGTTTCTTCAACAATCCCCGCATGTGCTAAACCTGACCATGTACCTATTAGTAAATATGTCACACTGTTCCTTAGAATTCGTGAGTGAGGCAACGTTTTGCCCAAGACAATGAATTGGCTTCACTTTTATTTCAATATTACCACTTTGCTGTTGAAAGACATCGCTAAACATGTTTATATAACATAATCCTTTCTATCCAATGCATGAAAAAAATAGTTAAAAGTGTCTGTACTTCGCAATCCAATGTTGTCGCCTATTGTTTTGCATTGCACTGCGCCTGTTTATTACCTAATTAGTCGACAGCCAATCAATACTAGTGACTGATTCTCTGTAGTGGTGACAGTACACAGTATATTTCCCCAACTTTAATATGTTTAACGGCTTGAACTTGTACAATGGAATGACTGTACTGTTTTGTCATTTGGTGGAAGAGACGGTTGTCGACGCTGAAATGGCCCCTAGTTCAAAGTATATCAGTTATGTTCCGTTAATCATTGAACACAAAGTTATCAAAATAAAACAATCCACGAAGCTTTCTGCCGGGAGTGTTATATCTGTCATACAAAATGTTTAGTAAAGCAAAAAGTGAAAAGTTTACTTGGTCAATTCATCAGAAAAACCGAATACTTGGTGGTCAGATGATGTTGCGATCAAACATAAGATACAAAGTAGAATACAAAAATAAGGTTACCTAAGAGATCAGCCGCTGCCAAGTTGACGATGAAGCAGTTAGTGATGCTACGCATGTGTCTGTTGGGCAGAACAACGAGAAGTACTAACAGGTTGCCAAAGAATGCCACCAAGAACACAGGAACGTACAGACAAATGAGCACAATTGTACGCGGATCCCCGTGGGTATGCAACGTAAGCTTGAAGTCCTCAAGCAGCGTCTCATATTCAGCCACATCAAAACGCACACTTCCAGTTGTGGCTGATAAGTTATCGTCGCCTGTATCATACTTGCTAACAACATTGACATTAGCAAAGATTGTGCGAAAACTCTCTAGTACCTCCATCTCTGTCCATTCTATCACTGACGTGATCACCATGGCGAATGGCAAATATAAACTTGCTTCGATCACACGCAACAGGTCAAAGGTAAAGGTCGGCTGCTGAAGTCAGACGAGGACAGAAGTGGGCCCGTCAGCCAGGATGCTGCTGCTTGTCATCACCGGATTCCTTGATCTCCATGGCTATCTCAGATATATAATTTGCTCCTAATTTCCAATTTTCATCTTCAGTCATGTGCACACCTGAGATCCAGACCTAAAAGGTACAAACGATGAAGTCTTTAATGTTGTCGCTGGTTCCCATAGATTATATTGACACTTGTTTCCCCTGTGTACCTGCTTTCTCAAACTTTCCTCTGTTGTCCCTTAGTTCAGTTCAATGTATATACAAACGTTTAAGAGCTAATACCGCGTTATTTTCGCACCTTGGTCCATTCTAACTTGATGCTTACAATAATATGCTACGTTAGCCGCGGATATGGCATATATATATATATATATATATGCTAATGCTAAAATGTACAATAGTAATCAAAACTACAGATGTGAGAAATATATATGACAGAAAGGCAAAAGATATCAAATCATTCCTCAACTGTGTTAAAAGAAGACGAAGAAAAGCTGAAAAACCCCTACACAGCGTCAATCAACAATTTTCAGGGCGTTAGCAATGGAAAATGCCGTGTCATAACGTGTAGTTTGCAGACTGCCTACGCGACGGATTGGAGCTATTGCCTCAGTCTTTAACGATGATTCCAAAGAGTTAATCACAAGATGCCGTAAATCTCTTCTTGAGGCGTTGTATCATTACAACTCTAGTACGTTGAAACAAGCCGTGTGCACGGAATACCAGATTCCCCATGTAGGACGACATTAATATCAATGGGAGTGAATTTTTTAGCAATAGTCTGAAGGCTATGTCTTATGAGGATCCAGGTCTCGTTGTTGCTTGCTTTTCAGTTACGACATATTTGTGGTTGTTTTATTCATTTTTCTATAATCAGAGAACCAGCGCAAAAAACAAACAAACAAACAAAAACAAAAAAAACAAAAAAAACAAAAAAAACAAAACACAACAAAAAAAAAAAAAAAAAAAAAAAAAAAAAAAAAACCCGCGGAGAAGTCTTGTATATTTTAACACCTTTTCTGCAAGTTCTGATCCTATTATAAGTTCCCCGCAAGGTTACCCTGAAGTAAAATGTAACGCATTCGTGCAACCGAATGTTGTCCCCATCAATTCACAATGTTTAACATGCTGAGTTAAAACATGCACACCTGTATTGTACGTTTATCCTCGCGCGCGTGCCTGTTTGATGATCATGTATTATATGAAATGAGAAACTGGATACATCAGATAGCTTAACAAATTTAATCAGTCAAAGCCAGCTACAAAAACATTTTTGCTTTTTTATGCCAATATTGGGGTTTTTAAAATCTCATTTCGAAAATACTTACTCAGGGGGCCACAATTTACGCTTCCTTTGCTCTTTGGAAAATATTGGGAACGAAATAACTTGATAAAAAGAAAACATATTATTCATTTCATAAGAAACTTCACATGTCCAAAAATGCAGATTTTGAAGAGAAAAAAAATCATTTAACTTGTCAGAATGTCATACACATAACAGATAGCACCATATGCAGCAAATTGAATAGGTGTGCTTTTGCCAATATCGAGTTTTTAATGGCCAGTTTAATTTAATATGACGAGAAAGGGTGCCAAAAGATCTTCATGGCAACATAAGACATCTAGCCAATATCCACTTTTCATTTCATTGTGGTAATACTGACAGCTTGTAACGATGTTGCCAGGGGATTTTTTTCTTGGTGGTTTTGTTTCCAAGTTAGGTTTCTACCTTGAGACGACAATCAACAGTTGGCTGTAATTAAACAAGTATGCTTATACGCCAGCTGCAATATATTTTACAAAAAATGTGAATGAAACAATAAAAGCTGACTAAGAAGCATTACAGATGAATCGTCAAGGAACTGCTTATGTACTTTTTCAGCACATTCATTCATACTAAAATCAATAAATCATCTGTGCACAAAAGTGGATACCGCGATTCTTTGCGGTTTTTAAGTATGTTCAAAGTACGACTTCCTACAACAAAAGTAAAGTCCCTCAGGGAGCTTTCTTATTACATAACCTCGAACTCAAAATAGATGAAAAAGTAATGACAAAGACGCCGGGTGCAAAGGTGGCAGTCGAAATAATACCCTGTTTATAGACATTTTAAAATGATTGCATGAGCAACAGGTTTTAATTATAGGTATCCAGAGTATATCAAAAGACAATTCTTAGCTCTCGAATTAGAAGCTGCTGATTTTATATTTGTTGTAACACAATATTATAACAAACAAAAAAGGCATATCACAGTGTCTCACTGCCACCATAGTGTACCAGTGACCTTTATGAGCTACTGAAATTGAATTACTTTTCCTGGTGTCTATGCTACTGACCTTTACAAAGTTGGACGAAAGTTTTCAAGTACATGTGCACACACTATAAGTAGACGATTTGAGGACTGACACGGCACCACTCAGTATACCACACCCCTGAAATACACTTCCATGTAAGTGTCCGATTTTCATTTTCACTCAAATGGATCCTGTGTATATGTAGATTAATGGAATCTCTCTGTTTTAAACAAGATGATGTCCCGGATGGTAATAGGTTTATTGAAAGTCATGAACGTTTGATGGCGAGAGAACACTTCGATGGTGGTCATTCAGCGAACGGAGGCAGAGGGTAGAAATTTCGTAAATACAAGATATTGACGCAAGAGATTTTTTGGAGCAACAAGCTCCCATCACGGCCATGAACCCAGCACTTCGGTCATGGACGAGCCTGCTGCCCGTGTTTTTTTTTTTCAAATTGAATTTGCTAATTAGGCATATCATTATGCTAAAAATATTTCCGAGATATCTGATATCTAAAGGCTAACAGCCATTGTTTCTAAAAATGAACTTATATCAGCAACATGATGAACCACTTTTGTTATAAAAGATGTTATAAATTGAGAAATAGGTTGTATATGTCCAGAAACCAGTTTGATATTTCAAACGAATAACAATAATCTGAGTTCACATGCGCAACGTGTAATCATGTGGAAAATGTCACAAAAGAATAAATTAGATGCCATAATAAAATGACAGAAGAAAACATAGGTTTATATTTGTGGAAAGTTCTAATATACATCTTTTTTGTCCACAACAATTCAGTGTGTGACGGCTGTATTGTCAAAGCTTTTTATACCTTCTTATGTATAGACTACAAAAGCCTTCCCATTGACACGCACTGCAGGTGGTGGGGGAGGCATAAGGAGAGAGGGTCTGCATTGCGCGGATTTGGCAAGGAATCAGTTTGATGCGCCTGTGATTCTGACTCTATATAGCACGTCCGTTGTTGCTTTTGGTTGTATCCAGGTTACAATTTCATATCTGAATACACTTTTTGCCTCAGATTGGCTCTGACAGAATTTCTTATATATGCTTGGGTTTTTTTTTATAGTTTCTTCATTCTGTGATATTTAAATTTGTGGAAAACACAATTCAATGACCTGTCATTTAAATAGTTTTCCCTTTGTTGGCGTTCATGAGTGTTGGTACAATGACAGATCTGTGTAATATGCCAAAGATAAGTGTAATATTCCCAACGGTGGTAAATTAGTCACATAATTATTTCTTTCATTGTCCTAAGTACACTATTCCTCAATCAAACCTGCATACTGTCATTTCACAGTATGCTCCAGTCACATTACAGACAGTTTTCTACGGATCCTCTAATTGCTCTCTTACTGAAAATATCAGGTTTTTTTCAACTGGACATAATTACATTTCTGTAGCTGAACGATTCAAATCAGGTGTTGGTTGATCGTTGACTGTCAAAAACAAGTATCTAAATTATTTCAGTGTCATTATACGGTACAAGCAACTTACCAAATTCAGCGTCATATGTAATAATTATATATATATATAATACTATTGGTATAGTAAATAATATCTGCCCCTTATCTGTTTCGTCGGAGGTGATGTCCTCTTCTATTTGGTCTTGTTGGTATCGTACTGTTCGGTGATGCCTGTCTCCGTCTGCGAGAGGGATTTATATAGGTCTTTGCCCCTTTTCCCAATTGAGTGTGCCTGTTGTATTGATATAATCTCTGTAACTTTCGCAAATATGTTGAAAGCAAGTCACATCAGACCGTGTACAGGTTCAGGAAAATGGTCTAGAGAGTCTAATTGTTTTGGCTCTCAATTAGAAAGTATAAGGTCACAGTTGCCTCTCTTAGTCCACGGCAAAAGTCGTGTAGAGTACTTTAGAGAAAAAAGCACCAACATTGGTCTTGGTAAAAGAGAAACAGAAAACGGAATTCTATCAGACAGGATTCCCTACCTCAACCTCCTTTCTAGTTCCCCTGCTTTCAATATCAAAGAAGATTATCTGTATTGTGATGAGAAAGTAATATAATGATATGAAGTGGAAGGACAGAACAGGATGGCAGATATGGTCAGGCTTGTGACAATTATGTATCATATGTACATAATCATTATGGAACTCGTGCCACAGTGGTGTTTGATGGATATGGCTGTTCCTACTCCACAAAGGCTGCTGCTGAACAGCAAGTATGTGCTGATCACAAATGATCCCTGGAAATTGTAGTGGAGCCGGATATGAAAGCCCATGTCCCCCCCCCCCCAAGGCATTTTTGGGCAAGGCAAAAAACAAGGCTCGTCTCATACAAAAACTGAGACACACTTTTGAGTGCGGGGGTCTTCAAGTCAAGCTGATTAATGGTTGATAACGTCAACTGTTATAGTGTTTGTTGGCACTGATACAGACCTGCTGGTTATGTCGGTTTACCAAGCAAGTCCAGCTAGGGACATGATTATGTTTTCCGGGTGGAATCCTGTACAGATATATTGTATCGGTGACATTCAAGAAGCGTTTGATTGTCTAAAGCAACGCCTGCTCTTTTCACGTGCAGTTACCGGGTATGATACTGTGTTTGCCCTTTATAACAAGATAAAGAAGAAAGCCATTACTCTCTACAAAGGTTGTCACAACTGGGTGTTCTTGAATGTATAATAAGAAGCACACAGTACACATGACCAAGGAGCACAGGCAGGTGAACAGTTACTTCTTATTCTGTATGGAGCTGGGCAATCAAAGTCTATTGACAGCTACCGTTAGTTAATGTATTTTCATTCGGTCGTTCGAGCATCCATATCTTCTTCTTTTCAGTTAGAATCACTCCCACCTACATTTGCAGCTGCAAAGTTCCACAGCTTTAGAAGATACCACAAATTTCAACAGTGGAATGGAAATGAACGTTCGTCAGCTGACTGGGTTTTGGCAAAATAAGGATGGATTTCTGGTTCCAGTTGAAACTGGCAAGCTAGTGGCCCCACATAAACTCCTGAAGATGGTATACTGTGGCTGCAAGATAGGATATGAGAGAGCATGTGGGTGTTTCAAAGCTGACTTAAAATGTTCTTTCTTGTGCGCTCTTTGCTCTGGACATGATTGTAAAAACTCAAGTCACATTGATGTACAGAATGACTGAATTATAAGAAACTTCACAGTCTATGAACCCTTCAGATGCTGGCAGCATTTGTATGTGTTAGTATATTGTTTGTGCATTCAGCTTGTAGACCCTGTGCGACATGGTGTTGTTGTTTTTGACACTTTGCATTTTTGAAATGCATGAAATGGACCCTTAATCACCCTGATTATAATGAATAAGCGCCAGTCTTTGAAACTATCCAAATAAACACGAATGCACTTTTTATGTAGATTGAGCTAATTTTTCCATTATTTGAATGGTCAATAGCACAGCCTCTATAATGAAATATGTTGTTTCACCAAATTCAATATTATTTTCATAACATGGAAATTAGTGTTTACAAATGTCTTCATATTACCTCTGATTGCCAGCTTGTACTTGCATTTATGGTCTCTATATTCAATGAAAGGTCCTAGTAGCCATCTTGAATTTATGTTAATTAGTCGTAACCCAGATACTTTCTCAGTACATTTCATGCATGAAATCCAAATTCATATTAAATCCATTTAGGGCAGGTGTGATACACCGTTTTTAACATGGGCCTAAGACACAAGACAAGACCAGTCATTATGGGGCAATGTTTATATAATCAAAAGCTCCAATCTTGATATGACATCAAAGGTTTTATAAGTCTATCACATTTTATGGACCAGGACATTTCAAATAAACTAGTGTAAAAACAACGACTGTTGACAGGTTTATGGTAAACATATTTAGGTGATTTGGGGCTTTCTCTTAATTATTGACTGATCTGGTGGCCATATTGAATTCTGAGTTACAACAAAGGGGGAACTTGGTGAACTTTGCATGGGCGGCTTCAGGATTGATTTATGCACCTTTCCTGAAAAAATAAGCTTTCTAATAATTTTTCCTACCTTCCTCCTGATGCTTTTGGATTAATACAGACAGAGGTGGACGCCCCCCCCCCCCAAAAAAAAACCTGGCCGTCGCTCATTCTGCAGGGAATACAGCAATGAAAAAGCCAGATGATCCCGACCAGCCATCTAGGCAATGATAATTCTTTGCAAAAAAGATAAAATTGATATCCGACAAAAAATTACCAAACTTCAAAGAACCGGAGCAAGCATGCATGCAATAAATTGGAATTTGCTTAAGATGAGCCTGGTCTTGTAGTGTGTCAAATTTTAGCTTTAACGGAAACAGCTACGGCCTACGCCTACCATTGGCTACGGTATGTACAGGTCTATACACGCAGTTACTTTTCCCTTCTCATCTGCATTGCTGATTAAATATAAGAGTGCACTTATGAATGTCTTTCAATATCAACACTGCTACCAAGCTTTAACCTCGGCACCCTTGAAAGGCATTTATATACGTTTTGGTTTCCGTATACATAAGTACATGTTCATATGATCCTTGATTTCAGATTGTATCCATTACGTAACACTGGTAAATATTTCCCTCTGACTCACTTATTTTCTGGATCAATATTAACGACAAAGATACAACAAAATGAGATTTTTTACATCTCGATTATTGGGAGCACGCTGTGGACTGTCACAAACAGTGGTACCTGACTGAAAGAGATCAAAGGCCAGCAGCCGACTGGACTTGGCAGCTGCGCAGATGAGGCGTGAAAGTGGTAGACATCCAAACAAGTGTTTATGGG
The DNA here is from genome assembly GCA_964020975.1 of Hermodice carunculata. NCBI lineage: Eukaryota > Metazoa > Annelida > Polychaeta > Eunicida > Amphinomidae > Hermodice > Hermodice carunculata. The sequence continues at coordinate 62,059,659 of OZ026630.1, read as the reverse complement.
ACTAAACACCTCCCAACATACAGTAGTAATTGGACATATGCATCACAGTGGCCAACTAACTCAACCCAACGACCTGTCCCAGATTGATTAACGCCTGCTAGGTTCCTGTGTTTTCAAGTGTGCACATTCGAAGAGGGAACCATACTACTAATTACGCAACAGATCTGGAGGAGCTTTTTTCCAATTGCAAATAAAAGCAATTCTCTTCGTCGCGAGGACCATACTTTGAAATTTTCATAGAACCTTAGCATAAGTAACGAAATACAATATTTACCAGGTGAGAATAAATTCAAATAAATGTTTGAAACACATTGAAAAGAGCCACTTCCTCAATTGAGTGATACGAACGGTTTTGTGCGTATTTTTTGTCGTGTACCTTTATTTTACTTTCTTGCACAACCGTTGTTCCCTGGCCGTAACAAAGGATGCTGTAGTTTGTTTCAGAATTTCTCAATCCGTCACCGATGTCAAGCAGTGTTCTGCAAACAACAGGACTGGCAGTTGTTTAGGATTGTATCATGGCGCTGAAACATGGGGTGGAATACCCACTGGATGTTTAAGGCCGTAAGTAGGACCCTGATGCTATGCCAGTGCAGGCACAGGTATAGCCAGCAAAATAACACAAATGATGAGTTTCACAGGCAATAGCAATTTGCCTTCTTAGTCCGTCTGCTTGGTGAAGTGTCCGGGCGGTCTAGGCCTTTGGGCAATAGACAACCAGGAAAGTCCATCAACTAAAGCATTTTGCCTATTGCCTGGTGAAACTGTCAGTATTTGAACAATGTATCCGCATCATGTCATACAGACTGTGCTACATGGACATGTGTTTGCGTGGTAAACATTAATAATATTAATGACAACACAAACTGAACCACATGTAGTTTTGCGCTGTTTTTAAATTGAGTAGTATACCAAACAACAACTGCCATCATGTTGGTTACAACACCCTGGGTATGTATTGCAATCTTACAAAACCAAGGGATTTGTAATGTCATAGAACCCAGAGTTTTTGCAATCCCCAAAAAACCCCAGGGTTTTTTTGTCTCAAAATTCACACAACCCTAGGATTGGTCCGTTATATCACTTTTATTTTTTAAACTCTCGCGGGGGTGTTGGCAAAGCCAAGGATTCTGTGGACAAAATTCGGGGTTTTGTGAATTATTGAACAGTACAATTTCCATATGCTTGCTGATCTCCGTGACACGGAAATCCCCCGTAGCGAAGGATTCAGCTTTTCCAGGCCCTATGTTTCAATGTGCAATTCAGTAAATAGTTCAGTTCACGTTGTCAACATATTAATTCTTCACATTCTCTGCAAAGATGTCCAGCAGTCTTTGCTCAGTATACCATTAGGAAGCAACTGAGCCACGGTTTCCCATCATTAACACAATTAGTGTCCAGCATGCTCGTACAGTGCGGAAGTGTAAAACGTGCAGTCCATCTCCAACCTAAATGACCATTTACCACAATGTACGTTAACCTTGAATTTTAAAGTGGCAGGCGAATGGCATTTCACTGATTTCACAACAATTGACATTGTTCCACGATTTGAGAGGAGCAAGGTTATCATCTTTAGTGACATTTTCATTTCGTGACCTTTGAATATTTTCTTGGGCTTGCTTTAAAAGTCATCAGACAGTCAACTTATTTTTCTCTCAACAGTTACAAAAACAAAAACAAGCTTGGCGCCACCTGAATCTGGCACCTTGGGAATAATGGTATACATATAGGGAACCAGGGCTCAAAGTTTGGATCCATTTTTATCCTAACTGCGTAAACAGTGCAGCGCCAGTCGATAAATTAAAATGCATGAGGCGCTCGCTTTTTCGGTTGGCTGTGAAACTGTTTTGATCCATCGACAATGTTTGAGAATTACTGGGCTGAATAAGCATTTGTGTCACAGTTTATGCCAGTCGGTGAGGTTTCCTTGTTAAGATTCTCAGATTTATGCGATTAAAAGGCCAGGAATGTTTGAGAATGGAGACTGATCAAAGTCAGGACGTACGCCTAGGCCTATCATGTGGAATGACAAAACAAGTTAAGATGCACCAGAGTGCCATCCGTCTCACATGAGCACGTTTAGATCTGGCTAAGGAGTACGTGGTTTTAAAGGGGGACTAAGTATTATTTACAAAAATGCCCTTGCATCACAATTGTAGTAACTTATTTACGTGGTACCCTCATGCATAGGACATTTCATTTAGTTCTTTTCAGCTTTGCTGAATGCACTTGTTTATAACCTTCTAATGATTGATGATATGCATAGATACTAAATTATAACTTCACAGATATAGATACACAACTTGATGTACATCAAAACGTTCATGTGTTGTGCGCGCGTGAAAAAAAATCTGTGTGGTTTGGCTGATTGAGTGACGTCTGTTGACAGAATCGGTACAAACTCAATAGCAAAAAAAACAAAAGAAAAATGGAGAAATTGCGTACAAATTTTCATTTTCAGAAAATAAAACCAATTAACATATCGCAAACATAGCAACACGGCAGAAACACTGGTGACATACATGTGTTTAAATGTATGTAGGCCAGTGGATAGAATACAACGTGGTGACTCGGTGTTGCCTCAGAAAAGCAGGGTTCATCCTTCTCGAGAGACCATGGCCATCCACAGCTGTTTCATTTCTACAAATCAGTGCAGGAGCAAGGACAACAAGTACTTTACAGGTAATTCCTGGAACACGTGAGTGGTGATGACCCAAAGCAATTACGTCTTAGTATCAACATTGGGTTGGGGCGGGTTGGTTTTTCGTTTGTTTGTTTTGTTTTTTACTTTGTTTTTGTTTGTTTGTTTTTTTGTCTCTGTTTTTTTTCTTTTTTCGTGGTTTTTAAACAAATATATGAAACTCTCACTGTATGGCTGGTGCTTTATGCCAATATAAAGCGGAAACCTAATCACAAGGTGTAGGAACTTATGCTGGATCAGGAGAACTTACTACGCCACACTGCTGACCGTGATAGTGATAATGGTTTAAGAAGTTGTAGCATGAGCAGCGAAAGAGATTGGGGATAACCAAACAAGGTAACCTTTATTGAAAGCCTGTTTTGATGGCAAGTTGGAGAGGTCAAACGGCATGTGGAGAAAGTATTTTTAGTATGACAGCAGCACAACTGGCCACTGTTGTTAAATGTTAAGGCAACAATAAGTATTCAAGTAATTGGGTTCTCGCGTATTCTGAGGCCAACTCTGACTTTGAACGTAAGGGCAAGTGATATTCAAAATCTAAAAATTGAAATAACTCAAATTAGAACAATTAAAAGCATTACAACCTTTGTTCGATATGAATTATATGCATAACGAGTGATAAGAGAGATAAAATAGCCAAACACATGTCTGGCTAGCCTGAGCTTTTGAAGTTATTGAAAATGAACAAATTCAGATGCAACTAACGCTTATAAATTTCATTGTTATGACAAATTTCACCAATAATTATAGGTTTGCGTTGGCACCCAATTTCAAGATTAGTACTTATATAGTTTTGAAAAAAGTCTCGACACAATGCTTCACATCTAAACTATTATGTGCAATTCATGTGCCATGACTATAAATTAACACACAAACACAGATCAATAACATTTTTAAGCAGCTCTTCTTATACATTGTATGAACAAAGGCCTATCTCGGGTTTTCATGTATAAAGTTTTAAGACTCTGAATGAAGACCTTCTCAGTTAACAATGGTCTGCATGCACATATGTATAGCCACCATATATATATATATATATATATATATATATATATATATATATATATATATATATATATATATATATATATATATATATATATATATATATATATATATATATATATATATATATCGAAAACACTCTCCATTTCTCATGCAACGCTATGTCATTTTTTGGACAAAATTGCTCAGCTCAAAACGTATCTAATTGTGTCTGAGTAGTATGGATTCAATTTGACATAAAGTGAAAATGACCAGTTCCTGCATGAGCTGCAGTGCAAAGGGGTCCATCCATCCAAATCCATGGCTTCATGCACAACTACACAATCTTAGGTGAGACTTAACTAAAAAGGCAGTGACACAATTAAAATACAAGAAATATTCGACTTTGTACACTTATCGTGTCCCCTTGTATATAATCAATTAATATATTGTATTTTTACTGATTGGCAATGCTGCTTAAAACTGAAATAACTATGATTTTTATTGTTTTTTTTTTAGTTTAGTTTAAACATATTTTATTAGCCAACTAAGAAATAGGATCGAGCCTTATATGAATCCCTCTTGGGAAACATAGAAGTACATAACATTATCTGAAGTTTAGCGTTTCTTCTTTCATGCCAAAATTGGAAGCCATCTTGGACTTGCAACGTCGTCTATGTCACCTCCACCTCTCATAACCAGTCGTTTGGGACGTAATGTGAGTTTGTAACGAAACATACGTTTTTATTATTAAAATAATTGTACATAATCTATACTTAGTCCTGGTTCTTAATCGCTTCCAAAGTGCTTTGTCCGATTTTTGATATAGTTTTAAAAATGCTGACGACGTTTAACCAATACAACAAGTGTTTCTTATCAGGGCTACAGCAAACCATTCATTTAAATTTATTTTCTAATAACAAATACCTCTAGCAGTGCCAAGGAAATAAATTAAATTGACGTCAAAGGAGGTACTAGTGTGTCAAAGGGGGAAGAGCATCCACTTTGAATATGTTGCAGCAAATTTCTAAGGTATCTAAGGCCTAACAAAACTATATGTGTGCTTCCGGTAATCCGACCAACCCTATTGAAAAGGCCCGACCCTGAATAAATATTGGTTTAAACATAACTTTTAATTCAATTGGGACGACGGGCAAGCTTTACATTTATCCCTCTTGAGAAATTAGACAATATCACAGGAAAAGACGAAGCAAGACACATTCAGTGTAGTGTACGCTGCTGTTGCTGTTTAGGATTCTTACATAATGATTGATATATATATATATATATATATATATATATATATATATATATATATATATATATATATATATATATATATATATAAAACTAAGCATAACAAAACGAGGACAACAGACATTACCCTGAACAACAATAAATGAAGGAATTAAACATAACAAAGACAAGACAGATAGTAGGGCACTCATAAGACGAATCTACTGAGCCGGTTATTTTCATCAGGAAAATGTGATTAGAATCTGTCATGTGCTACAATTATATAATGACATCAAATTGAAACGTTTTCGTGTAATCAATATAGTTTTGAACCGCGAGAAATATCAAATTTATGTTTAAAGCTACAAGCAGCAGAACCAAAAAGTAGAGTTTGAAGTGTGAAGGGAGCAAAGTTTATTGTAGCTAAATGTAATTTATTGCAAGGAATTGAATGTCGATGACAAGACAAAAGGAAATGCAAAACATCTTCGACACCAGTACCGCACACACAATCAGGCGAAGCTTTAACACCGATTTGGAACAAATGGTTGTTAAGCTGGCTGCGGCCCATACGCAGTCGAGCATGTAATACAGCAGACTTTCTTTTACCAATATGATAAAGAGAAGGGTCTTTCACTGGGCATAAAGAATGAGTCTGTATTTTCTTTTATAATGTGACGGGAAGGGGCATTCCGAGTATCTAAGGGAAGAAGATTCCAAAGGCGTGTGGCAGAAGGATAAAAGGAATTACAAAACAGATCTGTACGAGCAGTGTGGTTGATCGAGCCGCCTGCCAGTGTTATAACTGAAAGTCGTATCGGGCAACGGAATATTTGGAAAGATATGTCGTAGATAAATTGATGTTAAATTATGCACAATTTTGTACACGCCAATTAGCTAGGTTTAAGGGCCTGCCTGTATTGTAACAGAATAAGGCTACGACGTGTGTTTACTTAAAATTTCATTTTGCAATGAATTTGATTTTAAATAAAATACGGAAGACAGTCCAGTGAGACTTGAGCAAGTCTAGTACATCCCCTATTAAGTACTCATATGCATGTATTATATTGTCAGCAAACCCTTTGAGTTTTATACCCATCATATTTGTCAAATTTTATGCAATACAAATTAAACATAAAAAGTGTGATGTGAGCAGTATGACAGTAGCCGACATCACAACTCACTGTTGGGTCAATATAAATATTAAACAAGTGAACAGACGAAAAGAAAAACTTGCCACCGCTGGAATATCAGCAGGGAAAACCCCGAAAATAAGGGACCGCTACTCAGTTTATCAGAATTGCTGAAGATGTGACAGTTTGCTGATGTGGAGGACCTGACCACCGTTGTCGGGAATAACTCCTCATCAAGAGTCCACGTGTCTTTTATAACGTCCTGCTTTTTCAAATCACGGGATTGAAAAGCGACGCTTGCGCGACTTCTGGTGAGGTCATCGTTCACGTAAATGCCCCTACCATCAGCTCCGGCTACCTTCAGTTTACTCTTGGCCTTGTAGATTCTGGCCCGTATCTTGTTACAGACCGGCGTTACAATTATCGTCCGATGTTGACCAGGCACAGGTTTGCCGACACGATGCGATAGGCTAATTTCAATATCGGCTACAGGGGCATCCAATGTTTCGTTAAAAAGGTTCAGCAACATCTCATCAGTGTTTTTTCAAGGTCTCCCCGGGTTGACTATACGTAGGCAATTACACCTTAAGTATTGCTCCTGAGCCTCAATTTGTCATCGAGCTCATGACATTTTTGTCAAGGGACACATCGAGTTCACTACATTTTTTGTTGAGTGACGCCACTTTGTTTTCCAGGTGGCCTATTCCTTTCTCATACGCGTCAGACCGCTGCTAAAAGATAGGGGACAAAGAGTCAATCACATTGTCTTTCTTCAATGCCAAACAAATGTATTATGCAAATGGTTCAAGGCCAGACAATGTAAGCCTTTGGTTACCTGTGTCGGCAAGGCTGCCACTCTCATTGGTGAAACGTGTATTACGAATACTTGGGTCTTTGTTGGAGGCTTGTGATGTTCTTTTTCTGGCTTTATTTCTTGTCTAATATGACATATTGGCAATGAATAAACCACAATTGAATGTTAATGCACTGATTGGCACAACCCTGCAGTTTTACATAAAATAACCCAGGTCTAGAATGGTCAAAACAGGGAAGCTCAGGCTTGGTGCACAACCAAATATACGTAATGATATATGCATAAATCTTGTCAACTGCAGAATACTCGCCATTTGTTTCGAAGATGACTGTTTACCTTAAACTGGGACATTCGTACCTTCAAAAGTCCCACATGAGTATAACAATCTTCACACCTTGACGAATACTATCCAAAAACCAGCTTTTTGAGGCGAGACAGGTGAACCTCTGTTATAGTGTCAGCGCCATCTGTTTTCTCAATTCTCAAAATAAATATTATAAAACATTAAAAGGAAATAGTGTCAAGCCACCTTTCCCTAACAAAAATAATTGACCCTGGCTGAAAGATTTTATCGAGAAAGTGGCTGCCTTCACGTGCCGTTATTTTGCAGTAATGTCAACTCAAACACAGCATTTTATTCCAACTTTTCTGGAGGTATAGCTTGAGCCCGGAGAAACAGCATAGCTGCATAGCCAGGCTTGTTCGGAGAAACAGGGTAGCCCCGGTTGTTCGGTGATTATTTATACTCATATTTCGCTAGGTTTCAAATGTCCGTTCTCTGAGTTACCAAAGCAAATGGTAGCCAAAGCTCTTTTAAAACATTACGTACTATTTCAACTTTAATCTGCCCGCTCAGTTGTGTCTGAAGCAGTTATCGTCGTTAGTTACAAATCCAAATGCGACACGATAGGTTGAACCAACAAATCATGCACGTATTGGTTGAGCGCCATTTTGTACGTTGTGCAATGCATTACAGGTTAGTCACACAAAAATGCATTTGGATTTCAAAGTGAATTAAGAACACAGCATGTATCATATTATTGATGCTCTGAAATATTTGAAAAATATACACATTTGGTTTCAAATATTATAACCCCTCCCCCCCCCCCCCAAGATCGTCCCAATACTATCCTCATTTACAAACCATTAGGTGAGGAATCCACAATTTTCAAACTGGCAGCCAAGTCCATGGGTCAATCCCAATTGGAAATTTGAAGAGGCAGTATCCGAAATATATGTGTGATTAGTGTTAAAGGAAGGCTACTTTGTCGAATGAATGTGACGTAAATATAAAATGGGACTTTTCCAGTCTGGGCAATGCCTAAAACTGTATGTGTAATGCCTTGAAATCACCAGTTGTTGGTGGTGTTGGGTTCCAGAATAGGAATATTGTATCAGACGCTGAAGTCGCCCTCAGGCTATGAATTAAGAAGCAGCACTGGGCACTCGAGCCAATTGTCCCTACTGAGTCAAAGTTGGAGCTGAGCGGATATGGTTGCCCCGATAGTGGACATAGGTCCTAAGGTACCGGTGGGTTTTTATATAACTAGCAGTAAAATTGTACTGTAGCAAACAGTTTGTATTAAGATAAGGAGGTACATGACAATGAGTCATATCTCCTTTACAAACCATGCAGTTTGCACATGCGTTTGCACATGATTTTGGGAGAGTAACATTTGTTCGTACTTTGAACCTCGTGATATTCAACAATCTTACATATGGCAGTGAACTATACTCTCTAAGCCCCCGATACATGCCTTGCACAATGGCTCCTCTTGCATGCACCAGTTGTTGTTTGGCCGAAGCATGGAAAAGGGTCGTTGAGAGCCAGTGGGTCCAATGGTGTTATTGTTTATTACCCGAGCCATTGACGTTCGATCCTCATTAACGCCCTTAGCCTTTCCTCAAACGTAGGGCAAACAAAATAAAAATTTAAGGCCGCAGACTGCAAGAGTCCCAAAGAGAAAATAAAATAAGTGGTTGTTAAACTATAACCATAGAAGAATAAACCACTGTTACGAGTAATAGGAGCATGGTTTCAGCGTATCTTAACGATTAATGATGAATTTCAATAATTATTGATTCACTGAACATTCAGTCCCTTTTCAAATTGAAATTTGCTCGTAACATAATAACCATGAGATGCAAAATAAAAGGTCCCCCCCCCATTATTCCAAAAAAAATGGCAAAAATATTGAACAAACTGTCTTGAATTACAAGAAATTTTTGACTTCAATTACTCTTGAGGATATCGCAGCAAATCAAAATTGTGACTGTATGTCTAGCAGTGAATGTTCCAATTTTGTTGATACATACCACAAACATTTATTTACAGGTAACTCGGGTGTGACACAAAATTCAGTTTTAAAAGAATTGATGAAAAAAGGAACAAAATTTTGGATACGTCCTAATTGAACATTGAGAATATTTTTAGGATACAGGTAAAGCATTTGATTCTTATTGTATGAAATGGGCAAAGAAAGAAAAAAATAGAATTTCACAGATTTGAAGGAGTCTTTAGAAATAGAATCTATCGATACAAATCCCACATAAAGAATTCCAATACGGTACATTTAAAACAGCCTCAAGTTTAAAAAACAGTCTAGAACTACAAGAAAGACTTTTTATCACTGAAATTGATAAGGCAGGTAACCATTTTGGGATCATCTGCAAAAAATATTATCTGGATGTTCGGAAAGATGAACTTGGTATAAACAATATTTCAGATATAAAAGGAAATGATGTATATAAATTAAACAACCAATCCATTGATAATTTGATAGATACACATAAAGATGAGATGAAAAGGAACTTTACCATAAAAAATTCTGAAGAGGGCTCCTCTATTCCACTTTTGTTCTGGATACCTAAATTACATTAAAACTCTTTTAAATCTAGATTCATAGCTGGTGCTTCAAAATGTACAACAAAACAATTATCAAAGGCGATAAGATTGTGTTTGACTGCCAATAGGAATCATTTCCGTAAATACTGTAATGCAATTTCTAGAAACTGTGAAATAAATTGCTTTTGTGGTATTAGTAATTTTCCTAGTTTGTACCTAAAATCAAAGATTTAAACGCAAAAAATATCAAATGTTTCGATTTTTCTACACTGAATACAAATCTACCCATAGATGAAAGCAAAAGTTCTCTTTCAGAACTAATAAACAAAATGTTTTAACATAATGATAAACCGTACATAAATATTAATCCATATTCAAAAAAGCGTATTGCTGGCACCATAAATATTAAAAAAGTAACGGTAAATCTTACACTGTTGAAGCTTTGATAGATGCTGTAAAAGTTATAATGACAAATTATGAGATTTGGTCGTATTTGTTCTGCATTTCAGGACTTTGCTTCCAGAACCAAATTTAATATGCAATAAACTTCAGTCAAGAGGATTCAAAGATGTACTTATGATCAAATTTTTCTACAAATTTGCCTGTAAATATCCAGAGATGGTAAGAAAGTAAAGGCTTCACTAATTTTAGAGATTTTAGACTTTCCTGTTTTGCTACATAAGTTTATCTTTTGGCATGATTCTGTTTTAATATACACGTATTTACCTTTCAGACATTTAAGGCAAGCTTGTTTTATAAGGTTAAACATCCAGGGGCTATCGATAGCAAGCAGCGGCCTACGACAGTTTCAAGCTTGACTAATTTTTACTTGATATCTGGTTTAGAAAAATATATTTTTATTGTAATTTCTTGATTTAAATACCAAAGACTTTCTTTCTTTTCTGACTTGCCATACAAATTGTGCTGTTAATATCCTAGGGTTATTAAAAAGTTTGGCTGCAATAAATTTACAGAATTTATACTTGGCTGTTTTGCTACTTTTATTTTTAAATTTTTCATTCTGTTTAAATATTCACTTTCACACATTTTAGGCTAAATGTTTTCAGTCAGGTTGAACCACTAGGGAGTTTGGGTTGCAAGCAGTGACCTACGACAGGTCAAAGTTTGCTGAATTGTACTATAATCTGGTTTAGAAAAATTATGTTTTGACAACATGTTTTAGACTGAAATTTTAATGACTTCCATTCTTTTCTGAAATGCCTAAGTACAAATTTACTCAGTATCAAAAAATTACTCAAATTTGACAGTATTTACCCAAATGTCACAAACCTGACCCATTATGTTGAAACATTGGCTCAGGGTTGGCAGTGAAATAGAGCTTAATTGTTTTGAGACTTTCTGATTGAGAAGTATGTGTCATCATGGGGTTTGTTTTACAATTCTGGTGCAGGATGTCCATCGTTGCGGTACTTGTTAAGATTTCCCTCAGTGTGAACAGGTAGTCTTGCTGCAACTGTTTATTTTACAATCATTGGGATTGAATATAATGCCCCAGTTTATTTCTACTTCAGTAATACACAGGCGGGTGGTTTAACTAAGATAAGCTTTCTGGTTACAAAGGGTACATACTTGTTCCGGGGTAAGTCGAATTCACGAGTGAGGTTCATATAGGCGTTGCCTGCTCCCCAATCGTTTTTTTTTTCTTTCAAGAAATGAAAGAAGTTCATACCAAGTTACATTGTTCTCATTTGAACTTGTACTATACAAATTTATTAGTTATGTTTGATGTGACAGGTATTCTCCATTCATAAGTTTTGCATCTATAAGCAAAACTTGACGTATTTATCTAATTCATCATTTGCCACGTTCATATTTATTCATTATCATGTGGGTTGTCTTCGCTGAATAATTAACTTACACAAAGAGTCGCTACTTAGAGAGACATGCACGGGTACAGGCTCCAAAACATGTTCTGAGCAGTTACCTGCTGAAGACCCTTTAATTTATTTCGGTTAGTACAGCCTATGTTAAATTTTTACAGAAGAACGTGCGCAGTATGGACAATAGTACTTCACAATATAAATAGGTTAGACAGTGGCAGGTCAGCTTATAGGGAAGTACAAGGTTCAGACTGCGGAAGAGGGTAATGACTACAAGGAAGTGGCTCTGGACAACAAGACACAAATACAATAACCTGATTTCATATTAGTTTTCATTTTACCATTCTCCGAAAGTTGACTTTATGTCTGAAGAGTTGTGTCGATTTTCCCACACAGCAGCAGGCCTTTTATATAATATATTATGTCAGGTGCAGTAAAGCACAAATTACCAATGACCCCTATCACATAGGATGAGTGTCGTTCGCATTTTGCACGTCAAGATAGCGATTTACGTTTATCTTTTAATGACCCAATTTGTTTCACATTTATGAAGTATAATACTGCAATTATATGGTTGCAAAAAACACATAAGTACATTTGAACTTCTGAACGACGAATGCCCTGATTGCATAGTAAGTTTGTCTTCATCTTTCTTGGCGTGTTGACCTTACAGTTACACAAAGGGAGCTGCTTTGGTTGTCCCGTGAACCAAAAAGCATCCATTGAGATTAAATAAAGGACAAGTTATTAGTGACAAATATGTATTATGCTCGTTATTTGACTTTTCCTCAATCTCGTATCATTTACTAATGTATGAAATATGCCAAGCAGCAATGTTATACATAATTGCTATCATTTTGGCAAATAAAAGATTTCTACTCTATAAACACTCTGCGTAGTACCAAGATCTTCTGACGCCATTATCAAAGTACCTCTGCACACAGGACTAATATCGAAGTGTCGTAAATTTTCATGTACATAAAATAAACGTAAGTATTACGCAATATTGATATAATTTTAGTATGAATATTGAAATGAATGTTCACTTGACACTTAACAGCATGTGCGTGTCGTACGAATAAAATGTGAAGACTTATCATCACTGTACGTGTATCACTTCTGCTGATTCTTGCCAGTGGCTCAGTGTCGAAGGACCGAAATCTATTTCTTTAAGTTGCGGATGCCCTACAGATATAGTGCTGATTTTGTTTTGAGGCAACGTCCAGCACATCCAGTTTAACAGAAAATGGTATCGTCTGTGCGTTCAATTGCCCTGGGCAATCAACAGTGATTAAAGATCCATGCTACCACAATATACACAAAAGTGCACTTTCCTCCTGCAGATGAAATGTTGTAGAAGATGAAAGATGTACAAGAAATTGTGCTGATCACGCTCGTTATGAACCAATTACTGTGATGTTCTTACTAATACCACCGCCGGCTACCGTGATTAATACCTGTCATCCGGACATTTTGAGTATCTTTTTCTGTGTTCGTAAAAAGTGGCCTCTATTAACCGTCGTCATTAGGGTTTGTGTTCCCTTCAAATCATATCATTTTGTAACTAACGAGCGACTGGTGCTGTTATTTCAAGAGGGAAATCAAATTTCCCTTGCGACAAGAATGTTCTGACAAATAAGGTGGCACTAGCCATTACCAGTGACCCCACAGCTGCTCGATACCCGTGCCTTACACACTGTCAATGTACAGTGATGTGGCGCAAATGGCATCATATACATGTACTCATGGCCACCAAGCAAAGCCGCATCGGGTCATGTCAGGGAAACGAGGCCGGGAGTTGGGTGAAAAGCCCATGCTCATTTGACCTAGAAATAGTCATCCCAAAAGAAATCCCACCCTTAGGTGAGCAAACAGAGCTTTAACTTTTGCTTAGCTGCATGTCGAATTGGGCTACGATAACCACGGGGAAGCTAAGCTGAGTTGAAGTTCGAAGTGATGTACTATATAATACGGATATCAATCCCACATTTCACCTAATAACTCTAGTATAGTTACTACGTTCATTTTATACCTGATACTTGTATGCGTAAGGTTCTATAAACAGTGTCAATATCATATAATATCAGCATGATCCAGAAAGTCCGCCTCGTCACCTAGTTTTCTGATCACTGTGATCCGGACATTCCACCGTCGCTTGGTTTTATTACCTTTGACAGCCCTGCCTGCTGACGAATTTCTGTGTGAAATTTCAAGAGGTGAAATCAAATTAAAAATAAAAGTTGAAGCCTGCACAAGGGCAATGGGATTGCCTTACCCATACTAAGAAATGGTGATGTATGAACATATTTGAATAGACACAAATAAAACAGATTATCTAAAACGAGGAAATGGTAGTTGTACAACATAAAAGGTAGAGGTTTACCTGATGTACATTCGCACAAGGTTTCAGGTAAAACCAGATGGTAGTTTTGAAAATAAAGTCGTAAAGTTATAAAAACAAAAAAATATTCAACTATACTTTTGTTTCTTAAAACCCTAATTTTTTTGTTACCTTATATATATATGTTTCTTTAAAGATATCCCGTATAAGGCAAAAGATGCAAAAGTGGAGATACGGAGCTTCAATTTGTCGCGAGTGAATGAATGAATCCTTGTTGACTGCGCTGTTACATAAAATACAGCAATATGTCAAATATACAGCATGTACCATGTAGAGTATGAAAGAAAATGAAGAAAATCACATTAAAATATGCACACAATTAAAAGAAAGATGTAACAAAAACAGTACAGACACGTACAGCACAGTGCAGTACAATAAATACAAAAGATTTACATAAATCACTAATCACCTGAAATGAAAATAGTATGCAATCATCATATTGGCACGGTGTTACATGATTACAGTGGTTTCTCTCTTAGGGCAATGGCTTTGTCCATGAAATTTTCAAATAGGTATACGAGTTCTGTGTCATGCAGTACCACAATAAATTTTTTCTTACTCTGATCATCATGAGCATCCGAATTAGAAAATATTTCGCGTATGCTCTTAAGCAGATTTTCTCTTGGATTTTGAGATTTGGTGCATGTCATAACAATTTGAAATTCATTATCAAGTTCTTGGCAAGTGTCATAAACTCTCTGGCTAACAGGAACTTTGGTAGGACGCTTATGTCTTCCCGTTTCGATATGTAAATTATGTGCACTAATGCGTAATTTAGTTATATTACTCCTTGTTTCGAAAATTTTTACAACATCTGAATAATGTTCAAATTTAAGATGTATACGTTCTCAATTTAGATTCGCTATTTTGATTCAACATTTCATTTTTCCACTGATTTCGAAATTTGGTCTCTGTTTTATAACGGAAAAAATCAGAAGAAAATTCATGAAAAAAATCTTCTTGGTTATCCCAAAGTTCCTGCAGCCCGAGCGAATTAAATGTATCTTTTACAGAATTTAACCAGGTTGATTGATTTGCTTTAGATAAGTCAACATTACATTTGTATCCTTTAAATAGTAATGAATTTTGCTCCATATTGACGATTCTAAAACAGTTTTTACAGACAGAAGATAATATTCTGAGTGACAAAGTCCACAAGCACTCGTTCGGTCAGTCAAGCTTCTACAGGTATGTCACACAGATAACCCATTGAAATCCGCATATATCCACAGCACTAGGCCTATAACTGTCGAAATTGTCCCACAATATCCATTTCGGGCAAAAGGTCCGACATTCCAGCGCCAAATTCAAACGGGTATCCCATCCTGAATCGAGTTCGTTCCGTGGCATTAGCTGTGTGACAACACTTCTCAATCGTCAATCCAACCGTGTTCTTTGAAAATAGTTTTGGAATAAAGTGGTGAGTTACAGCTTGTTGGTTTGTTCAGAAACGGAGAAATCATGCCAAACGTGAAGCGGGATAGTTGTACAGATGTCCGCTTCGTTTCAAACCTTTCTATGTGGGAGCTCCGTGTGACGACGTTGTGGTTTTAGGCCCATCCGCCAACATCTTATTAGCACAAAAAATTGATTGCACAGATGAATACACAATATTTTATTGCAGATATGGCCCTACGTAGGTCATTGAACACATAGATGTTCCAGGTCCAACCTGTTGACCCACTCCCCCCCCCCATCCCACCCCTGCACCCCCTGCGTATATTAGCACGGAAGCTTGACTGACTGAACGTTACGAGTGCCTGTGGAACCGGCTGACATCGTCCCTGCAAATATCCACAGAACTTTCATTTCGACAACTTCCAAGCAAAACGATTTGGTTGTTTCTCCTCATAATACTGAGCAGGCAGATTAAGTTAAGATAGCAAGTCCTTTTTTTAAAATACGTTGACGACCGTTTTCCCTGGTAACTCGAAGAAGGGCACCTGGAACCTTGCGCAATATAAGATACCGATCCCTGCACCACCGACTCCGTGGCGTAATGCACGATATATATATATATATATATATATATATATATCAACCAATGAGATTTCAGCATTCACCAAAACGCCGGCGTGAATATAAAGGCATTTGTATCACGGGCAGTGTTTGCCATAAGCACAACAACAAAAGAAATTTTAATACTTAATTGGCTGGTGCAAAGTGCATTTCATTTGAACCCAGATATGCTTTTACACTATGACAGAAGAAAACACAGGATTGGTTTTGTTGGCAGTTTTAATGTACATCTTTTTTGTCCACTACAAATCAGCGTGTGTAGGCTGCATTGTCAAATCTTTCATACCTTTTTATTTATTTAAGACAAAAGCCTCCCCATTGACACGCGCTGCAGGTGGTTAGGGGTAAAGGGAGAGGGTCTGCATTGCGCGCACTTGGCAAAGCATCTGTTTCATGTGCCTGTGACCCTTACCCAGACTTTAAAGAACACTTGTTGATTAAAAGAAATAAAGGAACAATGTGGCAATCTTGTTAATTGTGAGAATAAATTATATTCAATTAAGACACTAATCACAAAAATCAGCTGTTAGAAAGTTGACTTCTGCATCTATTTTTTGCCAAAATGTGCAGGAAGTTGGGAAAGGGCAGATGTTTTCGATAATTAAGAATTTAAAAGAAAATGAAAAGCAATCTGCCGTAGATTGTGTACATAGTGATGATGATATATATATATATATATATATATATATATATATATATATATATATATATATATATATATATATATATATATATATATTAACTAGACTTCTGGTATGGAATAGAGAAATGTCGGTATAAAATCCTTAAGGTATGCACCTCATGAAACAACAATTAGTTGAACTGTTTTATGTTGGTCAAGTGGGTTGAAAAATGCATGCTGGAGGTCGTTCTGCAACGTTCTCCTAAAATATCATTTTTTGTTATTGATTAGACACAGCACAAGATTGAAGAAGCCACCATTTCATTGTCCTTTACATGGAACCTTTGAATTAATAGAGTACTATTCCACCAAAAACCTATCCTTTTGTACGAAAGTCTGAAAAAAAATCATACAAAAAGAAACTGGAACAATATTTTCGTGCACTCCGTTATGTTGAACATATATTAAAAGCATATACGTAGAGATGTCATTTCAGAAAATGTATCATGGGTGGTCGTTCCGTAAGTTCTTCTTTCCCAACAATAATTGAGCTACCATAGTTACAGTTAAAGAAAATAAAGTTTATACAGTTTTATTGTATCCCTAAACTTTTTGAAAAAACGATTTACGGCCACAGAAAACATATTGATGTGTCGTCGAGAAAAAACATTAATTATACGTGCTGCATGAATTTATATTTCGTTTTGTTCTATGCCAGGCCCTGATTGTCATATTTCGATGCATTTTTATAAAAACTCTCGCAGTGTAAAAGTACAGATTTTAACTTACTTTTAGTACGATTTGAGCACAATTTACAATCACGTGCATAAGCTTATTGGCTGATTGCGTAGTTATCAATTGATCCATTATAACAATTTGCAGCAGTACATTATTAAACACATAAATACAGTAGCACACCTGTGGTCATCTTTCTTGAAAATTTCATATGTGTTAAGCACACAATATATAAAAATGAAAGTTACACCTTTCAACCAGCCTGCTAACTCCTTTGTCATTGTTGTTAACTGCCCAACGCAATACATAGAAATGAAATTGACACCTTTCAAACAGCCTCCGGTCTCCTTTGTCATTGTTGATACCTGCCGCAATGCTGCCATTTATCAAATTGACTGGGCATATATTCCGCTGGTACAGTCAGGTGACTCATCTAATAGATTAAGTTTAATGAAATCACCAGGGATATATATATATATATATATATATATATATATATATATATATATATATATATATATATATATATATACATATATATATATATACATATATATATATATATACATATATACACACACACATGTGTGTGTGTTGGAATGTTAATCTTCTAAGAAAAATATGACAGCTAGTTCAATGACAAAACGTGTTTATGAAAATATAGCGCATCATTTGTCCACCACGGTGGCGGTTTTCTTATCGGCAGTCCCATTTCCATGTCTGTCATACTGTATTTCCTGTCACCATGCAAAGACTTTTCCATCAGGCGGAGAGAAAATCATCTCAACAGTTTGGATTTTAAGCTCCATGCTTTGCAGTTTGCACCACGTAGAGAAAATTATACCCAGATTCTCGGGGGGGGGGGCTCCATTGTTCCTACATATGGTTTCTTCTAAAATGATTTCTGCGTTTCTTTTGTCGTTTGGACTGTTTCCCACAGCATTTGAGGTGTTCACATTAGCAAACATTAAGGTACTAGTAATGGAGAAGGCGGGTGCAATTAGAAGCGAAATATCTTTGCAATATATAAACATAATATATATATTATATATATATATATGTATATATATATATATATATATATATATATATATATATATATATATATATATATATATATATATATGTGTGTGTGTGTGTGTGTGTGTGTGTGTGTGTGTGTGTGTGTGTGTGTGTGTGTGTATAATTGCAATTTTAGTAGTATTGAATCTGGCAATTTAACAAATGACTGCCTCAAGAGTGTGGAGTGGAGTATATAGAGTAGATGTACAGAATTTGCCAGTGCCTGTTCAGACTAACCCGTACATGGAACTTGCCAGAATATGTTTTTTCAATCCGATGATTCTATGGGGTCATAGTGATAGCCACCTGCTGAACACAGCAGTCATTTAGTGGGGATTCGTAGCATTACTGAGTAAAGCTAGGCATTGTCGTTGCATCACTTTGTTTTATTTCAACTTCAAAAGTCTACCAAACAACATTGCGGGGTAAAAATCCATCAGGTTTTATTAGGGCGCTGAAATTCAATATCACAATTAATAGAGCCTAGAGCCGATACTACAGCGCAATTGTTTGATCTGTGGAACTTTTATAGCAGTCGACAGTCATCATCATAGACACGGACATATACATCATATGATATCTACGAAAAGCAATCAAAACCACAATAAGTCGCCAGTGAAGATTTTTGCACAAAGTGCAATCAATGTAGTTTACTCTGCACTGACTATGCAATTGCTTGATGGATATTGAGATCTACGAACGTGAACATATCGGATATTAACACCGGTACAGGAGGTGTTTCAACAAAACAAACAGCTAAAAATGATATCAGACCAAAATTTGCAGCACACTTGTAATAAATAAACACTGCAGCCTTCTTTTAAAGTGGTGACCATTTCTGCAGTTTCTGTCGAATATATTTTGAAGAGAAATATAATAGCGGCATTCAAAATAGATCGGACAAGCCACTTTCTACACCCAGATTTCTAAATTGCAGGGTACTGGCAGGTCTACTACAAAACTTAGTAGTATTTTTATTTCAGCAGCGGAGAACGACAAAGTATAGCAGCGTTTACGGTTCATTTGCATATCTGATCTCTCTCTGGATTGGGGTAGAAAATGCGGAATAATACTATAAATTTGGAGGAAATCATTCTTCAGTTTTCTGGGAATCATCTGATATCTAACATTATGTTAATGGTAGTCTTTTACACAGACGTAATAAATCATTTCACTGCAAAACGTAAAATATGCAATTTTCCTTCTTTGTGTGATGTCGTGGATAGATCAGCTTCAGACCTTAAGGTTCACAGGATTGTTTTATCTTAAGCATCCCCTATCAAATTGCGAAAGCATCACAAAATCATTTCATTCTAAAAAAAATCATTTCATTCTAAACAAAATACGTGCCACTCCTGTTTTGACCAGAAGTGCTACATGTATATGTGTTTGTGTGCTTATCTTTATATATGCATGTACAATTTATATATATATATATATATATATATTGACGGATATAACAGTATTTTTTATTGGAAAGACGCCTTCGAGCTTCGAGCGCTGACATAGAGTACATGCTGTTGAATATCATCTGTGTTAATCAAAGTACAATATTAACATATAAAGAAAGACAAATCTAGTCGATATAGTAAGGAAAATAGATACGTTACAATAATGACTAAGTGCCTTGAACGAGAAGTGGCACAAGAGAGAGAATGTCTGGTTCCATCAATGTCTCATGAGCATAATTGTAGAGGGCATGCGTGTACAATGAGACGAAGGTCCATATTGAAATGAAGATTTGCCCTTCAGCTAACCAAGTAGGTACCTTAAGGCCACAAGTAAAGGATTTTCACAAGAGATGGAAAGAAAATAGACTTAATCCCTTCTATTGTATAATCCTATAAAATTATTTGACTGTTCTAAATAGGTGATAGCTAATTTTTATTATTATTATTATTTTTATTATTAGTATTGTTGTTGTTGTTGTTGTTGTTGTTGTTGTTGTTGTTGTTGTTATTATTATTATTATTATTATTATTATTATTATTATTATTATTATTATTATTATTATAATTATTATTATTATTAAGACCATATAACATTAGGATCTTAGTTACGCCCCTGCGGCAATATGATCACGATATGGAGATTGTCAAGGTATCTATTTCAAAATTAAAAGAGAAATTTCAATTCAGCAAAAGGATGTGTAGGATGTGCACGCGGAGACAAATGATAAGAAAAAATATGCAAATAGCAAAAACCATAAGTAAACAACATTGACCGACTTACAAACTTACGATAGTGTTCCATCTTACTCTTAGTTTATTTGTAAAGCTGCGTTCACTTATGCAGAGTGTTTGCAAGGTGCCTAAATAGCATCTAGCCAATCGTTGTTTCAAACTATATACAGTTATTCGCATTAACATATCAAAAAACGCTGATGATAATTGCAAATATGTTGCTCTGACCCTGCTCCGTCGATGTATTTTAAAAAGACTTCTTGATGAATTCTTCTTGACTTCGGTACTGTTTGTGTGAGAATTTTGACCAGGAAGCTGGCACAGTGCAAGTTAGTGCAAAATGTCAGAAACAACTTCCTTTGATGACTGTTTTTTGCTAGTCCTATGTCGTCTTTTCCACCGATATGCCGTGAAACCCAGACATACAATAAAAGTGATGCAGTATTTAGACACGGGTGAACCTGATCTCTGAAGAGGAGCTTCTATGAAAATCTTCGTTTTGATATCGTACTACACCAAGAGACTGGCAGGTGAGGCCAATGCTATTCTGCTTCTAACACCTGCAACCTGCTTTTTATTAACGCATACATTTTGGTTGGGGATCATATGACATGGATTTTAACAGGGAAATTCTCTTTTGATCATAGATGTCAGGTGTTTAGGGTCTTGTAGTGTCCCCGCAACGAAAGCCCGTTCGCGGTTAAAAAGTGATCTATTTCATGTGATATCACTCGGAAATATTTCTTTGCAACTTACTATCTGGGCAGGTTCAATCTAAGGAAACATTAACCCCATGAAAACATATGTAAAAACTCCCTCTTTCTTTCTTGTTTTGTTTTTTTTTTGGGGGGGGGGGCAAAAGAATCAAAGACGGTATCAGATGGTCACATCAGTGCAAATACTCTTCAAATTGATACATAGCTCTCCTCTTTGACAAAATTCAAAATAGTGCCATTAATTTTTTTTAGTTTTGAGGGTTAAAGGTTAGATAACAAAGTGCAGAAAAAAACCAACACGGGCCACACACAACTAAAATATGTATTCCGTGCCAAAAAGGCTGGCGTTTATGGGGCTTCAATGGACTACCTGAACAACACATTATGGTCATGCAGAAATAGCATGAGATGTTCATATTTGAAGTTTTGCAGGTCGTGTTCAAAGTTCTTTTGGCCGATCTGGTACACCCGCCTATGCTGTGAAGTGTGTTCAATTGGAGTGGCGTACAATCTGGCATTTAGTTTGAGTGCCCCTCATAAGAAGATGCCTCCCTAGGCCAAACTATGTAGAACACATCAAAAGAAACATGACTGTTCATCAAAATTTCCGCTTTCTTAAACGTGATGTTGAGTTAGTTAAATTTACGGTGTGCCAATATTTCTTTTTATTAAGGCATATACTCTTAAGACAAACTTGACATCTCGATAGAGACCACTCAATTAAAAGTCGAATGCAAGTATCGTTTATATGAAAGAATAAAATGAAATAAAAAAGCAACAACTCCTCTATCTCTGGTTTCCAGAACGTACTGTTTGATTTTGAGAGAACGCTTTGGTATACCAACATGTTTCACAGTTATGTTCAAAACGGCTTGCATGAAAGTTGTATCGGACCGGCAGAGATGGTACTTTCAGAAAACGGTTTGGCAATACATTCAAGTGTTATATTAGCGAGCATCATTTTCGTTAATGTTTTAATTTGCCTTCGATTCTCAACCATCTTATCGATTGACGAACATGGCAGTGGTCTAACATGGACGGATTCCACGATTAATATTGTTATCGAACACATTTGCTCTTCCACTTATTCCTTGGCTATGTAGTCAAAGTCAAAGTCAAAGTCAAAATATCCTTTATTTAACCAGGGAGGCTCTTACAGTTATAGAAACTGGTTTCCAAAGAGGCCCTGACAAATGGACGCACATAGTATTTACAGGGCAAACAGGACTAAAACATTAGGCAACACCTTTATACATAGGACTAAAATAGTTGAAAGCATATGTAGTGATCATGATCTTATAAAAGCATATAATCATAAAAACAGACAAGTTCTCTCCCTAAAAACCTTGGCAATTAGGGGCCTATCTAAACATTTCGCTCATTAAAAATATGCTTTACTATGTTATTTTTAAAAATTTGTATACTCGTAGAGTCTCGAATAGTACTTGGTAGCTTGTTCCATAGGGAACTTCCCCTGAACGCTGACCACATGAGAGTCTACATCTTGGCACTATCAAGTTATTGTTTGTTATCTGTTTGGTGGTATGATTGTGACAGACTTTCTCAAACGTATGAGTCAGGTAGTTGGGACAAAGTCCATTTAAGCACTTGTACATTAGCAAGCTTTCATGGAGATATATGCGTTCCTTCACGGTCAGCCAGTTTAGTCGCGAAAAAATTTCCTGAGATGGTGTTCTATAGGGAACTTGTAATAAGATTTTGCCGCCATAGTTTTGCAATCGCTGTAGTCTAGTAATATTTACCTTTCTACAGTTTCCATATACCACATCACAATAGTCCAGTATGGGCACGACAAAAGCATTATAAAGCATTATAGCTACCTCGTGAGTCATATAAGCCCTAACTCTTTGTAGTATACCTAGTCTTTTTCTGAGTTTAGAACACATATAGTCCATATGTTGGTTCCAACTCAGTGTTGGGTCCATAATAACTCCTAAATATTTGTATTGTTTCACACGCTCTATCTTGTCATTTTCAATTGAAATAGACGGTACCTCATCTTTTCCTAGTCTTTTTGCAGTACCATATAACATCCATTTGCACTTGGATGTATTTAGTTGCAGTTTATTGTTTTGGAACCACATGAAAAGATAGTGAAGAGCATGCTTTTATATCGTCAACACGTGGGCTAGAATATAAAATCACCGTGTCGTCCGCATAGAGTGCAATCTTTGCATGTTTGATGACACATGGTAAATCATTTACGTATATTACAAACAACATGGGCCCCAGTATGGAGCCTTGAGGCACTCCACAGTTTATTTGTTGAATATCCGAGGTCTCTGACATAAACTGTACACATTGTGATCGATTCCCGAGGTAGTTTGTAAACCATAGTAATTCTGTGTCTTTAATACCAATGCAATTTAGCTTAAAGAGAAATGTATCAATGTCTACCGAATCAAACGCCTTTTTTAGGTCTAAATAAACAGCTCCTGTCAAGTTTCCTTTGTCCATGTTTTTTAGCACGTAGTCAGTGACATCCGTCACTGCAGTCATTGTCGAGTGGCGCTCCCGGAATCCAGATTGTTCTTTACACAACAAATTATTTTTGCTTAAGTAGCCGACCATCTGTCTTTGAACAGCCCTCTCAAAAATTTTCATGATAGCTGGAAGTATTGAAATGGGCCTGTAGTTTGATGGGTTTTGTGGATTGTCAGCCTTATAGATGGGTGTCACCCTAGCTTTTTTCCAAGAGTCTGGAATGCTGCCACTTTTAAGGGAAGCATTCATTATATATGTTAGCGGCTGCGCAATTATTTCTGCTGAGTCCTTCAGTAGTCTAACATGTATATTGTCGAGGCCAGTGGATTTACATGCTTGAAGTTTCTTTAATTGACTTTTACAAAATTCTGTGTGTATCAGTTTGAAGTTCAATGTTTTGGTAAATGAAGGGTAGGGATTTTTTATTCTAAATCCGGGAGGAAACACTGAAGCAAGGTTTTCACCAATTTTGCTGAAAAATTTGTTGAAGCAGCAAGCGATGTCTTGGGGACAAGTATATTCTCCATTTTCATCTTCAAGTTTCATAGTCGTTTGCTTTGAGGAATGAGGTAGTACTTTTTTAAGTGATTTCCATAATCCATTTGGATTGTGTGAGTTTTCTAATATCAGGTTTAAAAAGAACTCTTTCTTAGCTTCTTTACACATGTTTGTAATTTTATTTCTCAACTGTTTATATTCTGCAAAGAGAGAAGCTTTTATTGTAGGATCTTTGGAGTCGGATGCTCTTTGCTTGACTGCATCTCTCTTGCTCATGAATTTGCGTATCTCCCCGTTCATCCATGGGTTGTCTATACCCTTGATATGCTTTTGCATCATAGGGGCACAAATGTTAGCTATTTCTGAAAATAAAGATACAAAAGTGTCTGTCATGTCTTGAGGGTCTTCGAATGCTTCTATCAGTCCATGGTAGCAGTTTCAGATAACTGACAAATTCTTCTGGGCTGTAACGCTTGTAATTTGTCACCCAGATTTTTTTTGCGGTTTAGGTGGTAAATTTGTTTTGCGCACACAGAAGGGCATGTGGTGGTCACTGATACCGGCAGAAATTACACCAGATTGAACTACTTTCTGCTTGTGCGAAGTGAACACTAAGTCAATGCATGTGTCTGAATTTTCTGTGCTGCGTGTAGGTTCCATTATAATTTGTGTTAGATCATTATCTTGGGTTAGAGTAAATATATAACCATATAAGTTACCTTGATACTGCGAAATATCCATCCAAACCATCGACATGCTTAACCGCCCAGCACATCAGAGAATGCATTGAACATCAGTTTACTTGTCCTTGAGGACACCAGGTCAAATTACCAGCAATCATAAAGAGTCTACGCCGGAGAAAACCCGATTTAGTCTGCGCGTTACACCCACGGCTCAGTCTCCCCAAATTTTCACTATCGAGACACCAATATGGTCGGAGTCCCAAGGTGAAACTTTGGTGCTGTATTACTGCTACCACATAAGATATATGAATAGCTCTTTGCCCATTTGTTACGAGAAAAGCCGCGCTCATCGGAATTACAGTATGATGATTATTCCAGATTCAGACTCCAAACAAGCAGAACCTTCGTTCATGTACTATCATTACAAGTCTTACACCCACCATCAGTTCCAGTGTAGATCCATGTAGATCAAAAGCATGGCCCCGGCAAAGCACCCCAGGAGAAGTTGCCGACTCAATCTGCAACTTAGCGAAGAAATAGTTTAAGGACCCACGTAGCAAAATGAAAATTCCTGTTGATATTCTTGATCTTTATTTGCGCATTGACTTATGTCAAGTCAATATTTAGCGTGCTTGATTTGACATGCCCGGCTTTAGTCCCACTTAATCCGATTTTGTCTGGGGCATACATACATGTGTCAGATCTTCCTTGTGGGTGGTGATGGGAACTGTGCATTAGTTTTTTTTTTTTAGACTTATTTTTAACCCATCTAGTAATAGTTTAATTTGTATCCGGTCGGACAGTTTCAAGGTAGTTGAACATGTGACTGGCTTGGCTTCAGTTTTTACGATTGTCCTGAAGTGTGCACAGAAGAGGACATCTTGAGTCGAAGATGTGATCGATTAATGTACAAAATATAAGTGTCAAGCACGATATTTCAAAAGTAACATTGCGTATCTTTTTTTCTCGTAACTGTGTATGTTTTTGAGCATAAGAAGAAGGCAAAATGTCATTTTCGTTGTACATGTTTTCATACAATAAACAAACCTGAGACTAAAGCTTGCAGCTCAGATCGTTTTTCTTTTTTCTTTTCTTTTCTTTTCTTGGTATGCCAACAACATTTGAGCATGGTTTGTTCTTGTTTTTTTCAGATAATCATGGACTTTGCTCAGCTGAAATTATCACTTTACGCACGCAGATAAGTTTTGTTCATTTCACTTGGGCGAAGTCTACAATCATAATTTTCATTTGGTCATTTTCCGGTAATATTTGCATTGATTTTATCAAATGAAGTGAGCCCTCAGACTGAAAATAGAGTACTTTATCAAAATATTGATCATTGAATTAATCATTTGAAAAAAAAAGCAATAACTGGTGCTTCAAAAGATATTTTTGTGTGCTTTTGGCCCTTATGCCATGTAACACTTGGAAACAAACGCACCAGACGCTTGTAGCTTTCTTGCTTAACGCTTTTGAAAGCAACTCGGTAAACTAAAATATAGATAGGGGGTGGCATATGATTAAATATAAGTGGATGTTTCTTTTTGCCGGTATTCCATTAGAGAATTCACACCTAAGTTGACCTATCTGGTCCTTCCATAACGACCTCAAACGGTATATATATATATATATATATATATATATATATATATATATATATATATATATATATATATATATATACATATATATGTATATATATATATATGTATAGATATAGATATATAAATAAATAAATAAATATATATATATATATATATATTATGAATCCATGTGTGTGCCTTATGAAAGGAATGTGTTCGGAATATGACTGCAAAATTGCTCTCCTTATTCGTCCTTTTAAGAGAGGAAAGTCTGTTGCAAATGGCTAAAGCTGTACACTTTGCTTTGTGAAATCTCAGGAGCTATGAACAACTGGACAGAAAGCTTTAAGTGTAGATGAACGTCTTACGTGACCTACATTTCTGAAAAAATATAATTCGATCTTCACGTAAATACTTTTTTTTCAAACACAGATCGCTTAAGAACGTAAGCTTCAATATTTAACAAATGTATCAGTATTTACTGTCATGAATAAAATATAAAATATTGATATTATATATAAGATATAAAATTTCTACGTATCAACTCCACGAACGGAAAACGCCAAAGTGCAACTTTTTGTTCCTGTTGTTTACAGTCTATATTGATGTACTTTTTTAAAAAATTGCAGCAAAATGGTAAAATGACATTAGTATTATGGAACTACACCACATACTGATAACATAAGTCGGAAGGTTTCGTCAGTAATGTTAGACATTTGTGGTCATTCTAGTGACAAATTTGGCATCAAATTTAATCCAGTCAAGAGATAATGCATCAATCTGACACTTGAAGAGTTGAACAATAAATATTGTTTATATTAAGGGCGGAAATAGTTATAGCGGTTACCAAAAGTACACTATTTGGGAAATTGGCTGGCATCTAACACGTCTGAAGCACAACTGAAACACTAAAAAAAAACAAATTTCTATAGCTCAGTTAACAAATTGTGTTCTGATTTGGGCAATGTTGGACATAGAATTATAATTATGAAACTATTTAATTTTCATTGCAATTTGTTTTATCAAGCACAAGCATGGGATTTGTGATATAAGCTTATAGATGAAATATTGAATGCCTGGTGCAAAAACTGCAAGACGTCTATGTAAACTTTCGTGCGTTGCCTATCCAAAGTTCCCACATGTTTTACATATACGTTGCATTTCAAAGAACAGCTATATTTCAGAGCTATGAAATGACCTAAATAATGAGCAACCTGTCCCAGGAAAGTGTATTATTTCTTTCAAAATTCTGTTTAGATAATAATTTCAAAATACCTGGAGTTCATTATCAGTTAATTAGGAAATATTTTGGTTTGGATTACCAAAGAGTGTATCACATTGTGAAGCAAAACAAGATTTGAAAATACATAAAACAAACTTGGTTTAATCACGAAACTCACATCAGTGTTGGGATCTTGAACACATCAGATGGCAAAAATAGGCTGGTTTGTTTTATAGAACTATAATTAATTGGAATGTTAGTGGTTATCTATATGGGAGGAAAGGTGAGTCGACATTTGTACACTGATTGTATTTGTGTCTTTTTGCCCAGAACCACTTCCTAGTAGTCATTACCCTATTCCGCAGTCCGAGCTCTTTACTCTCCATAAGCTAACCAGTCCCTGTCTAACCTATATACATATGGAATTACTATTGTCCATATTGCACATGTTCCTCTTGTAAAATTTTGACATAGGCTGTATCTGCGCAAAAAAATTAAAGGGTCTTCAGCGGGTAACTACTCAACATGTTTGGGAGCCTTTGACCCGTTATTCTGCAATTCAACGCAGTTGTTTTTCCTTTCCACTCTTTTCGTAAATGGTGTACCTCATGCACATACGTAATGTATAATTGAATAGACTGAATGTTTGCGAGAATTACTGCGCTTTATTGCTGTGTGCCCATTCCTCAAGCTCATTGTCTTGACGTGCTGCATCAACTGATCTAAATGTTTGAAAATAATCAGTGCAAGGAAACACCGTATTTATACAAGGGAAGCAAAGTACGGTCTGGCGGTAGGCACTGTCCCAGGTCCAGCGGTTTAATTGCTGGACTGGAGCATAGTCCGAGACTATGCGGTTGAAAACAGACCATAATAGAAAAGCAGCCGCTATCTACTATACCTACTACCAAAATGTCAATGATTCAGGAGTCAAATGCACCCCAAATGAGTCTTTAAAAGGGTTCCGGGGAACGATTCTTCCAGAAAAAAGCGCGCTATAGTGACAATTATACCATGCCTCCTTTGTTTTCTCAAGGGATATATATGTCACCTGCTTACACATATATCCCTGCTTTAATTTTCCGTAGCTAAATTTCAACACAGGACTGATTTGCTTAGGTGAATACATTTTAAAATGCATTTATATTCATGAAAACAAAGAAGGCATGGCATAAAAAGGATACATGCCTTGTTCTTGCGATTTATCTGGAATCCTGCATTTTTAAATCCATACGCTTCGCTCCGGGATTTAAAAAGCAGGATTCCAGATAAATCCCTTGAGCTTAGGATGTATCCTCTTCAGAAAATGGTCTGGCGGGAGTCTGAGGTAAGGACACCCCCCGTATAAGTGAGTTCTTTGTGTGTGAGTGACAACGAGGCCATGACTCCCGAAGAGCACAACGCGACACAGAGAAAACAAATCTTGTCAAATTAAAAAACAAACAAACAAACAAACAAACAAAAACAAAACAAAATACAAAAACAAAAAACAAAAACAAAAAAAAAAAAAAAACCAATGAGGTCGTGGAGATTAGCGGGCGAACTTCAAACATCAATAATGTAGCAGTATCATGTGAAGTTTCTTAACAAGAATGCTGAATGGTGATCGAGACTCGTTCGCTGGTGACTGCCGAGATACGCTATCGCTTCGTGCAGCATGCAGTGAAGGTGACGCTACTTAATAATCATAGTTACGTCATAGAGGAGTGAAGCATGTTTGGGGTGACCAAAGTAAAGTTGTGTGACCTCGATTTCAATGGGATTGCATGATGGGATCATGTGATTTTTGGCTTAACAAGAAACTGCAGAACTAGACTTCAGCAGTGGCATGCGCAATGAAGTTTTCAGGAAACTTTGGCATTCCCCTGTAAACCCAAGACATAAGGGGTTGGCTGAAGCCGACCCCAACAAGGGCCAAAGACAGTGAGTAGTGTTTCCTTTCAAACCACGCAGTTTGTACGTGAATTTAGGTGAGTAACATTCTTTCGCACCTATAGTTTCATTGCTGTTCCACAATGTTACAAATGGCATTGAAGAGTGATATCTAACTTCGATCAACTCATGGCGTGATATATTCCCCTTGCATGGACCAGAGTTCAACAGACACAAATAAATGGGTCAATGTGTTCCAACGGACCGTAAAGTGTAACATTTATGGTGGTTCTAAGAAAACACACTTGCCCAAAGCAGTCTTGGTTCGAATCCTGCTATATTTTTAACGGTATGTATCTACGAGTGTGTATGTATGTATGTATGTATGTATGTATGTATGTATGTATGTATGTATGTATGTATGTATGTATGTATGCACGCATGCATATATGTATGTATGTGTACATGCAAAAAGTGAGGACACCGCAACTGTCTCATTTGGGCCACTACAATTAACCCCAATGTCAAGAGAAAATAAACAGCTGTCTTCCTGAATTCGTTGAAAAATGAGCCACAGGTCCAAACAAAACACTCGTCGTGGATGAAGGAAATGGCAGAAACAAAAAGTGTTGTTTTTTTTCTGCTGCAATAGTCTGTGACGCAAGTACTTAGCTGGAATAAACGTATTTTGACAGTATATCCTTTATTTTTTTACAATGAATGCAAAGGAGTATTATCTATTCTACTATATCTAGAATGAATGCTCACTGAATTCATACATGGGGTGTATGGCAGAGCAAAGCGGAGGAACAACCTGAATCTGAGGCCATTTTCCAGCGGTATTTGGTATGCATCTGGAAAGCATTTAAACACACCTTGGTTTCTTGTTCTGTGTCGTGGCCAAACGAGCAACATATCTGGAGCCTATGGCTGCAGGTCTTGCATCGCAAAATAGGTTGGACGTATTAGCAATTGCAATGAATCTGACGTCCATCAGCAACCAGGGTTAAGATTTAGTTTCAGCTGAGTCTGTACGTCCTGTCAAGAGCGGCAATCCTTATCTTTTACAGAATCGACTTTTAAAAAAAGCCAATGTTCGCTGAACTGATTATATAAGATACTAGATTCACACTTCATGTAAACCGGCCTTTCCAAGCACCAAGACAGTGTCGAAGACGTCGACAGTTGCAAAGACCATGATAGTGGTCCCAGTCAACTGATTTCTTCGCGCTTTGGATGCGTGCGCCCGAAGCGCACAGAGGACAGGAAAGTTGTCGTCTAAGTCAAAACTTGGCACTAAAAGAGTTGATCAATAACTTGCGTTTAAATCTGCTACAAGCTGTCCATTTAATAACGCTGTCAATATCCAGCAGCTGCTGGAGACCTGTCACACAAACAAAGATACGTATCCACACACAATTAATTTGTCTCCTGGAATTCACTAAGCCTAAAAACAATATTTTCTGTTGAATATGTACACTGAAATGGTCACGGTTCAACTTTAGAGACACAGTGATAGCAGTGTCTTAAATGCTGTTATCTGTGCCCGATATCTATCAAACGCAACCAGTCAGGCATGTTTTACCTATTATCTTATAACTGGAGCAATTCGAACTAACATTGGCAGGGAAGTATTGCTTTTCTTAGCCATGGACTTACAAACATACTATTGCTTAATTGATCGGCTCCGGTTTATTCAATACATTTGCTAAAACTTGAAAGGACACTGCTGACAAGAAAATGCTCTTGGTCTTTTGCTTTCCTCGAGGCGCCCACCGTCAATCTGTCCACAAGAAAAAATGGCGAGGCAGTCGTATTTTGAGAGAGACGATGGACAAAGAGCATGTTATCTTAGGTCGCTGGGACGCCACACAGTAATGTAACTTCGTGAGAGCGGCAACTCCTACCCTCCTATGAAACGCCCCCTCACACATGACTGCCAGCATATGCATATGATCTGAGATATATCTATTTACGTACATGTGTGTGTGTGTGTGTGTGTGTGTGTGTGTGTGTTTGCACTTAATCCACGATATAACACTCGGTGAAAGTAAATTTGAGGCATGCTAACGGCTTCAGGCGTACCTCAGAAAGCGTCCCCATGGTACCCAACTGTTGCTGGAGGAGAAAAAAATCCAGCTTCATTAACTGATAAAAAAGTCACCTGACGCAGGATATTGAATCAAGCGTTCCCAGTATTCAGATTGAAGCATCTGACAGAAACATATTATAGGAAAAGCTCTCAGTCAACAATCCATCATTAACTCCCGTACAAAGACATGACTGGATTACATGGATGGTATTATGGACAATGTTCAGCGAATACAATTAAAACTAAACGGTTCAAAGGAACTAACACTGATTTTATGAAAAAAAAAATACACTGCAAAATCATTTCCATTGAAGCCTACCTTTCATCAGTCTTTAGCATCAACTTTCACAATAATTCGTCTGTTTTTCCTTGTCATATTTTTGATAAACTAATCCATGCCACCTTAAGTGGGAAAGCTATTGCAAGGCAGGTATAAAAAGACGTGCAAATTTTAAACGAAACAAACACATTGGAGAATGTTTGGGACAAAAATGTGTTGAGATTGAGGGAACAGATTTTGTTAGGGTTGGTGAAATAAATTTGCTAGTTTTGCCAAAACTGAACGTTGTCATTTTTAATGGTTGTTGAGCCTGCATATACATAGCTATGAAAACACACACGTTTCAGCAATTGCCCATGTTACATGTAGATGGTACCATAAGTAGCTTCTCCTAGTATCCAACTGTTGCGGGGAGAGACAATGGGGGGGGGGGGTTGGATGGAGGGAAGAAATCATACCTCATTCTTTGATTGCAAATGTCATACGACACAGATGCAGAATCTGCCACCATGCAGAACAATGTATCGGGTAGGCCCTTATGAATCTCAATTCCAGCCAAAAAAGTCCATAGATGATTAGATTTCAACTTCATTACAGGGCACCAATAACTATTACGTAATTTGAGTCGTAAGTTTCTATAGTCACATTATGGGCTTAAATATTTTTATTATGACAAAATACAGATTTGTAAGTCACTAGATTTTAACTGTCAAATAATATTGTATCGTCACGAAGTTCTAATTAATAAATCCATTTTAAGAAAACACTGGGTTTTGTTGTGTGGTCTACGTGAAAGACTTATATTGCCAGATATATGTCTGAAGATGTAGATTTAAATGTCTTTGTTTAGAAGGCTTGCTCAATGTTCCAAACAGGTTTCCACAGTGATATTTTTGCACGCAGCTTTGAACGTCAAAGGTCGAGCGAGAGACAGACAGACAGACAGACAGACAGACAGACAGACAGACAGGAGAGAATGAGAGAGTAACAGAATTTGTGGCAGACATATATACTACAGGAAGTAATTTTCTTACATGCCATTTAAACAGTTAAAGAGTATTAGTTGTTTTTTTCAGGGCATAAAGCACGATAGCACGCTTGCAGTGCCATTTATCTTCTTATGTGCAAAACCAACAAATGGGTATTGCAAAGCTATCCAAGGATATCCACAAGAGGATATATTTGAATCCGTCTCATTGTCGTGAAAATCTATCATCAGCTTTGTGAGTTTTTCTGAAAGCTCTTTTGATGGGCATTGAAAATAATGAAGCAGACCATTTTATCTACTTAGGAAATACTACGCTAGATTTTTTTATGGTTTGGGATATTGAAGCTTATGGTCTCATTCACGAACGGCAGTCTGGTTGTGCCTTTAACTACTTTGATATTTGACTGGAAAAGTCATACCTTCAACTACATATCTACTGTATTCAAAATTAATTTACCAACCGGAAAGCATAAGCGATGACAGGTTTGAGTATGACTCTTTGCTTTATATGATACATACAATGCCCAGCTGCTGTGGACGTATGGGCGATTTTACTGCACAAGGTTGTATCATAGCATTAAAGGCTCGGTAATAACATTTTGTATTGACTCTTATAGGGTAACCTTGAAGACCGAGTTAACTTTCATATTGCTTTGGGCACAACGCGTATCCACGAAAGCTGGTGACCCAGACCAACACAGAAACTATTGTGTCAATGCTTTGCGTGTTGGTGTCAGACAGAAAATGTCTTTCTTCAAAATAAAATTGAATCTACAGTCATTCCTGGAACAGAAATAAAAAAGGACTTTTCTCATGTTAAGCAGCCAAAAGGTTAATGTGAAAGTGTTGCCTTTAGTCACACATAACATGACGTGGCCTGGATAGGGCTATGATACGAAATTCGATAATCCTTAAAAAGACCCGTGTGGTTATATCACTTGCAGACAATTAGATATGCCACTGCGGTCACACATGCACACAGATATTATTACGCGGAATTTGCTGGAACCGAAACAGCACTCAACCGCACCATAGGGCTATGATTGGATGCATCATAAATGTAAGATTTAAAGGGAATACATGGCATGCAGCTGTTTTCATCGAGGGAGCGTTTAGGTAGAGACACATGTTTCCTCTAAATAAAACCTTGTTCTAGCAAAGTAAATGTTTCAAAGCCCATCATTCATGTTTTGAGGCAAGGATCATATCTAAGGATGTGGTTGCATTCTCGTCTTTCGTTTTAGCTTTTAAACCATGCATCCGTTGATCCTACCAGTAGTAGTTTTTTTTTCTGCAGTGATTTCAGTAAAACCTATTTTTAATTTTGTCTTTGGGACTATTTACCAATTATTTAAAACTGTTAAATGCTATTGAAAAAGCCCAATTTGAGTTTATTACATTCACTGTAAAGAACCGTGAAGATACTATCCCACAACAAAGATTGATCGTTTCCAAACGAACAGCACTAAACATGACAAATTAGATACATTTAATATCCATACACACTTCAAAATGCTAAAGGAAATTAATAAAAAGAATAGTCTGAATTAGCTTGAACAAACCCAACGAGATTTTTGATACATATTTGCTATTCATAGAACAAAAACGTCCGAAAAATAGTGACATGGATGGGGACAGTAAATAGTCATGAACGGAGAACATCTTCGAAAAGACTACTTGTTTCCGAAAGAATAAAGATGACAGCACTGTTTACGATAAAACATTTATTGCATTTACATACACTTTAGAAAGAAAACATCAAATAAAACGCAAGTGGGAAATTACCGAATTTAGGTCCCTAACGGCTGGCAAGTGAACTACATTCAAGGTTTCCGAAAAGACAATGATATTAAAGGAAAGTGACTGCATGATCAACCAACCTTTAATACAACAAGTCTTGTTGTCGTGTTTAGTACAATGTTTTCGTGATACAGTGACACGACACTGATTTTTATAACTTTACATTTTGCTTCAAATGCAGGTTAGTTGGCAAAATATGCATTTTCAAAACCCTCAAGTTAGAAATTTGAAGAACCTAGATGAAGACTGGGAGTTAGAATTTAGGAAGTATGGTGGGAGAGATAACTCACATTAATTTTAAGCAAACCCAATTCTGTCAACCACTCAAATACCTCTGCTGACGGCCAGAACAGAATGACCTACCCACAGTTTATATTGACATAAACTGAAGACTCTTAAAATAACAAAACCATTGTAACTACACTCTCTACGCTGAATAAGAAAGCATTATCTTGACAGCTAAATGTTAAGAATTTTGTGAAGTATATCCGCTACTTTTTTAAATGCCTGTGTCTGTAACGCAACTTATTTGTAATGAAAGAAATCGTGTGACAGTTTATAAAATTGTTAGTTCTATACGCAATAAGACGGATTGGGTGGCTAAATCGTATGTCTGACACAAATGGCCAAGTCTTTGATTGAATTAGTCCTAATATTAATCATCAGATTCACAAGAGGTAAGTATTTTTTTTCTACGGATCTTAAGAGAATAGACATTTTGATTTGTTTTTTGCTTTGTCCTGTAACTACTGGCAATTTTCTCTACACTACCAGCATGAAATTCAAACTTCAAAAGCGACAACAGCGAATGATTCAAGCACAGACGTATTCATAAAATAACGAAAAACAGATTTTGTCTTTTTGAAGGGCAACTGCGGATACAACCTGTAATATATTCTAAATGACGAAAAACTTTGCTGTTGTGCAGGTACAATATCAACACTGCATTATATAGGTCCACACATATATCTTTCGAAGGAGACTTGTGAACCAATAGGACATGTGAAATTGAAAAATAGTGAAATACTATAACATTGATTCATAGCCGGCCAAGGAAGGCTTTTGAAGAGTCATTATTAGCATAACACTTACAAAGTTCCGAGCAAAAACTAAATTCGACAGAAATTTGGTTATACCGAAAAAATATTTGATTTCCCATGAACTTAATTTCCCCAATTGGTCATTTTACAGGTATCACTGACTTTGCAACTTTGCACTTAAATATTGTATATACTGAAAACGCTTTTGTTTCGCATTCTTTACACGCCTGCGAAATTCAAAACGGAACGAAAATAAGTACCTTTTGAGTAGCATGACAAGTCTACCACTGTGACAGGTGATA
Source organism: Hermodice carunculata (assembly GCA_964020975.1). Lineage (NCBI taxonomy): Eukaryota > Metazoa > Annelida > Polychaeta > Eunicida > Amphinomidae > Hermodice > Hermodice carunculata. The sequence goes on along the minus strand of OZ026630.1, from coordinate 62,023,502 downwards.
CTTTTTCACCATTAGAAAAAAAAATGGATTCCCTTGCAATCAGTGTTACTCTCAGTTATACACGGTCTGGCGCTGCACATTGTTGACCATTTGCTTTCAATAATGATCCAATATGTGGTGGCGTGTAAATCAAATGAAATAAATCCCTAAACACAATGTAACATAGCATAATCCCAACTGAACCGAAATGTAGCAATGTGTATAGCAGAATACAAAACCAAACAAAACAAACCATAGCACGAACAGCACGTACAGCTGTGTACATTGACACGCATCATGTAAGATAGCATTAGGCGTAGTGAGACACCCAACCAGGCAAAAAGATAATTAGCACCCAGGAGAATAGCATTTTTGTTTTGTTTGGTAGAGTGAAATTCAAAAGTAGTAACTCACTGTTGATCACATGACCTAAACATTGTTGCAACTGTTACTAAATTGGGAAGCGCCTGCATCAATGACACAGTGCATTAACATCGTAGACAAACCCAAATGTGCGCGATGGATATTTGATTATACGTCACCCGTGACGTAGAACAACAACGATAAACGTAACAAACACGGAAGTGGGCTTAGGGCATTTTTTTGCGATGAATAGTAAATTAAACGTGTAATTAATAAAATTTTACATGGCTGGAGAGTGAGTTATTATTTTTCTTTGACGAGGGATCGCTGTTGGTGGAAAAATCACAAATGACCGAAGAGAAAAATGCTACATCACTCTTACCCATGTAAGATTCTCTGTTTTTATCACACATAACGGGGTTTTAGACATCTTACCCACCACAATGGAACATAACAACATTGAGCATCACAAAATCAGGGACAAAGCACGACAAAATGGTACATAATACATTGAGTACAAAAGCACACAGCAGCTGGCATGATGCGATGAACATTAGACACAATATAGGAGCAGGCCAAAATTAATTGAACACCAAGCAGACTACAATTTGTATGACACTGAATAGGATCTTGGCCTTAATATTATCTCATGTGCAAAGTAAGCTGTAAGTTGTGTGATCAATGTAAAGTCAGGTCGGTGGATGCTTTTGTAAATATGTTGTATCTGTCTTTTTTATTGGTCCTTAATCTTGTGCTTTGTCCTATGGCTATAATTGCTTTTTTCATTATCTCCAATAGACAAATCGGATAGAAACGATACCAATGTACATTCTCATCAAGGGTGACGAGACTCTAGTTGTCAGAATTGCACCCCCCCCCCCGAAAAACACAAAAGACTACAAATAGGAAAAAATCTACAAGTCACATGTTAACCTAATTTATGTTAAGGGGGGGACTTCCCATAATGTTCATATGCAATTTTGAGCAATTAGTCAAACGGTTTCAGAGAAGTTTTTTTTAATATTATCCCCATTATGGACACAAAGTTGCATAGCAATATGAAACAAGAAGGCTGTATAAAAAAGCCTGTGCTTAGCTGCTTTCAGAACATTTTCTACTCACCTCGGACATGGATTTTATGGAACAGTACATAATGTATTTTAAAACATTACTATGTTCACGTATAGGCTGCCCCCCCCCCACCAATAAAATGAAAACTCACACAATTATGAATATGTTATAACTGAATTTGTATGGCTTTTCTCAGGCACAAATAATATGAATATCAAGGTAACGTAAATATTATATATTTAATAGCTTATGTGCCAAAATCAACAGCAAAGTCTGAAACATGTCAGGAAGGCAAGGCTGATCATAGTCAAGGGAAACAGCTTGTAGGAGGCATCTTCCAATGAAGGTGTTATTTAAAAAATACCCAAGAAGTTTCTCAAGGAAACATCAACCTGGGAATGTGACAAAAAGGTATCAAAGTGAGATTCTGGCACATTCAAGTTGTAAATGTTTGCACTGAACAACATTATAGAATTGTAGCAATTACGATGCATTACTAATGTTGGCATGTCTCTTAAATAAATGCTAAATACCAATTTTCCTCTCTTAGGCACAAGTCATCTTGACTACCTAATGGTAATGTACATTTGCGTTATAATAAATAACGTTTATAAAGGTAGCATTTCTTTGTTGCATGAGGATTGCATGCCACATGTGATCAACAAATTTGTTGATAGTATAAGCACATAAAATCGTGTCTTGTTGGCACACTTTGATTTCAAGCACATTGATTAGAGACCCATTTTCTAGTACCATTAGCCTTTCTTGGATATTATCTCCTTAATCAGATTGTCAAGACATTGATCAGAAATAACAACATTTGCCACTTACAGAAGACCGAAAAAAGTTACCCACTGGTCATTTCTGGAACATTTCTATCAGTGATTATTAGATTTTATGTCTGGAAATGGATTGTCCAATACCATAATTAATTTCAAGAAATCTATCTAAACGCCTTGAAATGACTGTCTATACTACCTAGGAGATTGCAACTGCTTTAATAGCAAAATTCCTCAAATTGGCTGTTTTAATTGGAAGAAACAAGAGTCATTCTGTGAATGTTTCAGATAAATTTATTCCAAGATAATACACAGCATCATCATTTACAAATGGCACACGCCAGTTTATAGAAAGAGAAGTTTCCTAGTCAAAATACTAGCCAGCGCAACATGCTAGAGTTAAAAGAAGAGCAACATGGATATCGTCCCAAACAGAGTGGCCTTGTGGCTGATTACATCATTTACCAGACCGAAACTAAGAATTATGAAAGTGTAAAATAATTAGCCAAAATTAAAGATGTTTCAAAACGCGTTTTGTACGGCATCAAACAATTACTATGTTCTTTTCAACTGTAGATACCCTGATTGAAAATTATTGCAAGTACATTAAAGTCCCTGCCCAAACAGAGAAATTAACTTGTATCACACCTGTGAGCGTACAGACGCACCACCTGTTTAATTTGTACTATGGGAAAGCTGAAATATTTAGCTTACTCTACATGACTTTGCCATCACGGCTTATAATGTACTTTCCCTAATTATCAAATTGAAATCTAAAAAGTCAAATGTGCCTAACAACCTTAGTGTTACCATTCTTGTCCAAATGTTGATCAGCCTGTATTTAAATGCTTTTGAACAAACCTTTCCAAAAAAGACTACGTCCACAGGACTTGGCGGATTCTGATATATGCCCATCACATGCCAAAAGCTCACCGCTCCTCACCGGCAATTAAATTCATTGGCCTTTCCTATCAGCACTGTATAAAAACGTTTGAATAGGACAGGCCGAGAGCAAAGCAAGTCAACTTAAAATATTGACTGTGACCAATATAAGTTTCAGACAGTTGTTCTCACATTTTTAGATGGCATGAAAGCCTACGCTGATATAAGAACTTTCCTTAATCAATAAAAACTGACATCATACATATGGATTTTTTTTTTCGGAGCTTTCTTAGCAGTGCCTCCACCAGAGGCTTGTCCATAAATCGGGGTAAGCAAGGACTATTGCTGGAAAGGAAATCCGTATCAAATCGTAAACAGAAAGTATTGCCCAAAATGTAGGATATTCGTCCTGCAAAAATGGTATGCTACAAGGATTGATCCTTGACCTGATTCTCTTGCTTATTCATTTAATATTACCTCCCGAGTTTGTCAAATCAACAGCCATAACGTCTGCTGATAATACCAAAATCGACAAAGACATTAACTTCTTCGGTGAAGTTACTAAAACTATTTGAATCGATTGGCTTCCTAGTCATGGAAACGGTTACTAAATGTCATTGAAGTTAAGTGTATTGTGGTGAAAAGTATGTGATACTGCAGTGCATGAATATCCTCAACAACCAATTCTCTTGCTTATTCATTTAATATGACTTTAATTGCCGGTGAGGAGCGGTGAGCTTTTGGCATGTGATGGGCATATATCAGAATCCGCCCAGTCCTGTGGACGTAGTCTTTATTGGAAAGGCGTTCAACATGGCAAAAAGATTAAGGTGTAATTGTGTCCCAAAATGTCAAACTCCATCGCAGATACTGTTAAGAAAATTAACTGCGACACAGGCATGTTCAGAAGTTTCACCGGCTTTTTAAGAGGAAAAACTTGGAAAGGTGTAAGAGCTTGATGAGCTTGTGTGATCAGCATATAGAATAAGTTTCCTAGACAGAAAGACGTAAACCAATTTTATATGAGATTATCAAATATTTGAATAACATTAACAAGACTCACCAACGCATTTTTTCTTTTAAGTTGTCACCCTAAAAGGCAACAGAGGGGTCATTTACACAAACTACAAAAGGACCATTCTAAGGCTAAAGTTAATGCTTCCGCTTTTGCCATGGCGACCCGTGTGTCACGTGCCATACACCCAGTAGCTTTTCTCTGCATGCCTCCCTGCCTTCATCATGCCATGTTGACTTGAGACGATTTCAGCTGGGACTAATTTTGTGTCCAGAAATAGAAAAGTAGTTGTCTTTCAACTCTAACAATAGCAGATAGATAGGATACTTGCTTTACTTCTATTCGTCGTGAAATATAATTCCATGGACAGTGCAACTTGAGATGTATTGTTTGTGACAATCGTTGCGTGCTTACTGCGCTGAGCAAGAACTCCCTTCATACATATCACGGAGGTCAAATGTATATTTTAGTCATAATGCTCTTTCCGTTCACTTTGCTCGACCATCATCATCTTTCAGTAACAATGACACATCTCAGGCGTAACTGATCTATAAAGATTCTGACAGGCAAACTGTATCATTTTCATTATGTTGTAAATATACTTAGTTAACTTCTGATTAAGAACAAATAAACAACCATTAATTGGAAACTTTTCCAAACTTCGCAAAAAAAACCCATGAAAACTGATTGCTGAAGACAAAAATAAGGGCCTTCTACATCATTGATTGTATTACCTTTTGGGTTAAGCAACAAAACTCATTAAAATATTTAACTCATTATAGGTTTGAGATGGAATCCATTTACTACAGATCTATCCAAGATACAACTTAAAAATCTTTCACGTTGATCTGGCAAACAGTTTCAAAAAAGACGTATGCATACATTTTCACCGGGATACCTTAATTAACATGATGACAGGTGCTGTTACCAATCATTATGTAATTTTGAATTTCTTTAAAGTTTTGAAATGACACTGGGACCACCCAGTAAACAGTTTAAGTTGACGTCAAGTCAAGCTACATTTCCAATAACTTTGAACCAAATGCGATTTACATTTTGGGGGGGGGGGGAGGGGGAGATTTCAAAGATTGAGAAAATACACAAAATTCCGTATAAAATGAGAGACTCGCAGAACCACACAACCAATTATGGTGAAGAAGGACCCGGACATTGTCCTAAGTAATTTCGATTACTTAGGCGCGAGCGATTTCAGAGAAGAAAATTAAGACTTTTCTACAAAATTTGGCCAGAAAATAGCTAAAATACAAGCAAGAAATCATAAGTTTAGCTGATAATAATTGTGACCACACAATGACCTGGCCAAGGAAGCGGATGACCAGTAAGCACTTTTTCGAATGGCCATATCACCTTGAATTCCCATGATTTCTTTTCATATAGTGACAAATAATAAGATCGGACTTGAGCCAAGTAATCCTTACAGCTGAATGTCAATTAGATCTGTTTACATGAGAAAAAGCGTGTTTTCATAAATAGGCCATGTATGGAGAAAAGTAGGTGTGAGGCAAAATCAGCTTTATCTTAATATCTCCACTTGGGCGACAAAATGACTTTTAGGAAAGGCCAGAAAACTTGAGGCTCTGCCTTCCAAACTCCAAGCATGAGGAAGGGGCGAGAGAAACGAATCGCGACAGCGCGACAATTGATTTTGGCACAGTAACTTCAATGGTGATAACCATTCTTAAATAATAATAATAATAATAATAATAATAATAATAATAATAATAATAATAATAATAATAATAATAATAATAATAATAATAATAATAATAAATTACATACAACTGGCCAACATGAGGAAAACTCTTGTTCACTACCTATGTGTGTGTGTGTGTGTGTGTGTGTGTGTGTGTGTGTGTGTGTGAGGGGGGGAGGAGGGGCTTAAAACTACGAAACTTTTAGTAGATAGTTGTCATGTTCAGGGATCTCAAAAACTCGAAAAAATAGTTGAATTGTTGAATCATTTGTAGGAAAACACCCTACAATTTCAAAAGGCCTCCCTGAACCTTTATTGGGAAGTTACTAATGGAAAATCTTATTGTAGAGCACAGTTCAAGCGATTCGTTGATTCGTTGATTCAATGATATGACGGGCCAAGGTTTTTGTGATTGTGAGTTAGGCAGGAATTGCTAACCTACTGCTGTAGTAAAAACAAGGTAAAGGTGCATCCGACAACATGCATCATGAATGACGTTCATAACGGTAATACTCAGATGTAGGTAGGCCCAGCATATACCTAATTATTAACAATCATAAACTGCTCTTTCGTATGAAAAGTTGTGTATAGCTCTTGATTAAGTGGGGCACTTTTTGCTTTATTTCATCTCATCATAAAGCCAGATATCACTGGAATCCATCAAGCAAATCATGCAACCTATTTGTGGGACAATGGGAACAAAGTGGTATTATTTGAGACCATGGTCATTCCGAACTGTATTGTGTGGTCCATAATGGTTAATGTATGCATATTGTGTTTAATGCATTTTTATGTCAGCGATTTATTTCCAAGTTGTTCTGAAATATTATAGTTTGTAAGAGTTTGCCATTGATGCCACATTTTTTAATGAAAGCAAGCATTCGTTCTTTCATTATGTCTTGTTCTTAACATTTTTCTTGCTAGTTTCAACTTCAACTATAGCATGTGAATATTGGGGATCCTACAACTACTGGGATCATTGATTTCAAAACAGTCTTACGAAAATAGAAATTCTGTGCTGCATTGTTAGCGCTAAGAGATTTGCCTAGCGTCTTTTTGTCTGACCTTTGGAAAACAACGCATTGGGACCCAGCACCAATTACTTTTTACTATTGATCTTTGAAGAGCAGCACATTGGGACCCATTTTCAATTACCACTGACTGTACATCGAAACAAACTTAAGAGACCCAATGGGTATATGTCACAGGGTCATTGAGGAACTGCACATAATAACCAGTAAATATATATATATATATATATATATATATAATTGAAAAGTTTGAATTCAAGAATGACTATTAATGCAGATAGGAATCTTAGAGATGGCTTTTAAGACTGACATGCAACCAAATCAACGACGACTTATTATCTCAGGTATATTCTGTTTTATACATGACTGACAATCACATTACTTTTAATATTTTTTCCGATATTTCCCAGTTTATTGCATTATAAAGAAACTAAGGATTATACCAAACAAGAGTCACTTGTGCGCTACAAATAGCCAAGCTTTTTTTGACATAAGAGCATCAAACTATCCATAAATTTGTAACGATGAAAAATGATACTTTCGATTTGAGATCAGTTCAGATGGAGGTGTGCTTAACCAAACTAGACTACATTGAAACTGAAACGTTAAAGCATGTTCCTAAGACCAACTGACAAATTTGATGTAATTGTTTGGACTACGAGGAATATCAATTGCTACGGACACTTTCAGGAGACTTTAACAATTTCAAACAATAATTAAATTGTCTTCGGTAGTGGTGTGCGCCGTTTGATGATGATGCATTTCTTAAACATTCAAATCACAAGCCATGCTACATTTCTCAATATATAACACGTCACGCATAATTCCAGAGTCATCAGATGATAACAAAATAAAAATTTGATATCAGTTTCTTCATTAAATCTTTATATACTTTTCATGCCGACATGTACACTAAACAGAAAACAAAGACACCGTGCCCGTCTTCTGCTCAGCTGATTTATGCATACAGATCTAAAGATCTTTGAACTATAAAAGGTCGAATTGCAGACCATTAAGCTTGTATGTTCCCATGAAGACACTAGGATCGTCACATATAGCCTAAAGGTTAAGGTAGGGATCCACGTTAGCATGTGTTAAATGCGAGAAAAACAAAGAAAAATGTTCATCAAGACGTCAACAGGTATATACCCACTGAAGGCACATCCTGGTCAAGTCTTGAGATAATTCAACTTGGTTTGTTCCAGAAAGTTAGGTAAGTAAACTTCTCTCTCTATTGCTATAGTCCCATCGGTGCATGCTCATATTAATCAATACTTTATTCTGGAATTGGCTCAACATACAGTAAACGTAGTTGCACCTGGTAAATAACAGTTGCTGAGACTTAAGTCAAACGTGTTTTGCCAGCGATATCTGAGTGAAAAGAACGCGTACTACAAAGTCATTTTACATAAATTCCTTATACTAACCACGCACGAAGATTTAAAAGGACAGCGAAAAAATATTGAGGGGAAGTTAATTGCCTATTGAAGAGGGTAACTCATTGGCGAGATAAATGACAATAAACCTGCCACACAGCTCTTTTAGACTGCAGTATGCGACTACCTTGATCTCACTATACAGATAAACTATTGATATTCTGTGTTTTATCGACTATTTACCATAGCACTCACGATAAATGATGATGATGATGATAATAATGATGATAATAAATATAATAATGATAATAATAATGGACTTTATTTGACGACGATGTGCATGTTAAACACAAGGCTGGTCTCCCATATGGTCCTCACTAATATTGTTATGTTTATATCGTCGGAATTACTGTGGATGTAGATGGAATATAACAGGGTTTTGATAGTTTAGATGGTATGGTAAGAAGGTTAATTCTTTGCACGTTTATCACAAGGTATGGTCTACTCATCCAAATTATTGAAACGCTTTAAGGTTCAAATTCATAATAAAGAAACGCTTCCATCCCCTATCGTTAAGCATGGCCTTAAAATCAACTGTCCCAGCGTTGGTCCATGTCAGTATTTTTTCCTCGTCGCGATTTTGGGCCGGTGCCACAAGAGTGGCGAGGGGGGATATAAACTCTATCTTCAACTGTTCACCGAAATTGGTTCCGATGTTCAAAAAATATATTCTTGAGAAAAAAATGAGCTGTACCACATCTTGCACATTGGGCATACTTGGGAAATTGCGCGTGCAAAAATCCTTCAGAGGTCTGTCGACAATGAGCCTCAAAACCTCCAGGCATGTTGGCTGTCACTGATGTCTCATATGCTTGCAGCATGCAATTTAAGCCCGATATGTACCTCAATACTAGATACACATTGTGTCCTTTTCTTTGTCTTATCAAGGCCTTATCTCAACTCCAGGCCAGTGTTTTATTAACCTGCACAGAACCGTAAACTTGGCTTTTGTGGCCAGTTTACAGAACTTCATAATTAGGCATCACATTTGCCACAGACGTCCATATCTTTAGCATCCCATGTTAAACGGATGGGACCGCTCACCTTTTTTCTCTCCACAGTATATAAAAAGTTCGTAATGTGTGGCCAAAAACAGCCGTACCGTTGTACATTTATTTATGTCTGACAAACCTCAGCTAAGTGCGTGGGGCATGAAATGACTTGTGTCAGGATGTACCCCTGAGGTTATAATAAGATATTGTGTCAAAGAAAGAATACCCCGGAAAATTTAATGAAACTCATTTGCTGACCAAAGCACATATCATCATTTAATTGATGGCTTTCCAAAATCACAAAATACATAACATCAGATAAATAATTTGGAAATCGTACTTGGATATTTGCCAAGAAACTTAATTATAGCAGACAATTTAATGCTTTGCAGAGGTTGACTAAACCCAGCAGACTGGAATAGAGGGAAGACCTCTGACTGCTGCCTGGCCCAATCCATTTTGCGCAGTATGGTGTCTGTAAACTAACCGATTTTGCCCTTTGTTGATCTAGTGGCTAAAACAGACATGCACAAAATACATAATGACAAGCTTTCATTGTTTGCAAACGTTTTTTTCAACCAGATTTACCAATCCTGCAGGAATGATGCTGGTGAACAAAGCCATTATGTTTGTATGACATGTTAATTTGTGAAGGAAGTTAATTACCACTACTATTGCACCTATCAGAGCTTTATTGATTACATATAGTTCTTTTGTTGTTGCCTGATATAAGTAATCCTGATGGATTATTTACGGGGCCGAGTGGCGGAAAGCTGTGAAAGAAAGAAACAAAAAAGGAACAAGATGCAATACTTTGGGAATAACTGCACGTCTTCAGACTCAACGATTGCAATTTAAGCAGATGGGTTTCTGGTTCATAGTGCAGAAAAATCCAAATGTTGATGTGGGTAATATTACTGCTACAGGATACTGACAAACATTGTTAAGTTTTACTCAACAATGTGTATTATAGGATCCACAGGCCAATCAGACCATAATGCTGTTTTCGCTTTTCCTTCAGTTCCAAGGAAACGGAAAAAACCAACGCAGATCACAAAAATGACATGGAAAGTAGCCATTACACCAACGTGCAATATCATAAATGCAATAAAGAGTATTCCCTGTCAACAGATGTACCGTATACAGTCGTGTTAGGAGCAGCTAAAATCTTTGAGGAAAGTGCCATATCTGTTCTGCATAACCATGCCCCAGACAGTAAGAAAACAGTCCGAAGTAACATCAGATCTTGGATTAAAGATCATTTCCGTGATGTAATAACCGAACGCCACGCTGCCTTCTTTTCTGGAAATATGACTCTTTACCTTACCTTACGAAGGGAAATAAATCGCCCAATGCTGCTACTTTACTAACGTGCAGTCAACAATGTGCTGTTCCACAAACCCGTAAAAAAACTGGTGGCAAATAGCCAAAAGGTTATGAGGAATTGACTCAAAAGACGACTCAGTGCAACAACTGGTCGATATCGAATCCCCAGGACTGTGATCTTACAGCTCCAGGCAATAAAATCAAAGCATTTTTGCAGGTGTCCGTGAGAACCTTTCACGGCAGCGCCCAACACTTCCCGGAGTTGATGCCGTAACCCCAGACCACTTTATTACTAGTGTCGAGGAAGTAGAAAAACCGTTAGCTGCAAAGATTACCAACGCTGCCGGTCCAGATCTGACCCCAAATTCGATCCTCCGTGACCTCACCTGTTACTTTGCACCTCCTGTTTGTGCACTTTTAACAGCTATATTTGCAAAGGGTTTACCCCTACTAGTTCGCGATCAGCTGACATCTGTAAGCTCCCTGAGGTTACACCTCCAAATGACATGAAGACAGATCGAAGGATCAATTTCCCTTATGCCCGTCCTTTCCTAAATATTAGAACGTTTTCCCATTACATTTGCCGGGGGGGGGGGGGGGGCACACAGTCAACATCAGGGTAGGTGGGTGCCTCGGACATTTTTATACAACACCCCATCTTAATCCTACACCAGATGTTAAAAAGATACCCTTTCTTTTTCCTGTAATGTGGTGAAAGGAGTGTTGCATTGGTGCATTCTGGTTCATTTTGGAGACCAACATTCCAATTTTAAACACGTTGTAGCATACTCTTACTTCTCACAAAGATTCTCCTCCCCCACCCCCCTAAAATACTAATTATATCCTATATCTTGACCCTATATCCAAGATCTATACATTTGTCTGAAAAATGAATAAGACATTCAATTAACTCATATAATATTTACTCCTATCCTAATCCACGGTTGTACATTTCGGGGGGCTTTTCTTATCCTAGGAGTAATGAAAACTGGGCCTTTCGCGCGTCACATACCCACTACAATCCTTCATGGAGGTACCCCCCCCCCCCCGTGCCTGAATAACTAAGTTATCATCCCGCCCAGATCAGTCACAATACGGTCAAACAAAGGATGTTCCGTTCCGATTTGTTCAGAAAAACATTATCCACATTCACAAATTTCAACCACAATTACAGCAAAGAGATTCAAAAGTTATCCGAACAACAATATTGGTTTTCTAGTACCACTGTGAAGAAATAATTTCACTCCTGACTCGAGACAGGCAGTCATCGATAACAGGCTACTCTAGGTTTTAAAATGTTCTTCATAAACTAAAGACTTTTGCGTTTCCAAAATACATAGGCCTGACCACTTAAACCCAAATGTCACCACGTCTGCCAAAGATAGAAAGTAACAATGACGGCCTGTAACATTTCAGTTCTCCTGACTTGTCAGTCAACTGACTTTACAGCTAATACAAAAGTAGGCTTACGTCGGGTTTGTGATATTCACGAATATGGAACATTATAAACACACTCTACCTCCATTATAACTAAGAAGCGGAGAACACAGCCCACATCACCACACAGGTAATGAAGTATATATTAGTTGGTTCAGAAAAGTATTACCCACACTCACTAATTTCAACCAACAATGAGAGCAACGAGATTTAATTGTTATCAAAACATCAACATTGGTTTTCCAATACCAATGTGAAGAAACAAATTTCACTCCTGACTTGAGTCAGGCAGTCACCCATAACGCATGTTCCAATACGCATATTGCATCCTGTACAGAACAACACTGTCATTGATGTCCCATGACAATTCGCCCCCTTCATCCTAATTGCTTTTGTAAAGCTTTTGACCACATAGATCACTGCATCCTTCTGTAGATGTTACGTCAAAACAATATCGATTCTTTCATAATGGGCTGGTTTCACGGTTTCCTCAGCCGAATACCTCAGAAATACATTACCCATAATCATAAATTACTTCCCAACAATGAGAGCAAAGTTAAATACTGCAAAAGGCAGAGATCCAAGAATTACCAAAACATCAACATACATCTTCCAATACTAATGTGGAGAAATAAATTTCACTACTGGCTTGAGGCAGGAAGTCACCCATAAATGGGAACTAGTGGTTTTAAACCTGTCCTCTCAACCTTTGGAATTTGCTTCAGTAACTACAAAATTAGTTTGGTTTTTTTTTTCAAAGCATATAGGCCTAACCACTCAGACCCAAATTTATCAATTGATGTTCTCCTGACTTGTCGGTCAGCTGAGGTGACTACAAAAGAAGAAACTAGGCCTGCATTGTATTCGTGATCTTTAACGACCTGGGACATTATTAAGCAAGTCCAAGCTTCCAATTAAAAGAGCACAGCAAGTCAATGTAGGCTAACCGTCACCTTCTCTTCAGTCTGCTTTAGCCAATCAAAATGTTTCTCTTGTGTTAATATGGCGACCGGAGATCTGTATTTCTATTTGATATACACATCATGTGATGACGTTAGTGTTCTTGTCACTACAGGTCTTCCCACATTGAATCCTTCCTCAACCCTTTCAGTTCTATGGAGTGCATAGATTCTTTGGGAGAATCTGTGCAGTCAAGAATTCTGATGTGGACAAAGGATAACCTCTAGGTCCATGCAAATGGCTTTATCGATTTTGCGATGGAAATGAATATTTATCATTTACAAGCATACCCTGCTAGCTGTGATTTGGCAGCAATTTTACGGCTAAATGCATTCATTAGTGCCAGCATGTTATAGAATTGTTGCAATAGCACCATATACACACTGGTAGACGATTTAAAAAACAAAAACAGCAGGTACAGTCATTTGTCTTATGATAGGAGTCGTTCACAGCTGTACATGCGCTTGTCTGTCTCTCTTGTTAACCCTTGTTGCGAGAAAAATCGTGATATAAAAGCAACGTCATTCAGTGGATCATTTTGATAAGGACCAGGTTGAGGTACATTTGGATGCTAACAAGTCAAAGCGGCCTCGCGTCAAACCGGCCTTGGGTCAAAGCGGCCCCCAGTCAAAGCGGCCCTGAGTCAAACCGGCAATATGTTTAAACCAAACCGGCCTCAAGTCAGACCGGCCCCGAGTCAAACGGGCCTCGCCTGTGGTCAAACCGGCCTCCAGTCAAACCGACCTTCAAGTCAAACCGGCCCTGGGTCAACCCGTACCCAGGTCAAAGCGGCCTTCCAGATATTATATATCCGTACCGTACTCTAACTTTCTACTGAACTATTTTAATTATGATTCCTGTTATTTTAGGCTATTCAAGACTGATCTTTGTTGATAAGATAATTTTTCTTGACTATTAAATATTCTACAATAAATGAATACGAATGAATGGATGAAATGGAATTGATTAATGAATGGATAAATATCCATGCAAAGAACTCAATAAATAAATGAATGAATGAATAAATAAATAAATAAATAAATAAATAAATAAATAAATAAATAAATAAATAAATAAATAAATAATAAATAAATTTCCGTTATAATGATATCACAAAAAGTCACTGTATAGCAATGAAACTATTCAAAACAGCCGACCGATCAAAGTAAGTGATGCATATCCATCAAAACGTTTTTGTTTAAACATACTTTATTGCTCAACCATTGGCCGATAGGCTTACCAGCCTATATAGGACCTCTTGCACATGTATGACAAGGCAACAAAGAGATTTCAAAGCACCAGTTGTCTCCGAAGCAGGCCTTCTACCTCCAGCGAACAGAGTCTGCTTCGCAGGCAATTAGTGCTCCAGCGTGTGTACAAAGCAGTGCCGATCATAGCCAGATTGCAAATAGATTAAATTCAATGTTGAGATATTCCAAATGCTTTATGAAGTTAGTAATGTCCCCGGCATAAAATGGGCATCATGAATCTATATGCGGCAGGATCTTAACAGGGAAATCTTGAATGTCGAAAACACCCTTTTTTTTTGGGGGGGGGGGTAATGGGTCGCTTTAGTGGGAAGATTTCCCGACCTACAGCGGACAGAGAAAAAAAACAAGCTGTAAATGTGTGGCCCTGCAAGCATCAAGACAAAATACTGCAGTACACCCAACTGTAACAAGTCTGAAAAGGGAAGTTCATTTATATGGATGTTCGCAAAATACTCAACTTTGCCCAGAAAATGGATTAATGCCATCAAAAGGTACGATGTAAGGACCGTCACATGATACAATGCTTTTCAAAGTGAACAAAATGGCGACACTTTTACACCACTTGGAGCACTGAGTATGCCTTTGCATTGCCAGCTGCACCACTGCTAGGCTAATCAGTTTAAATATTCGAAATAGCTTTAAAAATAATTTCTTGTTGCCAATCCAACTTTAACTCGCATATACCATCAAAAATTAAACTAAGTCAGGGTATGTGCAAGAATAAACATTTAAAAGACCAGTCGTGTCATTCTCTTGGTCTTTTATGTCTTGCTGCATGTACATGTATAGCCTTTGGACACAAAACCCGTATTGTAGGATTTTAAGTTATGAAAAAACTTTCAAGGCAAACAGACAGATTTACTTTTAAACAAGGCTTCTCTTCTGGTCATATATATATATATATATATATATATATATATATATATATATATATATATATTTATTTATTTGTTAGTTCGTTCATTCATTTATTTATTTATTTATTAATTTATTTATTTATTTATTTATTTATTTATTTATTTGTTCAATCATTCATTCATTCATTCATTCATTCATTTCGTCCATTTGCTTTCAGTTCCAAGCCCGCCCGAATAGTAAGGATTCTGCAAAGCAAATCTCAGGCGACCAATAAAGGGGGTATAACTTAGAGGTGCAATGTAAATAAAGGGGGCCAGGAAATTATGCATTTCACATTGGACTTCGCTGAAAAATGGCGAATACCAGATGTCCGGTTCTCTTGTCTGGGTACGCTTATACGAAATCAAAACAGTGCTTTTTTAAAATTTTGCTGATTAGCATATTTGAAAAGATACGATTTATTCAGTCCTTTGTTACATCGTTAAAATACAGAATGTGCGTGAGGTTGGAAAGGCATCTTTTTCCGTCGTACTTTAGTAGCTGTCGTACAAAACACCTGTATGTATTTTCACCTGTATAAATTGTCCCGACTTTCGCATTTCATGACCTCTACTATTTGGGACATAGTTTCTATTAAACCTATGTTAAAATATACTCCCGTTGTGCCTTCATCTATAACGGTTCTGTGTCAGCGACGAGTTAAGCGAAAATAAAAACACAGAAAACTTAAATGAATTTGTTACAATTTTGGCTGCAATGGATATCCAGCACAGATCAACACCTCGTAAACCGTTGCTTCTCATGAGCATTTGAAAATTTTAATCGTGATTATCTTCAAATTTTATCACGGATGTGCCTTTCAGGAGTTTATCTTAACTTGTGTTTTCAACATAATATGCCACGCGACGTTGATGGTGCCTGAGGGAGCAGAACAACTTCGAAACCTTCCGTATCCCGTAATCCTTGCATATTCCGGCGAATGCAATCTTTATTTACACCCATCAATGTTTATAGTAATTGATGTGTTTTCTTGGTAGGAGGGTCATCGTCCATTTCCCGTCGTTTTCTCTCTTCAATTCACGCACAATGCAGACTTCTCAAAAAGGCATTGGTCGAATTATCTTCATGTGGCTCTGCAATGATTCCTTCTCCTTCTTGCAGCGCATTGCGTCACGTGGGGACACTGCCCACCCTCACCTGCCATCCCCACACCCCCGTTTCATACTTTGTTCCTCCCATGCCCCCGTTTGATGTGACTGCTGCGCTTTCACTGAGGCAGCCACGCATAACATTTTCTCGTGTTCCACCCTCCTGGCAGAAGTTAGCACTTTTCAGCATAGGGAAATGTATGTAATTTTGAATAAACGTAAGGCAGATTATGGCTTTACAAACATCAAACGTGAAATGTTTTAAAAAGTACGCTTGTTTACATTGTTATTGTCCTAAGCTCTTTAAACTTTAACTGGTACGAAACTTTTGACAGGTGAAAATGATATAATAATATTGCTTCTGATGGTTTCAAAATGAAAGCTTCCCCAGATGTGCCTGTGGTGCTGCAAATGAGGAAGTTTTTCATTATGTCTGTGTGCCAGCGCAGACATACTGATTTCTACAAATTCATTCATTCTTTCTTTCTTTCTTTGCTGCTTTTTTCTTTCTTTCTTTACAGGCAAATATGTCCAACATTTCATTTGAAAACTATCTATGTAAAAACTCCAACCTTGGCACGATTATACTTTCATGCATGAAGTTTTGAGTTTTAGTAAACAGGTTCAACGGTTTGGAAAATTATGCAAATTAGGCCAAAAGGGCCATTGGGAAATTTAAATCTTAAATATCTCTTAATTATCTATCATAGGTAAAGGTAAACAATCCAACTTCAATTCATAGGTTTGAAACACTGCACATTTTTGTAATTATTTTGTGACCTCCAAAGGTCAAGGTCATTTTTCCATTTGAAATTGTCAATTAGCCATAATTCGGTAAATTTTTTAACCAGTTTTGATCATGTTGGGCTACAATTGTAGATATTGTAACACTGCACTTTTTTGTAATTTCCATGGAACCTCTTAATATCAAAGGTCAAGGTCATCTGGACCTTTGAAATTTTCATCTAACCATCACTTGGTCAATTTGCATTCAATTTTAATCATGTGGGACTAAAATTGTAGGTATAGGAACACTGCACATTTGTGGTAAATGTGACCTGTAAAGGTCAAAGTTCAAGGTCATTTTGCCATTTGAAATTTTCTTCTAACCATAACTTGGTCAATTATTATCGGATTTTGATCATGTAGGGCTCAAGTTGTAGATATTGTAACACTACACATTTTTGTAATTTACATGTAACCTATAAAGGTCAAAGCCCAAGGTTATTTGGCCATTTGAATTTTTTACCTGGCCATAACTTGGCTAATTTCTATCTGATATGGTCCATGCTGGACTTTAAAAAGGGATATTGTTACGCTCTACATTTTTGTAATTCACATGTGACCTCTATAGGTCAAAAGTCAAGATCATTTGGGTCTTTGATTTTTCATTTAGGCATAACTTGGTCAATTTTCATCCAATTTCAGTCATCTCGGGCTCCATTTGTGGATATTTCAACACTGACCATTTGGGGGGGGGGGGTAATTTACATTTGACCTCTAAAAGTCATCATTTGGACTTGGGGAAATTTTCATTTAGCCATAAGCTTAATGGAATGTGAAATACAAGGACACAAGTAGTAGCATTTAATAATTTTACAGTTGTACGCTGACTCCCCGTTTCTTTCTGTATTTTCTTTCTCTCTTTCTTTTTTTTTTTTTTTTTTCATTTTGTGTTTGCGCGAGGGATTCACTAAGAGCTTCGTCCTTAGAAGAAGCAGTAATAAGAAAATGAAAAACATGCTCCTATTACCCGAAGGTCGGATAATAGGCCTATGAGCAGTATTTGCGGCAAATATGGATTGCTTGTACTTAGTTTTTAGAAGAATTGAACTTACAGCAAAGTGTGCGTTTAAAATTTGGGGCATTCCATCTGAAAATATTTCCGTCTAAATGGCTTCTCGTCGGGTGATTTTTTTTAACCATTGGTACTAAAAGACAACACATTCCCAATCTTTTCAGTGTTCAGTTTTGAATCAATGTAAAACACTCTGTAACGATTCACAGTATCTAGCCTTTCCAACAGATATGGCCTAGTCCCTGCCAATTCTCTTGGGTCCTGAATTTTTCCAATGTACGCCATCCAGTTCTTTGCTTTCCGAGAATTGGGCAGCCCCTATAGACCTATTTAAAGGATATATAGGGCCTGCTTTGTAATTTATTATATGGCAATTCATCTATTGAAAACAAAAATATTTGATTCAGTCTTGAACTTCGCGGTAAAAGTGTTAACAGTCTCGCTGTGAAAGTGTTAAAACGAAATAGATCTAACCTACATGAGGCCGGTTTGACCTGGGCCGCTTTGAGGGAGGCCGGTTTGACTGACGGCCGCTTTGACCGCGGGCCGCTTTGACCGGGGGCCGCTTTGACCCAAGGCCGGTTTGGCGCGAGGCCGGTTTGACCAGAAATCATTTGGATGACCCTTAGGAAGAATGCAGAAAGAAGCTCAGGACAAGTCAAAATTAGGAAAACACACAAAACCTTATAAACAAAAACATAAAAAATAAATCGTTGTGGCACCTGTTGAGCAACCACGCTCTAGCAGTAACCAGAACTGTTGCCATATAAAAATCCAAACCGTTTAATGGAAGATGCCTTTTAAAGAATTTAGAAGAAAATAATAAACCAAGATTTTCATTAACAATTAATCACGTGTGAAACATTGCAAAGTTGGTGCAAATCTATCCAAGGAACACCTCCTGCAAATTTTAAAACCAAGTAATTCTTTTGGTAAACAGTACACTATAAATATATCTGCACTTATATGTAAGAATAGCTGCAGAATATGTTTTACAATTAAAAGAGAGAATATCTTTGTTATTCCAACTGAACAAATGCACAACTTTCTGTTTCTCGTTCATTGTGAGCGTCCTTTAAATTTCGTGTTCCTGTGTGGTCAGTCAACAAGACAATAAGTTTGCCTGGTCATGCACAATATGTTACTTTTAGTGAAATGCTGTTTGTTTGCCCACCTTTCCTCTACACAAGCGGTTGTTAAAGGGATTATCAGTTTTATTGTCATCTATTTACCGATTACTGTAGTTATGCAAAAATTATAAGTAAAATACGTTTAATTCCGAAGGAAAAAAAGGGGTCATTAAAACAATTTCTTAAAAATCACGAACTTGTGATCCACTGAATAAACTACGTAGAAATTGACACAAGGTATATACGCACTAAAATTGAACAAATCTGGCTGAAAAGTTCTTGAGAAGAAGTCCAAAATGAGTAAACAGTAGACGGACACAGACTACGGATAATGCCGAACATGGGATAATAGATTAAGTCCGACTGATGAAATGGTCCGCAGAGATTATCTTATGCCGCTAGTTAGTAATGAACGGTGCTGTACCCGAAACACACCCTTAAAGAAAGTCAGCTGCTTTACATTTCAGGTTGTTTTGTTTAAGCCTCTAAAGCCAGTACAGCTAAGCCTAAAATATTTGATCATTTTTTGTATAGAATAATGCTGCTGATCAACAAAACGGATGTGTAAGCACATTGCTCTCCTGCAGGAAAGTTAATTTCAGCATAAAGAATTGTCAGAAAATACGTTTGAAGGTCATTGGAAGGCAAAAGATAATTAATTCATCAAAAGATGTACAATGAACCAAAAATTAAATATAAGGAAAACACACGTCGTCTTGAAATATTGAAAATGAAAAGATTGGCTTTCAATCTGATATGCCAAGTGTACATGGTTGCAGGACATGACGGGTGACATCAAAATAAAATGAAAAAAAAAAAAAGAAAGAAAACGAAGCACATCCTTCACACAAGCAAGCAACATGATAAAGTCCATATAAGATGCTTGCTTTTGTCTTACCCTTTTGTGACATACCAAACAAGACTTGTGTCATTGACATCGGTGGCATCATGGCATCATCGTCGTCACCATCATCAACACGTATTCAAGTAATTCTACACGCTACTTAATAGCGCGGCGACTATTCAACCAATCTCTATTCAGGTTGCCATAAGTATTCTATTAATCGACGAAATATACTTGGTAAACAACTGCAATGTCACCTAGCTGGAGGTGGTCAAGGTCACAGATGTCAAACCTCTGTTTCATTTTATGCACATCACGTCGATATCTTATGGAATGCGGGGTTGCAAGTGTTCAAAATTAACACTGCAGTTCAATCCATAGCAATTCCTTGTATTGTGTAGTCGGCAGGTACCTTGTATCATTTCAATAGCTTCGGGTATTCTTATCGGGTGAAAAGGTGTTTCACCTGTCTCTATCTTTGACTGAGGTGGGTATCCTGTGTCCCAATTGCTATGTTTGCTTTATTGCGGATGTGCCATCGTTTATGGAATGATTACTTCTTGCTTATATTGACGTTTTCACTGAACATTTTGAAATCTCTAGAAGGTAATACAACAGGAACAGCATGTTATGGGTCAGCATTTTATTTGATGCTGGCATGTGCCAAAGGAAGAATGGTTGTCGAATATGAATTTCGATTGGGCAAGGATCAATTTCAGATGACGTTTGCCAAGCCATAATGTGCGACAAAATTGGACTGGAAGACAAACATAGGGTCAAGTCCCTGTATTGGGAGGGCTACGGCATTGCGTATGGCTAGAACGTCGGTAATGTCATATCTATACACGCTTTGACTTAATCTAACCATAACCCAGCCCATTATTGGTTGTACTCACACCAAATGGAGTTCAGCTCTTTGCAAATGAATCATAGGAATGATCGAGTGATTTTCACATGCAAATGTTACCGACGTAATTACCTGTCAGCGTCGATGACATTGCAGTTATAAAGTCAATGATCTAAAACGCTGCCCTGCAAAGTAAAAATGCTGCACACATAAAATAGTACAGAAAAACATGATCCATATTCATTAATTCCAAATCCAAAAAGTTATTCTTTTGTTGAAACATGTTTATTTCAACTCAATTGCCCTATATTACATCGAGATGCCGCTAATCAAGGGGTTCGGTTGAATATGGAGTGACACACACAAGTGTATTACAAAGCACACATGGTAAAAGCTAATTTACCAAAAAAGCTGTGCACATGATTGATATATGTACGCAACTTTTTCAAAAATCAGCATAGTTACGGTCACCAAAATACAAAACAAGGCAAGATGGTTCACTGCAGGTAGTGCATACATAAACGCCCCTGTTCACGATAATGCAGCCTAGCAGTATGAAAATTCATAAAGTTAATTGATGTAAATCGGCGATTTACTACTAACAACTGACTGCTTTTGCTTAACATAACTGTATTATGAAGCGTCTTGTGTCTATGATATGTTTATGGAAGGCATTACAAATTTGTATGGACAATTCATCGCTAACAAAGAGAAGAATATAAACTAGTCTGTTACTTGCTATGTATATAATCAGATTCGGATAGACGCCAAGAGCTATAATAGGGATGATGGAGTTGAGACGTTTAATTCTGTAAGTTGAATACTTTGAACAAAAAAAAACAAAAACAAAAAAACAAAAAACAGAAAGTGTTGCAGATCTTCAGTGGGATAGGCACAAGAACATGTAGGCTACAGGACGATGTTGACTTTAAAAAGATCAAAGTTAAGTCCCAGAATCTTTGAAGTAGCTGGGTATGACAGATGCTGGCAAATTTGTGACCGTGGGTATAGTAAACAGGAACATTGTCTACTGCTATTAGAGTTGGTTTCGTTTTAGATTTGAACATTGGGAGGGAAATTGAGTGTCTTATATAGGAAAGAAGATTGTTCCATAGCTTGATAGTTTCATTATGTCACGAAGGAGGGATTTATCTAAATGACTAGTTTGTGCTTTTAATGGGATATATGAAGCTAATGTGGCAAAAAAAACCCGCGAGCATTGAGAGTTGGAGAGAGGCTGGAAGGTGTCAGGTTGTGAAACATTTTGTAGAGAAGAAGTAGCTTAAAGTACTCCATTAAGCTCGCAAGTGTTGACCAACCAAGTTCGTGCAAGTGATTGGTATGTGATGTGTTGCTTAATGCACCTGTCCATATTTCGGCAGCTTAAAACTGTATGGATTCAATTAGGTCAGAAAGGCCGTGACCACCGTTTTCAAACATGCAAGCATTGGTATAATTATAGTCACTGGTAGTTTAATCAGAGCTTTGTGGGCAAATTATATTTCAATCTACGTAGAAGGGCAATTTACTGGCTAGGTTTGGTGGTAATGCAAGTAATGTGAGCATTTCAGGATCAAGTTTTGTTGAGATTAATACCAAAATGAGTGTGTGAATATGCGGCAGGTATTTCAAAGCCTCCGAGACGAATAGGTGGACGGTGGGGTTTAACAAGTTAGGTTGAAAATATGACAGAAAGAGACATTAAAGCATTAAAGATAAGAGGTCATAACCTTCTCCAGTTATGTATAATGAAAAAAGTAATGTTTAGATGATTAGAAGATTCAATTGGGGTATCAACAATTTCAAGTAGACTGGTCTCATTGGCAAACTTTCTGATATGACATGTAATATTGTCAACTAGGTTACTAACATACAGGAAACAGAGAAATAGACCCAAAATGGAAAGCTGGGGCACACAAGGTTCAATAGGTAGAGATGATAAAGATTGGCAATGAATGATCAGTCATTGGAAGGGACTTGAGAGATGACAATCAATCCTTACTACAAGATAATCAGAGATGCTGAGTTGTCGACGTTTTTTTAAAGGAGGCTAGTATGCCAAACTTTATCAAATGCCTGGGACACTTCCAGAAACACTGTTTGGCTTCTTTGGACTGTTATAGGCCGTTGTAAATATTTTGAATGATATAGACAACCTGATTAACAGTAGATTTATTGGCCTTGAAGCCAGAATTTTCAGAAGCTAGCAGGTTATTTTTCTTTTTCTTTTTCCTTTTTTTTTGGGGGGGGGCAAGTATTCATAGGATGCATTAAAGACCAGTCGTTTAAACACCTTTATAACATTACAAAGCAATGCAATAGGTTGATAACTTCTTTTTGTCTGTCTTTTGGCATTTTTAAAAACATGACATATGTTGGATCTCTTCGAAGCATCGGGAAAGTGGTAAAGACTAAGAGAAAGTTGAAAGAGTTCTGCAAGTGGTTTACATATCGAGTCTGCTGTGTTCTTAAATAGGATATTCCCTACATTGTCGGGGCTGGATGCAGAAGATAGCCTCATGAAAGATAGAACTTTCTTAACTCTGTATTCACTAACGGCAATATTCTGTAAACGTGTCTTAGTTGAGCACATAAAATTGGGCAGAGGTGCGGCCTAAACATCAGGATGTGTATTACACTGACTGGCAAAGAATGAGTCTAAAATTTCACATTTTTCTGTGATACATGATATGATCTTGTTGTCTTTAACGATTGGAGGTATCTTCGTGAATTCTGCATCCCAGAACAGACTTTGACAAGGTCAATCATTGTTTAGAATTAATGCCCTTTTAATGGTCTTCCCATAGGCGAGGCCCTTTCTTTTTTAGGGTTGTCCATCAGTCCATCTGAATATCCGTCGGTCCTGGATTTCCATCTGGATGTGCACATTTTCATTACCGTGATATCTACAGAATGCTTCCATGTATTTTGCTTAACTTTAGCAATATGCTTACCTTATCTAACACGATTTTGGGATCACCATGACCTAATTTCCACATATGGTAGCCTGATTGTATGTTCGTTAGGGCTCGTTACTGGAATATCTCCAGAATGCTTCCATGTGACTTGTTTATTTTCTTCAGTTTGATTATCTTGTTTGCCAGGATGATCTCATTAGATTTTGGTGTCATCATTGCCTAATGTGACCAAATGGCAGTCTAATTAAATGTTCGTTAGGGCTCATTACCACGACATCTCCAGAATGCTGCCATGTATTTTGTTCACATTTTGCAGCATAATTATCTAGCATGACAATATGAACTGATTAGATTTTGGTGTCATCATGACCTGATTTGAGCAAATGGCAGCTTAACCAGACGTTTGACAGGGCTCAGTGCCAAGATATCTCAAGACTGCCTCAATGTATAATGCTGTAATAATAGTTTGATAGGAATGATTAATGGTCCGCCTCATAGGCGAGGGGGGGGGGGACTTATGGTTTTGCGTTGTCAGTTCATCCAGAAGTCCATTTGGATGTCTGTGTCAATGACTGTCCAGATGTCTGTTTGTCGAGATGTGCACATTGTCGATATTTACAGAATGTCTCCATGTATTTGGCTTACAGTTGGCAATATCCCTATCTTACTTGGCAAGATGAACTGACTAGACTTTGGTGTCACCACGACCTAATTTTAGCAAGTGGCAGACTATTCAGCTAATGCTTTGCGTTGAAAGTATGTCCAGTTTATCAAGTGGAAGCTGCAGATTGGAAAAGTAAGGGCAGACAGATTTCCTTATTTAATTATGTTAGCAACCTTTTTGCGATTTTTGTTTTTTTGTTTTTGTTTTTTTTTGTAGAATTGGTAACAACCTGTCAATTTTAACGTAAAGGTAGTATTTGGGGGGGGCAGGGTTTGTCAGATGTACTCTTGAAGCATTTCCATGCATGATTGCGATGTCGAATAGGTTTTAATGTCTGCAGTTATCCAAGGTTTGTCTCTATGACAAATGGTAACTGCCTTAAAGGGAATAAAGCCCTTAATAGTAGCTAGAAAGGGAAAAGACCAGTATGATATGGCAGCATCCATAGAATCAAAGACATCATGAGCTTTGTCCCAAGGGGCTGTAGAAAGAGCATCACTAAGGTCACACAACTAGCTTTATAGAAGTCCCATACTAATCGTTTGAAAGATTGCTTGTGAATGAAAGGAGAGAAAGAACAAACGATTACACAGTGGTCAGCATTTGATATTAGTGCAAGGCTTCCATAGTGCAAAACAAGACCTGGAGAATCAGTAATGATGAGTGTTCATAAATTATTCAAGTATTCATTTATTCTCATGGGTTCATCTATAAGCTTAAAGAGACTGTACTGATTCATAGGGTTGACCAGAGGTAAACCTAAATTGCTATCTTCATGTTGGGAGTTCCAATCAGAGCACCTGTCATTGAAATAGCCAGTTATTGTAAATGTGAGAGTTGCATCCAATGGCTGAGGAAATTGTAGTAGCCAACGATCTGAGAAATGTGTCACGGATTTCTGCAGACTGGCCAGGTGGACGATAGCAGTTAACAAATAATACCTTCCTGCACTGGGTCGAAATATCAGACCAGGTGCATTCGCAATCTAGGCATCAAGATCCGGGCATCTTACACAATGGTAAAAAAGAGTGAATAAACATTTGAACCCCGTGCGCCTTCCCATTGTGTGGTCTGTACAAAAAATAGGATGGAAGTCATCAATGAGAGCTGATCGGGGTAATGTTCATCTGCCGGGGTTTCAGACAAAGCAATAACAACCTGATTGGTCCAAAAGATGAATTTCGTCAAGCTTAAAGGTACTTTGTATGTGAACGTTTGAATGAATGAACTTAGGCCCATGTTTGAGTTACGAATGGGACCGGGTTTCACGTGAACGTCGATTCATGACAGAAAGAGCGTGTAGAGGAACAACATAATGTGTTTTAGACAAGCAAGAATACCGAGAAGCGTCTTTATGAGTAGGAAAGCCAGTGAGGAGCAGGAGCATATTATTTGGTTTACGACAGGTGGGTCTGGATGGAAGTGTACCATGTATGGGACATATTTGTTCGAGTAGAGACCAATGGTCATTCGTCATTGTTCAATGTCCTAGATGCCAATTGGTTACAAACCGAGGAAAAGAAAAAAAACATCAAAAATACAAGTACTGGCCAGAGATGTGATATTTTGTACAATCCATAGCAGCTGAGTCAAGAGATTTAAAAGTAAAAAAATATCAAATGTTTTTATTTTTCCACACTACACACAAATCTACCCATAGATAAAGTCAAAATATTAATTTATATTTAAAGAAAGTATATTGGTACCACCATGAATATTAAAAAAGTTACGTTCAATCTTACACTGTTGAAACTTTTAGAGACACTATCAATTTTTTTTTATAATTAGTTTGTTCAGTGCAGATCATTAGATTTTCAACAAAAAAAGGCCTTCCAATGGGTAGCAACTGCTCCCCGATACTTGCAGATTTATATCTAACCTGGCTTAAATTTAAGTATATGGATCGATTAATAAAAAAAAGAACTTTCAAATGGCTACACAATTGTCAAACAACGCACGATATATTAATGACATGGCTTGTGTAAATGTACAAAATTTCAGTGAAAATGATGAAAATTTTACCCAAAAGATATCTCTTTGGAAGGTAACAATTCATTTAGTATTAGAGATGTGTTTCTGGACTTGAATATTCGGGTCACTAATGACAGGTTTAGCATTAAAGTCCATCACAAAATATATGAATTTAACTTTGACGTAGTTAACTATACTTTCCTGAAGAGTAATACTTCAGAAGCTGTTGGATACAAAGCATTTTTGTCACAGATTTTGAGCTTTCGTGGTATTTGTTTCTAAAATTCAGGACTTTGCATCTAGAACCAAATTTATTTACAATGAACTTGAGTCAAGAAGATTCGAAGATGTACATTTGATCGAATGTTTATACAAATTTTGCTGTAAATATCCAGATATGGTTAGAAAGTTCAGCTTCAGTAATTTTGTGTGTTTTGCTACTTTATCTAATCTTTAGCATCATTCTGTTTTAATATTCACCTTTCCGAAATTTTAGGGTAGCTTGATTTCTGTACGGTTAAACCCCCAGGAGCTTTGGTTGAAAGCAGCGGCCTATGGCAGTTAGTTACAAGGCTGCCTAATTGCACTTGACGTTCATTCTTTTCTGACATGCCCCAGAAATTTTGTTGTTAATATCCAAAAATTGTTAGAAAGTTTGGCTGTAATACTTTTGCAGATTTTAAACTTGCTTGTTTTGCTACCTTATTCTATCCTTTGGCATTATTCTGTTTTAATATTCACCTTTCAGCCATTTTAGGCTTACGTGTTTTCTGTCGGTATAAACCCACAAAGGCTATTGGTAGCAAGCAGTGTCTGACAAAAGTTTAACAAGTTTGCCTATTTGTACTTAAAACCTGGTTTAGAAAAATTTTGTTTTGATAACATGAATTTGACTTAAATGCCAATGAGTCTCATTGGTTTTTGACATGCCTAAGTTAACATTTACTCAATATCAAAAATTACCCAAATGTGACAGTATGCACTCAAATGTCACAAACCTGACCCATTGTGTTGAAACATTGACTCAGGGTTGGCAGGGCAATAGAGCGTTATTGTTTTGAGACTGTCAAATGAGGAGTAGGTGTCATCATGGAATTGTTTGATATTTCAGGTGCAGGGTTCCATTGTTGCAGAATTTGTTAGGATTATCATCGGTTTGTACAGGTGGTCTAGCTGCAATTGTTTATTTTATAATCACTGGGACTGAAAAGTATGCCCCAGTTTGTTTTTACTTCAGTTATGCACCAGCAGGTGTTTTAACTAAGATGAGCCATCCAGCTAGAAAGGGTACATACTGGTTCAGGGGTAAGTCAAGTTGTCCTTATCTGAACTTGTACTATATAAATTTAGTAATTATGTTTGGTTTGGCAGGTATTCTTCACTCATAATAAAGCTCTGCATTTATAAGCAACACTTCACCAATTTAGCTAATTTAACATTTGCCACGTTCATATTTATTCATTATTATGTGGGTTGTCTTTGCTGAATATTTAGTTTAGACAACCAGCCGCTATTCAGAGAGAAATGTACGGGTACAAGCTAAAAAAAATATTCAGAGTAGTTACCCACTGAAGACCCTTTAGTTATTTGGGCTAAGACAGCCTTTGTCACAATTTTACAGAAGAACGTGTGCAATATGGACAAAAGTACTTCCATATGTATATTGGTTAGACTGTGGCATTGTAGAGTTCGGACTGTGGAATAGAGTAATGGCTACTAGGAAGAGGTTCTGGACAAAAGACACAAATACAAAACACATAAAAAACAGATATTGATTGAGGATTGTGGCAGGTCTACATACAAACAAGAGTTCAAGTTCAATTAGTCTTAACCATTCAGGTAAATATATTCGGCATGAGAGTCGGAAAGGTGGTAAATTTAAATTTGATTTGGTCACTTAGTTACTCCATTGCTCATACTGAGTCACCTAATTCCACACAGTGAAAACGACGTGGAATAAGAATGAAACAAACATATACATAGTGTTCGAATACCTCGCAGTAACTACCAACGTGTCACAGTACTGATGAACAAAACTTATGTCAAAGTACAGTATAGGCGATTGCATGATTAGTCAGATGGTTGGTTGGAATTTAAGATAACAAAGTACAAGAGCAAATATGTCTCAGCATGCAAGCAGATAAGTCTGTGACAGTAAATCTAGACTGGGATACCAAGTAGGGGTGCTGCTCATACCAAATCGTCTTTAGCAGTGTGACATGTTCAGTACAAGTTTGAGTGAATATTCACATGCAAAAATCGTAACTTGTCCTTGCAGTAAACACCACGTATCAAAACACACTAACAAAATAAATACATCCTAGTAGCACATATGATCAATTACAGGATAGTAGGTTTGTTTTATGAAAATGGGTAAAAAGGAAATATATGACCCAGTATGTGAGTCGATAAGTCAATAATTCAGATTTGGATAACAAAATAAATATAGATCTGATACAGAGCAATGTCTAGAATGGGTTTCAAGATGAATATATGTTAACTTTAAAAAACATCATGCTTTCAGTTCATATCAAGTCCTCCCAGTAAACATCGCATGTTGAATACACAAAGACAAAACTAAAAGTAGTACATGGGCGATAGCATGATAAGACACATGACTGGTTAGAGGATGAAAAACGTATGTATGTCTCAGCAAAAGAGTTGACAAAGAAGCAATTTAGACTGGAAACCATTTAAGTATATAGTTCATACAGTCATCTCTAGAGGTCGCCACATCATCAATACCAGACATGAAACATCATGCATGCAGTACGTGCCAAGTTCTAGCAGTGAAACACCACATGCCCATGTCAAGATACATGAATGTTTAACCATATATCACAGTTCTATAAGCAGAAGGTGATCACATGATCAGTCAAGTGATTGCTTAATTATGAAGCCGTCGAAATGAGTTGATATGTGCAACCAACAAAGCAATATCACGGGGCTGTTACATATAGTTGAAGAACTAAAATACAACTTGTGCAATAAGAGATTAAGTGTTCAAAATGGTACAAGCAATGAAGCAAAGACACTTTTGCAGCTTGTTTGCATTGAGATATTAAAAGCAAAACAAAAGCCCCAGCATTTGCCTAAAGATAACGGGTTTTTTTTTGGAAAAAATGTGCCTTATTCGAGATTTTTTAAAAATTTGATTGATAGATTTGGCTTTTATTTTCCACGCTTACTCTAAGCCCTTGGAAGTTATGGATACAATTTATATCCAAATGCTATAGATCCAGTCATCAAGGGCATGGATGACATGGGAAAGAACAACTCACTTAGGTGGATATCTTGTGGACCTTCAAATACGGTCGACGTCACGTTAACTGTTGAAGTGACTGGTACTGACAACCAGACACTAGTCAAATTCACGGACATATACAACTGCAGAGCTACAGACAGTGGAAATCACTGGACTCACTCACCAGTTACCTTGAAAAGCATCAATGGATCACACATGAATTCTGTGTGGTTCATTTCAGTTCTGTTCTGTTTTATCTATTAGACGAATCCGCCAGTTAGCGGAGTTAGAATTGGAAGCTGAGATCGGAATTACAGTAAAAATTTGGGGGTCATCTCCGAAAGGTACTAATTCATTTATACTTATGACTCGGCTCTGTCAACAGAGTCGCATTCAAATGAAGACCTTCACAAAGAAACAACGCCACATATAATTCATTGACCTATTTATTGTTTAATTGCATATTTAAATTTTGAAATGAATGATGAATCCATTAACTATTACAATGAAAATTGGATACCGCATTTATATACCTTACGCTATGGATGTATCTTAAAGTACACTGTGTATATATACCCGTGGGATTTCACTCCATAATCCAACATTTAACCAGGTAAATTTATGAAACTAATGTCTAAATTTTGCACCGTCCTTTTGTGTGTCCATTCATGTGACAGACAGCCACTGCTGCTGGAGCAAACCATTGTGCTGCAGTTCGTTGCCAGTCAAAACAGGTCCACTCTTCTTTGCGCTAATCCAGCACAAAGTTGCACAATGGCAGCCATCTTCCATCGTGGGTGACGATAAAGTGTTCCAATTATTTTGAATAACTTAAGCAGTCTGATGACATGCTCAACGTACACACGATATTTGCTGATCTGTCTGTTGAACTGGGTACACATAAATCTTCGGTTGAAAGAACGCTGATTAATTTGCTGGTTGGTAAATGGTGTCATTAAGGGATGGCCATTGGGGTATATTTTGTCTGCCAGCAGAACACATTGATTGGGGAAATCTAACTCTCTACCTGGTCCTATTTGGGGCATCAGATGCAACATTTGGGTATCATTACAGTGCCCACGGAAGCCAAAGTGAATGTAAACTATTTCTTTCTTGTTGTTAATAATTACTTGTGTGTGTATGCAATGATAACAACGACAACCAGAACAATATAAACGCTGAGGCTCTCCACTGGGTCTGTGTATCCGGTGGGATGTGCCGTCCATGGCGCCTACAGCATCAAAGATGTGTCTCCAGTTGCCCCTCATTTCCATCCACTCATTTGTAGTTGGCCATCTAACGTTTGGTGCATACGTCTCATGTAATACTGGCCAGTAAAGGTTGACAAGATCACACACACGCTGACATCTTATGTTAAATAAAATGCTTAGAAAAGAATAAGTGGGGTAGCTTTTGAGCCACAAAAGCACCAAGAGTAGCTGATTGCGTGGGGAAAGGGGACCGTTTTGAATGTAAGAGTTCCTGCTGACCAATGGATAAACGGTAACAAGCATTTCTAATAAAGTCCTTCTCCTGATACACAGAAAAACTCGTGAGGATGCTCCTGGAACAGAATGAACACATCCCTTCCTCCCCACATTTCCTGGTCATTGATAGCAAACCGGTTCCGTGGGATAGCACGATTGTACGATAAGGTCCTTGGAGGTCTCACCAGAAAGAGCAAAATAGGCAGCAATGCTCCCACGATATGAATACTACTGGGAGGTAGGAAGGTGATACCTGGCAACAACCTTACCAACCGCCTTCGAACCATCGCCAGTTTAACCGATACAAGAAACTGAATATATAAAAAAGCGTTAATTAGTTATTAACCTATGACAATGTTAAAATGCGAGAGGGGATAATTTAGGCTTTGCTTTCTTCTCAATTGCTTTTTGATAATAAAATATGTTTAAACCAATGTTACAATGGTGATCAGCCTTTGTTATTTAATTCTTTTAGTGCCAACAGCGACTGAAGTCGCACTAATGATCATACGTTAATTCACGAAAAAAAATCTCAAATTAAACATAAAGGCCGCTTAAATATAGTGAGGTGCACTATCAGAAAAAAACACATTTCCGAAAACAGCGTCAAATGTCTGAAATAACGTATCAAAACTACTGAAAAACAAAGATACAAAATAATATCATTGATAATTCCCCTGACTTTTTAAGGTCGGAAGTCACGGTATTAATCACTCAACATGTGTTCCGTCATTGACTTTCTTTCCGGTGACACAGGAATCAAAGTTGCTGTTTCTGTGCACATTGTTTTCAAAGCAAGCGGTGGTTTTAAGTTGCGCCATGTCTAAAGGTAAGTTATTTTGATGTTTCTTTATCTACGTACCTGATTATTTAAGAATACCGGGTCAACTAATTGTCCCAGTCCAAATTTGCCGCAAAATTGAAAGCGTGAATTATAAAATTCTCTCTGCCTTGCAAGGATAACCGTGTTGCGTACGACAAAAGCTTTGCAGGAGCAGTGACAATGGTAACATGACAAGCGTTTTTACATAATAACTATAATTAGAAGGCGTACACGCGGTGAATTCTTCTCAGACAATGTTCCCATTTTAGGTTCAAACCAGTACTGATGGGCGCAAATTGCATTTGTAACAGCGTGACGCTATCGTCAAGATAGGTCTACAGTATACGAAACATGGAAGAGATATAATTTAAACAATTTTTGGAATTGAACCGTAATAAAAATCATTGTAAAATTTCGTGAAAAATTGTGTACGTATTTCGTTAATTATTTATTAATTTTTAATTTTAGCTAAACCTTCGAAAGTATCCGCGCCGCGTTTCGCCAAGGAAGAGGTGATTCTTATGCTCAGGAGTTACCAGGCACATGAGGCTGATTGGGATGCTGTCATAGAAACAGTCCAAAAGAATTCCCATGTGTTACCGGAGAAAACCCGGAGATACTACAATGTGTCACCAATGAAGGCTATAAAAGACCGATTGCAGAGTAAATTGCGCCAGTACATGTCCCTAAGAGATAACGAGGATGGGGAAATCAGGTATTGAAATAAAACGGGAATCAATAGGAAGGCCACGTGACTTGTAGCCCATATATTTGTTCAAAGTTATCGTATAAGACGTTGAAAAGATAGCAACATTTTATTAAAGTAAATAAATGAATATATGTATATATTATACATCATTAATGGGATGGTTGGACGGATGGACCGATACACAAATTTTAAAAAGGCCTTGTAATGTACAATTTGATTTATTTTCAATTCAAACTTGTCTGCTTTTGCATTATTCACGATGAAGTCTTACAATGTGTGTGTGTGTGTGTGTGTGTGTGTGTGTGTGTGTGTGTGTGTGCGAAAACATATATAAAAGTAAAGATACTGACACATACAAGTTCCTATTTTTTTTTTTCATGTTTTAAATGTTGTCATATTTCATAGGGAACTTGTTGACGATATCAAACGGGCAGAGGTGCAACCAACTGTACCGAAGTTACCAGTTTCCACATCGTCACAAGACAGAGAAAACCATGTGCGCTCCATAAGGCCAATCAACCAAGCTGCTGGTCCCACAGCTACACCAGAAGCAGGCCCGTCAGGTTTATCGGCAGCCAGCCAGAGACAAGCACTTGACCGCAGAGATAAGTATATTTGTGGAACCGATTCGGATGATTTCAGCGACGTTGAAGAAGAAAATGAGCGTATGTCCACACATCGGATTCCTCTCCAAGAAGTGGATCAATCTACCCAACGCAGTAAAAGTTACAAGAAAAGGGATAGAAGGTCAAGGAGTCTGGTAGAAATGGCACGCAAAGACCACCGAACTTACCAAAAGTTCGTGAAAAAGACCATGCCCAAGGTTCTCGGCGCTTTGGGTGTGTCGGCAACCGACACAGATGAAAGCTCCTCGATCAGTGAATAAAGCGTGTAGTTCACACATGTAACACAGTGTATGCGCAATAAATATTGAAGAAAACATGTTTTTTATTGTTTTATTCAAGTTCCACCCCCATTAAGCATAAGCGTCCGTAATCATGAGATTCGCTATTTCATTGCTGATATAGAAAGCAATAGTTTCAAGGGTATGTTGCATTTCCATATGCAAATTCGGGGGGGGGGGGTATTTCTGAGACGCCCCCTCAAAACACTTGCTCAACTCCAATCTCCAACTCGGATTACTAATTCTGCAAAGTCGCGGATTCGTCTATTAAGGTACTCCTGTTCTCTTCTGCCCAGACCGCCCCTGTCCCCATCAATGCAAGCGAGGGTACCATGGGGAATCATTTGGACTGCGGAACAAACTGGGACCGAAAAGGGTTTTCAAATTTGAATTGTGTCTGGTTTATTTCAGTTCTGTTCTGTTCCGACTTTTCTTCATTTACTTATATATGGTACAGGGCTAAGGTGGTGTTATATAGAGAAAACAACCTTGCATGTTTCGTGGCACTACCCTTGCATCATGCTTGACCGCATTTCAGGCATCGAGTTGCTCTTTTCATCGTTTGATGTACTGGGGTGCGACAGAAAGTTGGTGTGGAATCAAATTCGCTCCAAAGCGACGCTCCTAGGGCAAGATGAAATCCATTAGGGGGTGTAGGTAAAGCGTCATACCCCCTCCCTCCCACCATCTTGACATCGGAGACATCAAAGGGTCGCCACACAGACAGGTCCACGAGTGTCAATCACATATTATCACGGCGAAGATAGTGGCAGCCATTTCAACCAGACAAAAATTTTGCTGGTCTCTAAAATTGCACGGACATTAACTTTGTGGAGGAGTCTTTTTGGTTCATTTCAATTTGGTCTTTGTTACTTGCCTTTTCTAGCTAATAATATTTTGTTTTGCCACTGCCATGCCCTCTCAGTGTATGGCTGTATGGTGCGGAAACACCAATAAGACGGGTCACACTTTCCATACGTTGTCTCGGGATCTAACATTCCGTTCCAAGTGGACCAAATTTGTTGCGGGAAGAGAACTGATTGGGTGGTAATTGGCTCGATGCATCAAACCGTAGTTGTTACTTTCAAGGACCACATCATGCTCAAATTTATCAGAATTGTACCTTTACGTTGCTTCATGATCTGATTACGATTCGGTGACCTTTATCTCATTTTCAAGGTCACATGACCCATGTGTTTACAAAGTGCAGTGAGGGTCTTCAGTCTGTCAAAGATAGTTGTTCTAGTGTTTACTTTTCCATATCGACTCATATTTCCCAGCCAGTGGTAATACAGTCATGTAAAAATTCCATACCTCAGCTTTCCAAGAAGAACTACATTTTATTAAAGTACATGTACAAACAGGCCTTGCGTGTCGGCTTGAATTGGGTACATTTCACTTTGACCGAATGGTCAACAGAATATGATGTCCATGGGACATTTCGTATGAAAAGTTTCAAAGCAGTCTATGTACATTTTTGAAGATGCATTCAACCACAACATGACTGAATGTAAAACGAAGATGTTTATATATGAACATTATTACACCATAAATATTCTTTTTCTAAAATATTAATTATAAATGCACTATTGTGTGTTGACTGACTGAAATAAATAACAGCATATCTCTTTAAAGATATTAACATGCGCAGCTTCACTTCATGCCCATCACATAAATGTGTACATGTGTGCTTCGGCAGAGAGGATGCCAACATTATTAATACATGAGACAAAACATACACCCCTACTGATAGGGTAAGTTATAATTTTAAGCCGTGAAATATCGTTTCGTCGACAAAATGAAAAAGATTTGAATTTCTTGATAATAATTTCGACAAAATTGAAAGATTAATCGATTTCGTGGATGAAATAACAAACTTACAAAAGTGAAAACCTTATTCCATTTTGGGGACGGAATTCAAAACTATGCTTTAGAGTAGAGTTCTCCATTTTGTGGCAGAGGTCGGCATAGACACATTTCAGAAAGCAACACAGTAGGCCCAGTTCACGTTGGTGAACGTCAGGTGAGCTTGTCCCTCTAGAAGTGGTATAATTATACAGTATTTTCACTGCTGACTTGATGACATCTTTCGTTTGCTTCGAATGTCTATAAGATAACAGACTCTCCAAATCAGTTTCATTCAAAACTGGCAATCCATCTGAAAAATGATCAGTCAGTCTCGTGTGCTGATATGTATGAAAGCTGGGCGGGTACAAAGTAGTGTGGTTCCCTAACCTGACGCGACCGGGTATACATGACCGGGAGCCACAAAGCTGGGCAATAGGCTTTAGACTTTTGCCAACGGGTATAAGCCTGATTGAGGTACAGTGTCCCCATCCCCAAAATGAGATCAATGTTAGTATCAGATGTCGTTGTAATACAGGTTGGCTCAGTAATGAATTTTAAATAAAACAGCCGTTATAATGCCTTTAAAGAATTCAACAGATGATTATCATGACCTGTAGTATCTGTGCTATAATCGCCAAGCAGGTAACATTGTTGCTGAGTGAAATTTGGCGAGTTCAAGAACACAGCTTCAAGTTTATTGTAAAAGTCATTGTCACTTGGTGGTCTATAGCAAGCTCCCACCAGGATATACGCTTGGATTTAGGAATAAGCAAATCTATAACCTCCCTTTCAAACCCATTTTGATGAAAGTCGTCTCTGCGATTGAAAGTAAAAATTTCCTTAGTATACATACATGCACCACCTCCATGCCTGTTTTTCTCTTGACATTCAGCAAAATATCGAGGAATACGTAGCTCATTATCAGGCACAGATTTATCACACCAGGACTCTTTTATAGCAATTACTGATACATTCGTCTGAGTAGCTACAAACCTGACTTCATCTTGACTGGGAATTAAACTTCTGATATTAATATTAATAAAATAAAGGCCTGTGTTTTAAATACATTCAAAAGAGAAAGATGAGGATTCATTATGTACATGGTTACAGCCGTTGCATTGTGAGAATGACACTTCAGTTAAAGGTTCATTGCCATGTATACAGTCAAAAGTATTGCCATTTACAGAATTAGAAACATCTTGCTTATGTGGAAACGAGTCTGTAAATATTGTGGTTGACATTAGAGAAAAAATACAAGAAATGTCAGTGTCCGCATCGTATCCCTCAGGAAAAGGAAGCACATCATAGATGTACAGTTGACAGGTAAATGAAAGTGATAATGTATTTCTTTATTGGTAGCTCTGCCATAAAAGTGATTAGATATGGATCTGGTATATCTAACGTGAGTTTATGTCTGACAAAAATCACTGTCAACTGCTTTACTTGGCGTGGTGACTCTTCTGAAACACACTTTACAACGGTATTTAGGTTGTCTTGGAGACGCTGTGTGGATTTGACGGGACCAGGTCCTGGGTTTATGGGCACGTCGCCATAGATAAGAAGACACAGTGCTGAACAATATATATCGGAGCCCATACCATGATGAGAAACATACTTGGACCCCTTACTACCATCAGTGGCAAAGTTACAGGCAATAAAATGTTCATAAATGTCCAACTTGCCAGTAGGATAGGTGCAGAAAGCATTCATGATGTCATACCTGTTTATTGGATACATGTATGTACAGGGATAAAAAAGGTGCAGAAGATATGCTGACATGGCTTTGCCCATGATAAAATCATGTTATTGAGAATACACAGCAAGTAAGGTCCCATTACTATAGACATACCAGGAGCAGCCATCATGGCTTGTAGTGACTTGTAAAGAAGTATGTAGTCTTGATGCAGCAGCAGTCAGGCGTAATTACCCTGTTGCCTTATTATATCACAGTGTGTTTACTGCAACGCATCTTGGGGGATCGCTGGGGACTAACTCAGCCAGCAGTTCAGACCCACAGTGGAGTAGCACGTTAGATGCAGTGTTGACACTTGCCAGTATGATACACCTTTTTCAAGTTCCGATCAGAGGGTGTTAGAAAATGCCAAAGTTAACTGTTGCGTGCCAAAGAGCACAGGTTCTAAGAGGAAGACACCTGGATTCAGCTTTTCCCTGTTGCCTTTCCCCCAAACAGAGAGGAAAACCTGGTTCAAACTGATCAGAAATGAAATCCTAAAGGTTGAGGCACAGCCATCATTGTAGGCCTTCCTTGGAGTTGTTTTTTACTATTAAAGAAGGTAGTTTTGCACCGGGGACACGGTTTTCGTCAAATATTACGAAGACATCAGCCATACTGCGACCACAACCGTGTTACACTAACTGCCCTGCTTTTACCTTGTATCCGGTGATCCCCAAAGATGCACTGCGGTAAACATGCTATGACGTAATACGTTTTCAAGGTAATTCAGTTATGTCAACTTCTGTTTTCTGCCATTATCGTTCTACCATGCTCCATAATTTCCCACATATATCAATGCTCAATACAGATTGAATCTACGTCGGGATCATAATATATGGTGAAATCCTTTGTTGAAAGCAGTATAGTAATGTGAGGCAAACCTTTATAGTATTAAATTTGGTGTGACATAAGTAATTTCCTTCTACCCAGATAGAATGCTTTTTGAATAAAATAGTATGTTTGTATCACGACAGGGGTGATGATTAATTTGTAAATAATGTCAGATTGTAAATACTGCTATGTGTATGTTTTTATAGTGTCTTTTGCTTCTTTTACGTTCTGTAAAGTCTTATTTATGTCCTCATTTCGGATGTGTAATGTGCTTGTTGCACATTCTGTAGCTGTGTTTTGTATGCCACTTGTCCCTTTTGACTATCACATATTACTACGCTCATGTTTGGTAGTGCAGTCAATAAAGTTTGTTCCATTCCATCCTATACTTTGCCCACAAGGCCTGTTCGATTTTTGTATTCTGTGCCTTTGAATATTATATATTCTATGACTCTTACTGACAAGGCACGATGGATTAATGGACTTCTACTCATTCCACTGCCTGCATTTCATTACATGTTGTGGTGTCTGGAGCAACCTATGTATGACTAACGTACCAAGCAGAACCGCTTTCATCGATTACTACAAGCCTGAATGGTAGTAAAAGTATACATTTTCAGAACAGTTTGGTCAGACGTATTTAGAACAGTTTGGTCAGACGTATTCATTCTTTTTTTTACTGATAAGAGAGTATTTTTAATACGTTTTAAAATTTAAAAAAAAACATCGTTATGAAGATCCATAACATACATCTTGTGTCCTGCCCTTATATTGATATATTTCCAATGGTTCACATACTTTAGTTTAGATTAAACATTTTGAAATTATGGATAATTTAAGGGAACAAAAACTACAGTTAAAGTTCCGGCTAGAAAGCGTGAAGCAGCTGAAGAAATTAGACTCATTTGTCCTCAGCTGGGTAGACAGTCTAAATAGGGTACCTTTGACGTCAATATGTACGATTTTAGAAATAACAACCTACATTCAAAAGAAAATATCTCGCATTTTCCAACGTTGTGGGGCCTGCGGGTGCAAATATTGCCCATATTATGAAGTTCTCATACCAGTCCAAATGGTTTCCTGGAATTTCTGTGTCGGGTGAATTCCAAGTGCTTTTCTCATCTCTGTCCAAATGATAGCACAAACCTTAAATTGTTTGCAACGGGAGACAGAGTATCAATGTTTATTCAACTCCGAGAAAGCCTGAAAACATGTAGGCGATAAGCTCGCAGAAGAAACAGATTTGGTGGGGCACTTAAGGTTTACTCATCAATGCATTATGCTTTATTTGATCAGGTCCATATGCTAACGTGTTCCAATAGACAAAGCCCGACAGACCCTTTTTTTAAAACCAGAAGTGCGTTAATTTGGTTCCATCACAGATACCATTCCAATACAGACAGAAAAGGGACAAAACCCGTAATAAACCTACTGTTGTTAACAAACGGGTATGACGGCGAGACATGTTTCTTACCTACTTCAAAGTAGTATAGGCTGGGTATATTCCACCGAACACTGTTTTTTTTTTTTTTTTTTTTTTTTTTTTTTTTGTATTTATCCCGGCTAACAAACCATGTACCAACCCAGAGGCGCATGGCGTGAATGTACGACGCCATGAGATAACAATGGGCAATGCGAGAATGCAGGAGATGAATATGTGCAATTTCAAAAACGAGTGGAGCGGAATGCAAAAAATGCATAATGCAGGAGCCGAGAGTGCGAGATGGAACAATGCGAGAATGCTCACAGCAAGTATACAAGAATGTGTGAGGTGGGAGAACCATAAAAGCTTCCATTGTTGCCTTCTCTTGCACTAATAATGGCGCTTGACCTTTATGCGCAAGTGTAAACTGTGGAGGCTTGGGGTTGTTGAGAACAAATCACCAAGGGGCATTACTGCCGGCAGCCCATAGCCCTGTCATCTGCCAGGTATCTGAATTATTGCTTCATTTATGAAAGTCATATTGTTCCAGCATCACGATTTATAGGAAAATACCAAGTATAACCCTCTCTATTTAAAATATATACACATTTGGCTTATTGTGTTGATGAATTATTTACTTTCACCACAGGAAAATGGATGGATGGTAATTTGTAACGACTGTAATATCAATGTTTTTGAATGAAAATAAAATTAAGCAAATGCTACACATGCGTGTTCAAATGCTTGGTTTCTTATGCAAAAGTTAATGCCGAAAGACTGTACGTTTCAACAGTACAATAAACAAAACTTTAAATATATTGGGCCACACACCTCTTTTTGGCTTTTCATATTATTCCTCATTCTTCATTTTAGATAAAGAGACAAAACACTGAACGCTGTCACAGCTAAGTAATTTTCCTGTGCAATGCATACTATAAATATAACAGAGAATTGCTCCTGAATACGGTTATTAGGAATTATAGATTTCATTCGCTGGGCTTCAATTATCATTGCAGGCGGTTACATCAAAACCAAACATGCACTAAAGGTTGAAAAAGGGTTAAAGCGCACAGCAAAATGCGACCGTTTGAGAAGGGCCAGATATATAACATGAATTTTACGAGTCGAGCATCACCAGTCATTAAAATTGATAAGAAGACTAATCAGCAAATGAACTTGCGTACCTGAGGCTTTATGTGTCGGTATGTCTACCTGAGATCGTTGACATACTAAAAATAACCATTCCATTACGTTGCGTGTTTATCGAAATGTATTTGAACCAGTTTGTCGGTGGCGCATCCAAAAATCAACATCCCCTTAGTTGCAATGGTCATAAATGCAGCAACAGTTTGGGGCATTTGTGCTTCAAGGACACCATTCTACTTTAATTGGACGCTCCAAAATAAACAAATATTTATATCTACTGGAAGTTTGTTACCGCTAAGGAGCACTTATCTGTTTTTTACTCTCGAGGTAATAAACGTTATAATATAGAAACCAGCAACATATATATTGTGTCAAAATGTTGAACAAAACCGAAAATGAGTTACATGTGAAACTGCATTTCTCATTTTATTCCCTTTTTAAGGCGGTATTCCATAACACGGCCTACTTCATGGGCCCTATCACCAATAGATAGATAGATATAGATAGATAGATAGATAGATAGATAGATAGATAGATAGATAGATAGATAGATAGATAGATAGATAGATAAATAGATAGATAGATAGACAGATAGGTAGGTAGATAGATAGATAGATAGATAGATAGATAGATAAATAGATAGATAGAAAGATAGATAGATAGATAGATAGATAGATAGATAGATAGATAGATAGATAGATAGATAGATAGATAGATAGATAGATAGATAGATAGATAGAAAGAAAGAAATCGGTCGATAAACAGACAGACATATAGATAGATAGATGACACTGTAAGCACAGCTTATCTCCCCCAATGGCCTCCACAATAAATACGTAAAATAAAGTCATGATACAAATTAAATTACATAAAAGACATGGAAGTTCAATATAAAAATGTATGGATAGAAAACCAATTAAAAGATGAGAACAATGAGAGATGACTGTCGTAGAATTGCTCTTGTCCATAGTTTAGTCATACAGGAGATCTGTAAAGGCTTTTGAATGATTGCATTGTGTTAGCTGTTTGGGTTTTAAGGTTCAGTTTGGTCGACGGATATGGGGCTCGATATAAAGGACCAATTTTGAATTTATTGATTCTGGGTCGACGTACAGTCAAATTTATTTTCAAAGATTCGACCCAGTTGCATGTTAATTGAAGAAGTTCTGACTCACGAGAATGAAAAAGACGTAATCCAGATTGTTAAATATAAATTTCTTGAGTTTAAAAAGTGGTATAAGTGGCTTTGGATATGCCTTTCTACAATTTAGCTCAGAATACTGAGGGCTGTAATTGGCCTGTAATTAGCTCTGTCTGAGAGATCACTGGCCTTGTGTGTAGGAAGAACCCTGCCATCTTTTCATTTGGTTGGAAACTCCATTTTGAAGCTGGTATTTTGAATGTTTGAAACAAGTTAACACATTGCAGGTGCCGCTACCTCTAGGAGCCTGACACTTATGGCATCGGGTCCAGTACCCTTTTGGGTCCAAGTAAACTAGTAGTTTTTCCACTTGTTCAGGTGAGATATCTGGGATGCTGAAAAGATCATTTGCTTCCTTGCAGCCATTTTTGTAAGTTTGCAAAGGAATAGGGTCTCACATTTCTGTTTCTGATGGAAGATAAGTATCGGATATTGAAGAGAAAAGGTCACTAAAAGGATTCACAATATCAACATCAGTTAACACATTTTCACCATCTTTTATTATAACGAGGTTTGCTTGCC
Organism: Hermodice carunculata; assembly: GCA_964020975.1. Classification (NCBI taxonomy): domain Eukaryota; kingdom Metazoa; phylum Annelida; class Polychaeta; order Eunicida; family Amphinomidae; genus Hermodice; species Hermodice carunculata. The sequence continues at coordinate 61,981,195 of OZ026630.1, read as the reverse complement.
TTCTTGTCTGGAGCTAAGTGGCAGAATATTGTCTGTACACTGTTTTTGACTTTTTTCTTACCATGCAGAATTTTGGTATAATATTCCGCTTGAGCATCCCTTATCGTATCTGTAACTTTGTTTCCTCATATTCTAAACCTGCTATCATCTCTGTTTGCTTTTTATTGGTCTCTGTTGGTCATGGGTTGTATTATTTCTTCTTCAACCTACTCTGGTTGTTTTGGACATTTTACACTTTTTTAAATAGAATGGTGCATGTATGTTAAAGACAACATAAGTGCCTAAGTGATCGTCGACGTCATTTCCCAAAGTCTCCAAAACTGACCAGGGAAGCACCATAAATCACTAACACACTTTTCTTCATCAAAAGATTTGAAAGGCCGATATGTGATCGGTGAAAGCGCAAATTTTCTTGAACCATCGCGTTAAAGGCACATTGACACAGGATTGGGGTCATTCAGATCTGACGTACCTAATTTTGTGGCAATAGCATGATCAGGGTAAGCTGTATAAATATGATTCAATAAAGTTTCACTGGTTGAGGCAGTGTGCGTTGGCTCATTACCCATCTAGTGTAGGTGATAAGAATCGATCACATCTAACCAGGATTGTTCAGCATGGGTATGGTTGGTAAGTAGGTTTATATTTGTGATTGTGTCCTAATTTTCACTGTGAGCAACATTTAGGGCATTGTCAATAGCATCTGCCCAGTTTGATATTTGATAAATCCCTAGTGTATGTGAAGGCCTGCAGAAGTTTCCTAAAAGTAGTGGGGGTCACCTTGGGTATTTTTATTTCTATGTACTTTCTTTCATTTGGGTTGGTGATGTTCTCTATATCTGCACAACGGATATATGGTATATCATCTTTAACGAAAATAGCGACACTGCCTCGCTGCATATCGATTAAGTGGTCCTTGTGTTGAAGATTGTATCCATCAATGCTGATGAATGAATTCGGGATATTTTCATTCAACCAGGATTTTAATATTCCTAAAATATTACATGTGCAGTCTGAGTTTTGAGATCTAAACATACGGCGAAGTTCATGTAATTTGTTTGTTAGACCTTATACATTCCAGTGACATATTTTTAAGCCAATAGGCGGATCACTGGCTAAAGGTTGTGGTGGTGGTCAGATTGGTCCTGGATGGGGTATAACAAGGAATACTTTTGGCTACACAGTATCTATGGGCTGCTTTCTTCCCTATCTGCAGTGGGAATACTGTGATAGACTGGTAATGGACAGAGAGGGGGTAATTCTGCAGGTTCAGGATGACGTTCGTGTCTGTATGTATTGCAGGTAAGTGTGTATGGCTTGGTGCTGTGCTATTTGTCAACATGTAGAATGTGCAGTCAAAACGGCTACCTGACATGCTGAACTTGCCGAAAAGTGCAGACTGTGTCAAATTGGCCAGGTTGGTTAAATTGCAGTTTATTATTCCATTGGAGGTATTGAAAGGACCATAGTGACCTACTGTTGTCCTTGGTTGACACTGGCTGAAGAGAACATTGCAAGTCAACACAAATAAGTAAGCAATGGTTATGTCAATGCTGTCAGCCTTGCCTTGATGGTAATTCTTGGTGCGTTTATGAAAAACCCAGTAACAAAAGTGTCCAATAGATGATATGTGCTGTGTCTCATCAACACCCATTTTCCTAATTGATATCCTTTGGTGTTTATAAAGCAGCCAATGATGGTTTGGATAGATAAGACCACAGATATCTGACATAAAATATGATTTATATAGAGCCAATGCAAGACTGTGTCGCCTCTGGTTGTTAATCCTGTTTTAATGCGGGAGCACTGTATATCGCATATCAGATGCCAACAAAGGCTATGTTATTTGGCCCTTATTTATTATGGTTTACAGAACACTAGCTAATGTCTAATGTCGTATACATTCGAAACATTCTCTATCCGTCGTGAAAGACCCGATGACAAAGGCATGTTTTTCTTCATAATGTCCCCTAATTGTGAGAGCTTGAGTCAAGTGCCTTAAAAATTCATAGTATAATTACACATTTCATGCATGTGCAGGTTTGTATAATTGGTTTTGTCAATTGCAATTGAACCTCTTGTGGAAGAAGGTGTACTGAGAGAAGCCATATAAACATATCGGTTTATCATCATTTAAAAAAAATAAAACTGTTCATTCTAAACGTCTTCCAAAATGGTATTATGACATCTGTAGCAAAATCATGATATTTGATGACTGCTCTTTTTTTCGGACATGAAGAAATATCAAACGGCTTTGTGACTTGTACATGTACATAGTTTCTTGAATATTTTAATAGCAGTCTAGCTTATGAAATTAATAACCTGACCACGACATGTGAATGGCATTCAATGAAAAAATAGTCGTTTACATATGCTGCTCACGTTATTACCCTGTCCTCGCTGTTCAACGTAAGTTCTGTTTGTCCTTCCCATGTATTGTTGACTATATTTATGTCTTGATTATAGTGTCTATGCCTCCAGGATGATCCTTTTCGCAAGAAGATGCACATAGTTTAATATTTCCCCCAAACCAGAATTTTGTACATCTAAAGAACCCATAAGAATGAATTTTCTGGCAGGGGGGAGGGGGGCTGAAAGGGGCTAGGGCATCCTCCCGTTTTAGTTTCTACAACAGACAGACATCTACCATTATAATAATTTGGGGCCCAACAGACTTATAAAATCGGACTTCCACTGAGCTATTTATATGTTAGTGTACCAACACTGAAAAACAACCTTGTTTCCTTTTTGAATCTGCGTTTGAGTTTGTCTCTCAAAGGAGAGACAACCGTATTCTATGGTGACATCATATTAATACTTGTTGATATCAGTCAATATGAATACAAGGAAAGTATCTTCTGATGTATTGATAATATGGCATGTACTGGTGACCCTGTCCTTCATATGACACTAGCCACATACTACAGAAGCCTTTCTGCATGCATTCCAAAAACAGCTCCCAGTAATATGAGGTACTGTGACGCAAAGGCAAATAGTGGCTTACCATTTTATGTTCACGATATGTCTACCCTTTTTTAACATGCATTGCAATGGTGCTTTAGCATCAAATTGTTAAAACTACTGCTCACGTTTTGGGGGGTACAACTTCAAGTCAGGAGAGAGAAGTTTTGCTTCACACTGCATTAAGTACTGGTTGACTGAAATTATCATAAGTTGTTAGTATGTTTAGCTTGAACCTCTAGATTTTGACCTGGTTTGTTTGATTACCGACGATATTTGACCATGAAAAGTTCTTGTGTGCTTGGATTTTCTGTGCAGCTTCTCTAACATTGTTGAAAACAGTTGTCCTCTGCTAATTTTCATGACAGTCACTATCTTTGCGTTGTCAATATGACATCTTATCTACTTTGGAATTCAATGAATAATGTATTGTTTGATGGTTATTCAAGTCTTGTTATATCTTATTATTTTAATGTTGATGGACTAGCAAGATTTGGATGGCTTTCGACTTGGACTGATTTCCGGGGAGGAAAACCAGCACAGTACCTGGTAGTTTTGCTCAGATGGGGTCTGAGGTCTGTGGTTTTAGCCCGGAATTTGTAAGTCTGAGCTGGCTCATTCTGATTCCTTTTATATTATTGCGAGCTCCAAAATACGCGAAATACATGAACGACTCTAAGAAAATTAAAGAAAATGTTGATTCTTTGACAGATGATATTGGTAATTGAAACTAAGGGTCCGGCAACATTCTTTGACATATGTTATAGATGTTGATGAATCAAACTTCAACGTCTCCAGCGTAAGAAAGCTATACCCATTTTTCTGGATATATTAATCCCATTAGTATTTATGTATTATCTCGAAAAACTCGATGAAAGTGGTAGATGTGGAATGCAGAACCGTTCCAGGTTTCTAATTGTCACAAAACTGCGTCACAAGACGTGAGGCGGATGTACAGGATCTTGTTTGTCCCTTTCTGTTCGCATGTATTATACTTAAGACAACATCAACTTTGATGTTTTAGTTGAATGATATGCAATCAATAGTTTGAATCAGTGTTGCCTGTTATAGATGTGAAACAGTTTCCATGTGAGTGGCCAGCAATACTATATCCTAAACAGGACCGAGTTAATTTGCTTTGCCCTTGTCATGTGGCATCCCTTGAATATTAATTTGCTACTGCAAATTGACACCAGATAAAAATTTTAAGTCACATACCTTGATACCTTTAACTCAGATTGTCCACCTGTCGAAATCTCATCAAATGTTGTCTTGTACCAAACGGTCTTTCTATATAATCAATCGACGCGGTGTTTCCGGCAGACACTGCAAGGATGGACGGACGAATTTTCTTGTAAACATCACTATAGATAGCATGGCACCACGTGGGTGACGTTAACATCGTCAGGAAAATCAATTCCTACTTGCCAAGGCTTGTAAAGATTTTGTAAATTAGCAATAATGTATACTGAAGTACATCAGCTCCGTAAAAACATTTATGCCAATATCTGGACTGAGTCGACCGCTTACCTCGTCGCACATTGTTGCGATGCACCCAAGAGCGCCGAGTAGAGCTTTTGATCTGGAATAATTGCTTGCTCCTACCCGCGAACTAAAACTGGGTTTGGCGGCACTTGAATGAGAGAGACCTTTGAATTCTAGACCAAGAATTCCCGGATGTGACTGTTGTTATGACTTGGACAAATAGAGTGTGTTATACTTTTTGTACACGTATATATTGCTCATGTTACAGGTGCACTCTTAATTTTGCGCAATATCTAACAAGCAATAATTCTATGCTGAGTTGTCATAACATTTCATATATATATATATATATATATATATATATGTTTATGTGTGTGTGTGAGAGAGAGAGAGAAGAGTTCGATTTACTTTAATGGTAAAAGGATTAATAAGTCAGATGGTTATGTGCCAGCGACCGATTCCACATGGATGATATTATGAATCATTGTAATTGTAGTAGTTGCATATTTTTCCCAGGACTACCAACTGTTTATCTCATCCTTGATGTGTAATGACTTTTATCTTGTAAATACAAGGAGACTATTGTACACTAGTTAGCCTCGTGGTTCTGCTGATTGGCTTTTCTTGTAGATTTGTAATTCAATATTTCCGGCTATTTCTTGTCGCCTGCACCCAGGTATATAGGTGGCAGACAATTTCCGGCAGCATGGGCACCCTGGTGTACCTTCATTTGGACGCGCATGCTGAATTTTGTGCAGTTCTATAACCTCTAGACACTTCCCGGCTTGAGTCGGACCACACAGTAAACCGATGTTACTTGTATCTTTAACTTCGCTTGCTATGCCTTTCTCGAAATGCTGATAAAGAGCTTCTAAGGAAGACCGAACATGATTTCATGATAATAGTCTTCTTTTTGGTTTTTAACGCCTGAAACTTGACCATAAAACGGGTGAACGTTGGTCCTTTTAATTGTATATGAATACAATATGAAAAAAATATTGGAAAAATCGTGTATTTTCCCAATATATCATCCCGATTATAGATGATTATGGTGATGTAAGATTTTAATTTACAATGCTGAGACCAAATGAGATTTACTCAAATGTTTCAGAAATCTTTTTCATGTTAAACTGACATTAAAGAAAGAAACAGTTCGTTAGCTAGGAGACGTGATGTCGATATGAAATTCATGAGAAGTGACATCATTGACAGAGAGATAATATGCAAGATGCATATTGTTTTAACATGTACCTATTCCAGTGGGGGAAATATAATATATATAATATATAATTATATATTGTTTCATTATTTCTTGCCTTAGTGATGGACTCATTCGATGACAATCCATCAAAGGTTTAGGAAAGAGACTTTCCTACATAACATCGCACAGAGGCCCACTACCAAGTGATGGGTGACGGCATTTGGCCAACTCTTTCAGTGTAAGTTTCGATTAGATTGAGTCTATAGATTTTATTTGTCGAGTTTGGGACGCATCGGACAATTCTTTGTGGTTTCTGCAATTGTAGGCATGTTGCAACTTGAGTAAGAAGTAGATTTAAAAATATCTTAAATCTTCTATCGTTATGTCGAAATTGGCAACGAAAGAGCGTAACTCATGCCACCCTAACGACGCTTTTGTCCAGTTTATATCTAAATGTGTTCTGCTTATTTTCTTATGCTAATTTAAGGATTATTTTTCAAAGTTTTGGATGAAACTTGCATGGAAGATCATTCCAAATTATATGCCTATGGTCAATAGCTTTCCTTGGCGCACTCTGCGAGCATTGCGCCCAGACAGCGCCAAGGAAAGCTGTTGACTAGGTCTTCTTACAGGGTGGAATTGGTTAAATAAGGTTGAACATCAGAATTTCTACTTGACTGCTCATCAGACCATAGTTTCTTTATTTCTGTATTTTATCCTTAAATCCGAAAGATGATTCTCATTTTGACCAACATGTATTGAAATCATAACAAATAATCATTTTTTATATACGCACATAGACAGCGCTATAGTCTGAATGGACTAAGATTATTGAAACACTAGGGCACAAAATCAATTCATTTTACAATCTTAAATTAATTATACAGGCATAAGCTCTCATTTGTTGGTCGAAGTGCCGTTTACGATGGCCAATGAACAACAACAGTGCATTAATTTGAAGTTAATTTAAATGATTGAATATGAAATTATATTTGGAAAAACTCATATAATATATAGATATAACCTGACATATATTTTTCAAAGTACCGTGTGACTGAAAAATCCGTCACCCTTATTCATCTGAAGCTCCAAGATAAGCCTCTGTCCATATGAAGCTCCAAGATAAGTATCTGTTTTTATTACAAAGCAAGTGGTTGTGCAGTGTTTGAGAAGAAGCCTTTTAAACATTTTCCTCGAAAATGAACACAAAAACAATGAAATATATACCAAGACTGAAGTGTAACCTATTGAACATTTTATGTTAGAGACTCACCCCAGGTGCATCCTCAATAATAGTGATCCAGTCTGAACATGCTCCGGCCGACTTCCTTTCTTTTTAGAAAAGTGCACCTGCCTGCATGTATATCTATGTCCCTATATTAGCCATGCGAACATATAGTCTTATTGATAATTTCAAGAATTCCCTAAAAATTAAATAATAGCGGCAACATCCAACAACATTGAATACAATTGGTAAGGATAGTTCTGCGAAGTATAAAAGATGAGGCACTTTAAGAGAAGAAAATTACAAGCAGACATATGGATAAACAAAAGTAGTACAAAAAGAGTAACAGCATCATGTTTTGCACCAAATATTGTCTGCAAGTGGTTGAAAGTGTTCCAGTGATAGGTGTTGAAGCGATTGGGCGAAAAGTGTATTCTGAGAAGAAGCATTATTTGAAGATTGTTCCAAGAACAAAACAAAAACATTATTGAAAATCTCAAAAAATTCCGAAGTGTCACCGATTGAATAAACATGGTTAAAAACTGACTGAGGTAAATCCCTAAAAGGCTTCAATAAGATCCCACTAACGGATATTGAGTAGTCAAAAATGCCAGCTGATGCACAACACACCAACATGTAAGCTCTGCTGAGCGACGGATATACTGAGATAATAACATGAAAAATGTTTACTGTTGCTGCAAGTGAACTTTTGGTTGATACCTTGCAACAACATCAAGGCTTCCACAGAATATAAATCAAAACTACTTTTCCTGTCATTCTATTCATCTTTGTATTTTATGCGCAAACACTATTTTTCACTCCATTCATGTATGTATGTATGTATGTATGTATGTATGTATGTATGTATGTATGCATGTATGTATGTTTGTATGGTCAGACTGAACGTTGAAAAAGGGTCATGGTAACAAGCCATGCTGCACAAAAATGGTCTGGTAAACCCATGAGCGATGGTCCACATTCCTTTAATAAAATGCATATATGATACAGTCTAGATTGTATGTGCTTCATATCACATTAAGCGTCGGTGTGACCTTGAAAAGAGGTCACGGCCAACATTAAACAACATTTCCCATGCCCCTCATAGGCTGTACCATAGTATAAGTTGCATTTTTATATTTTAGGTGGTTCAGTGGATATCGGGCTGCATGGATTTGTCACAATTATGGGCCATGAAACCTTGAAAAGATGTCACTGTCAACATGAATCTACACTGCTCATACCATGTATAGGAAACATCTATGGTACAAATTGCAACATCCTATCTTAAAAAGTTCTTTTCCATTTTGGCCAATAGCTTAAGACCCCGATATTTTGACCACTGTCATTCTCAAAGACCTCCGTTTTCAAACCATCGATCCTAAAGGCTCCATGTTATAAGTTGTTGCTCCCAAAGACCCCAATTAATTGTACTCGAGCTCAATATGGCTTTTTCTCTTTTGGGATGTGCACCGCTATGGTTATACCTTTGTACCTGGCCATTACTTCTTGAACACTATGGTGTTGTGCTGGTTTTGAAAATTTCTAAAAGTTTACAGACGCTATGAACAATTGTCCATCAACATTCTTATCCTGGTTTGTGCTTATCTGTAGTGGGCAGCCAAACCGTGAAATGAATTCATCCACTACCTTGGGGGCAATGACATCAGTAGACAGATTTAAAAGGGGCGTACATTTGAACCACCTGCTGAATTGGTCTACTACACACAGAATATACAGATTGCCACTTTCACTGTGTCTGAATGGCCCCAAGATGTTAAAATGTACTCATCACATGGAAGCACTGACATGATCCTTACCTAATCCCACCTTGGACCATACCATAGGCATTTTGGTCTTTGCTACACTTAACACAGGTTTGTACAAACAATGTACAATCCTGACTCGTGCCATGCCCGAATAAACCGTTCTTTAAAAGTTCCGAGGTTTCTTTCCCTGCAAGCTGTCCAAACATCGTGGCAGAATTTAAGCACCTCTTTTTTCAAATGTTAGGCACGAACAAACATTTGTGTGAAACCACCTTTTCTCACAGATAATATAGGCCTCCATCTACCAGTTTAAACTGGGATTTACACGGCCACAGGGAGGTTTTACTACAGGGTTACTCAACCACACAGCTCATCATTAGGGGTATCTGTATCAGACTCTAACCACTGAATCAAAGGACCAATATCTAGGTCTTTCAATTGAGAGTTTCTCAGCTCTTCTGGGGTATACCCTGGAAACCACTCATTACCCCATTTTTCCTCTTGATCCAGACTCTTACTATCCGAGTCTGAATCTTCAGGATCAGCATTTGTGATCTGACACCTTTCAACGCCATCAATATCTTCCTTTAAACATTTCCACTGCTTATAAATGTTTTGGCAGTACCTACAGTTACGCTTGCGTTCAGGTTAACAAACGCCAAACGCACCAACGTTTCCCAAACGTTTCCCAAACACTTTCAGTGAAAGTCAAACGTTTTGCAAACGCATAGCAAACACTTTGCAAACACTTTCCAAACGCTTTACAAACACTTTGCCAAACGCTTTCAAACACTTTTCCAAATGCTTTCAAACACTCTGCCGAACGCGTTTGGTGAAAGCCGAACGTTTTCAAACACTTTTCCAAACGCTTTCAAACACTTTACACTTTGCGCCAAACGTATATGATACATGTACAGAGCGGGCCGAGGAAAGCTGTTGACTCAGACTAGAAAGTGTTAAAGCATCAGATATACTAGCTTCAAGGGCGGATCCAGAATTTTCCCCGTGGGTGGGTGGTGGGTGTCAGCAACTTGAGGGCAAAGCCTGAATGCGAGTGCCAACGGCACGAATTTTTTTTGGGGGGGGGCTGGGGGGCCTCCCCCAGAAAATTTTCAGAAATAGATGCTCTCATATGCGTTTTCCTGGCATTTGCCAGTGCATTTTCATATGGACTATTTGGATTTTCAGGGATGCAAACTTCACTAATCTGGGCTCCACAAATCAAATTCCGCTTTATATCTGATTCAAATTACCATGAAATGAAGAAAAGAAAAAATGAGTCAGTGACAAATAATTCCTGTAAATATGTATCTGTCACCTTTACCTGCTAATATTTATATTGTTACTGGTTATCAACAATATTATGACATGGTCATACCTAATTAAGGAAGAAAAGAAGTATAGGTAGAAGAAAACAAATAATATGCTTACATTAACAGGTTTAACTATTCATTTATTATAAAGTTACAGATCTTTCAGTAACAAGTATACCCAGTCGCTATCATACTTTTTCTGAAAGTGAAGTTCTAGAAAAAAGGCTAACTTTTAAAATTTCGAATGGAAATACAGAAGCAGCTCAATTTAAGTATTGTTTGGCTTACTAAGCCAAGCAATAGAATTAGCTCCAGTGGAGTAAGCCAGGCGATACTCCATTGGTCCTTGGAGTAATTATATATATTTTAATTGAAAATTAGGAACTATTTCGGAGTAAATTTATAGGCAATATCATGATCCAATCATGGATGATCTGATCATGATATTGCCTATGGATTTACTCCGAAACAGTTTTTGAAAGATGAAGTATTCATGACATCTTAAATGAAGAATTAAGTCTTTAATTAATTTTAGTTGAATTAGACACTTGGGTAAACGTATTTGGATCGTGTTTTACATAAGTATATACAACCTATAATGTTGGATAAGTGCACATTTACATGAAGGTACATCATATATTGCTAGACCTGTTTAAAATACGTTTGGAGATTTTTCATCATTTAAATGGAAGTGTTTGAAATGCATAGTTTTTTAATGCGTTTGTGAAAGTGTTTGAAATCGTTCGGGTAATTGTTGAACGCGTTTGGAAAGTGTTTGAAGAAGTGTTCGGTAGCTTTGTGAAAGTGTTCGAACGTTTTGTAAAAGTGTTTGAGATTTTTCCTAAACGCTTTCCAAACGCTTTCCAAACACATTCCAAACACTTTCTAAACACATCCCAAACGTTTTCAACGTTTCCAAACACAAGCCAAACACCAGCAAAACGCCAAAAAAGCGTTTGGCTGTAAACTTTTAGCCGGGCGTAACTGTACAACCACAAAGTAGATTTTTTAGTGTAGCCCCTGCCATGTAACAATCACAAAAACCGCTGTCTGTGGGTATTCTCAACAGGCTATTGGTGTTCCCATTTACTTTGCCTGCTCTGTGCATTATTTCCATGTTACATTGGCTTAACCTGATTTTGATTTATAATCGACAAACCATCTCACTGTACCAGCTGTCTTTCTGATCAGTACTGGGGGAGAAGCCCAATCAGAGTGAGAAATTTGAACAATTTTCTTCTTCACCTTCAAAACTTAATAGAACATGACACATCATTTGTTCAATCAACTTGGCACCTTTAGTGTCGATTTTATGTTTTAATTAGGAGAAACAACTTAAATATTAATCATTTTTGCCAAATACCTCTTGGTATTCAATCAACAGTACTTTCAAGACATTATCCTGTTTCCCCTTCAAATGTACAAAGGAGACCACCCATAACTTGAAGATGTGAAGGAAATTACGGCCATTTTGATGTCCAGGGAGCGGAACATCTACATGATTAACAGCCTTACCTTCTATATTAGGCTCTGCAATTGCCTGTCTGGTTACCTTCACTTCTTACCTCTCCGCCTCTTTTTCCTGTGTTGATCTAACAGAGTCGTTACCTATACTTAAATCACGAAGTTGCACAAGATAACCTGGCTTGACTGTAATATATTTAACTGTGTATTCACTACACTCACTGTTGGGTTATCCCCTAGCACAACCATGATTTGAACCAACAGTTCATTTCTACTTTAAACTGGTGTAATCATGTATTCAGTAGTGTCCCCGTCCTCTATACATGCAGTGATGAACATTCTGCTATGTGGAGGAACCACCATTCTATTTGGAATTGTTGTCAAACACCCGCTTCTTCTGTTCCTTTACAATATAACTTGGCTGGGATTACCTGCTCTCCGGTGGCAACTACCAAACTTTTTAGGTCCACAACACAATTGTTGACCAGAAGAAAATATAATCCCAAAATGGCCTTGTTGGTAATAGGTACTACATATATGAATAAATTTTATTGACATGAACCATACAAATACAGTGTAGTCATACAGCCAATGCAAAGTGTGATTGAGCAAGATTGTCACCACACACAGAAGACAAACAATATCAAAACTACATATTTACACATTTCTACAATCAGTGTCGCAGGGATCTAAATAAATACAGTGAGTTAGCTTTGGGTATTTCATAATGCCCTAGGTACTCATAACATTTTGCAAACGCATCATTTACAAGGTTAATGACTGGTTGTCACATTAAGAGTTCTGCAAAGTCATTATACCTTTCAGCTTATAATCTCTGTTCAAATGAGCAAAAAATACCATAAACTGATGTCAGATCTTGAAATAACTTGCTTCTTATCTCACCATGGAGTTCTCATCTTCAACAACATCCAAAGTACACGTTTGATACTTCCGCAACTCCACTGGTGTTTTGGTTATGTGTATCAGCCAGTTACAATAGCTTAAGTGTGGGCACTAATTACTAAGTTTACTGAGTTTTTTTTTTCTTTTTTTTTTTAACAGGTATATTTTGTTTAAGGTAATTTTCCAGTTCAAAATGATACTGGAATGTACAGTGTGTATGTAACTTATGAGAACTAGTGACGTCGCCATTAATTTGCTAATGCCATTTAGTTTTATATACAAATTGTAACTGTGGTCTTAATTTGTATGTAACAGTATGGGGTTGTTCACCACCTACTAACACAAAGTTTCTTGCATGCCAGCAAAATTTAAAATTTCATCAATATGCACCAGACTATTTTCGTTACTGCCTGGTAAATGCAACCAGTATTTCACAGCTCCACATAGTTGCTCGTTCAAAATTGGTAAACTACCTAGTTCAGCTGTTACTGCTGCATTGGTAGATTTACAATGGACACCCAAAACAAATTTGCAGAATCTTGTGTGTATACTTTCAATGATTGACTTCTCACATAACTGGTTACATTTGGTATCCTATTGTTTTAATGAAAATACACTCCATACTTCACTCCCATATGCCAAGATAGGATATATAAGACTCTTAAATAATCTGACGCCAAGTTGACCTTATTATTAACAGGGTAATGTTGTAGTTTATAAAGTGCTTTGCCTGGTTCTTCAGTTTATTAATTTATAGCGTAAGTAAATGTGCCACAAGAACAAAATTCAATTCCTAGATAGCAATACCCTTGCTAAGTTTCAACAGTTCTATTACCACAATTAAAAGATGTACCTTTTTGTCAGTTTCCTATAATGTAGTGCAATGTGGTCACTACTATATGTACCAGGGTGTAATTCTATTTCCCAGTGTCACGTTCACCTTGTTCACCTTATAGCCTGCATACAACTTACTGTAGCCACTTTTTGAAGCAAAACCGATTCTCTGGCTTTGATATTACCCCTATCTGTTAAGCAAATTCAAAGTTGAACACAGTGACTTGTGCAGCTGTATCCAACACAGCATAAACTTCATGGCCCTCCACTGTCATGGATACAAGATTACATGCCTTAGTATCCCTTTCAAAGAAGACCTCCCTTTCTATCCCATTTTTGGCTACTGCAGATGTTGCCTTTCTCTTTTCCACCAGAGGAACTGAGTTTTTCCAACATACACTATTTAAAACATGGCTCTTATTAGTATATTGGACTGAACACTGGCCGGTCTCCTCAATCCCTACTCTTTTAATTTTTTTTCTACTTGAGGGAACCAAATTGTCTGCTCAGTGACCTAATAGGTGGCCTTTGTGGTGGTCTTGTGGCACAATCAATAGGAAAATGTCCTACCCCGTTACATTGGAAACAGATACCTCGGGGGGGGGGGGGTGTACTCATAGGGTTCCCTAGTGTTTTTGTGTGACCTGCCAAGTGAGCTAGTGGGGGTTTAAACAACGTTCCTTGTCCAAGAGAAACTTCCATAATGTCCCAGCAAACTTTTTCCTACAATATATTTGCCTGAAGAGAGAATCCAAAAGTGACTCTCTCTCCACACAATTTATTATTGGGTTGCTCTCACCTGAAATACGTCATTGCAGTCTCTAATAAATGTAACCGTCTTTACTACCTTCTTTCCTGAACCTTACATTGTTTTGTGATTTTGCACATGCACTTTCATCAAGTGCAAGGCCCCATCTAGGTCTTTTGCATCCTTGTCTATAACTTGGCATACAGCACTACTGTGGCCACAACCCTTCAAAAAGATGTGTTTGCCTTAATCTTCCAGTACATCTCAGGACTCGCTCGATTTATTTGTAAAACTATCCAAAGTCAATCCTGAGGCTCTCTGAGCAAACCTATCTATACCCCTCATTTGATCTTTGTCCTAATTTATGCAACTCTCTTTGGACACTGGTGGGTGGGTCTTTTCTTCCAAATCACTCAAATAATCTTTCCTTAAGGCTCTGATAGTCTTCACAGAAATATTTATCTAGATTGCCATAGAAACTCAAAGCCCTATCTCGCAATGAATATATAAGCCTATCCAACTTCTCTATGTCATTCCAATTATACCACCTTGCCAAATGTTTAAATCCGAGGATGGGGACGGCAATTTTGTTGGCCATTAAAAGTTGTCATCTTAAGCAATGGCGGTTCTCTATCCCCAGACCATCAATTCTGATGCCTTTCCACATAGTCCTGGTGAAGTCTTTTCAACCCTCTACTCCCTCTTGGAGCCACCTGTCCTTGATAAGTGGACCCTGTGGAGGTAACCCGACTGGGCAATGATGATGCAGTATAATTTGGTGTTTGATATTGCAGTATATTTCTGTCTTTGAATCTCCAAGGAACCAAGCAGGTATGGTTGTCCATGCATACTGCTGTACTGCGGTATGCCTGTGGGACTGATACCATCTCCTTTTGTTGCATACCACTATACTGTGATAGGCCAAAATGTGAAGGTAGAAGGGACCCTAAAGAAACCTCAGCAGCTATTGCTGATATGCATGGGGCAAGTACTGCATACACATAATAGGATAGCCCCCTACATTGTGGCTTAACTCTAACTGATGTTGGGTTTTCCCTTGTGTTATTTGTATGCTACTTGGATGTGGCAACTGTACACTTAAAGGAGGTGGTATTTGTAAACCATTACTAATTGACTGTACTGCTGGTGAGTTATGAGTATGGGTAAGGGTGGATGCAACATGTACACCCACAGTTGCTAGCGCTAGCTAAACCAACCCATTGTGCTGAGCAGCATGTGCGGGTTGGATCACCGTTGCACCTGTAGGTGGTGCATGTAAGTGCTGCCGTGTAACTCGTGTTGGTTGTGGGGGAGGACGAGATTAATCCTCTGTGATATGTCCTGGCTTTTATAAACCTCATTAGGAGCAGATTTCATCAACACATTAAGTGCACCAACAACGGAAGGGATTTTTCTCTTAATCATCAGTCAAGCTTGAACATTCCCAGTTGCGCCTGCTTCTGTTTTTTCTTTCCAGACTATTCAATTTCTGCCGTATTTTTTCCTGGTTCACAGAAAGCTTTTTCACATCAGACTGAGTTGCCTCCAATTTCTGAACAAGTGAATTTTGTTCCAGTTCCATGACAATCAACAGTTGAAACAGATCTTGGAGAGTTGGTTGGACAGCAACTCTTGAAACTCCAAATGGAATTATGTCTCGATTTACAAAATCTTGCCAGTCAATGCCCATGATCTATTCTAGATCTTCGATTTTCGAATGTCCTCCTTTTTGTGTTCATAGTTCTATAACTTTTCTATGCAGGAGCTTCACCAATCCCATAAAGATTGGTTAATTCTTCTTTGGATGCTGTATTTATATGTATTCTAGGCATTGCGATTTCTATTTGTTTATTAATTTACTTGACACCAACAATCCCACACCAGGATCTAACTACACTTCACCTAAATGCTAGTTAGCCAGCGAAAGTCCAAAATATTGTCACTATAAATCTACAATGTCAATAATAATAATAATAATAATAATAATAATAATAATAATAATAACCTTCTAAGCAGTCTGTGTAGCCGGTGCTTTATGTAAGCCAAAAAACAATCTGACCTGATTTTATAAACAGCTTGCTGTATAATTTGTTGGGAACTACTCAACACTTGTAGTCTTTTGGTAGAACCACATATGACCTACTTTTGATGCTTATTCTACACTATTTTCCCAAACGTAATTTGAAGTTTTAGTTCCAAGAACTTCCAGTATTTTGATAACTTGAGCTATAACTGAGCTCTTAAGAATAACACAAGTTCAACTTCAATCCCCCAAAGTTTGGGGAGGAAAAACGAAACAAAACAAAATTCCCTTTCTTTGTGCATAAACACTATGACCACTTGTTAGAAATGGCGGTAAGTTTACACCCAGCAGACATCAATTCAAAATTGGGCCAAGGAATAATAGAACTCAGGGCAATTACAGTGTATGACATTTAACAACCATGTAGGTCAAGGAATTATTTGTTAACATGGGGCTAGCACAATATTTTTGTGTACTTGTGTACCAGTCCCTAGTTCCCCCCTGATTATTTCCAACTTGCTCATGTCTAAGCACTAAATAAGAATACACACTTAAAATTGACATAAATGACATGCAAGATTGTTTCAATTAGCTCTCAATCAGTAATTCATTGTGTGCACACCAAATCAGCATATTTTTTTCCCAAAATGGCGACTTTGTTTTCTAAGAAAAACTGCATTTTAAGATTCCCGGCAAAAGCCTAGTGCCCCGTTGCCTCATTTCCGACCCAAGTCTGGTACTATCGGTGGAAGGGATCATGTGTTATTATAGCTACTTGGTATGGTAAACACCACATTACCGTTACGCCGGGCTGATGGCCTGGGGAGGTATCATTTTGACAGGGCGCATTGACTTCCACTTGATCCAGAATGGCACAGTCAACGGACAAAATATACAAGGATAAAATGAGGGACCCCTACGTTCGGCCCTATGCTGGAAGTGTAGGCCCTGATTTCACCCTGATGATAATGTCAGGTTACACACATCCAGAGTGGTCCAGCAGTATCTTTCAATTTGAAAGTAATATCTGAAAGTTTCAAATCAACATATTAATCATAGAAATTGACCGTGGCAATATGAAGCAATGTGGGACATCTTACAACTTATTGGCCACATGAAACTCCTCAAATTTAAGAAAAGGAAGGTGAAGACTTACTGCTGTTTTTGTCAAAAAAGGTAATCAGCAGTCTGTTGGAAAGTGAACCATAGAATGAGCCGCCCAAAATGGATGCGTAAAGAGCAGATACGCTTGAGAACTTTACTACACATGAATGGTGATGATAACTATAACTCATATTGTTTCCAGAGTGTCAGCTACGTGGAGAACAAAACAGCAGTTCAAGTGTCCTTATTTTTGTGGTATTGCCTACCCTCTTTCAGCCTACCCCATAATCTGGCACCTGTCAACCATTCACTTGCAAAAATCACCCTCTTATACCTTTTGAATGAAGACAATGTCTTTATTGTGGTCCACCTCCAAGGGGGAACCCATTGCGTTTTCGGGTTTTTGGTCCGTCTGTCCATGATTCTGACCGTCCACTATTTGCTTGTGGACACATCTTTTAACCTTCTGGCCACATGAAACTCTCCACCTGCCTCATTTGTAACTTGTAACCATTTCTTCACATCATTAGATATTTTACCCCGACACAATATTCAAGGTTACAGTAGACGTGTGTGCAAAGGTGGACCCATCATCAGTTAATGCGTCGTATTAAAGTGCCTCTATCTAATTATTTAGCAGTTAAAATGTCTCAGTTTGATCGTTCAGAAATGTCATATGGGCAACAACACCACATAATTGACCTAGCTGTAGCTTGTCTCTGTTGTATATCAATTTTGGAATGTTTTATATCAATTTTAGAATATTGGTCTGTATTTGCAGTGCTTTACAGCAAACGGTGTAAGCACTTAATCTGCAATAATACACACGCGTAATCAATTTGCATATATGTTAAAATCTTTTACATGTGTGCAATAGTGCAAAATAATGTTACTAATATAAAAAGGCACGTGTGTGCAAAGGTTTCAAATCAGTGTATAACGTTACACACATTGTTAATCTGCTTCACACATGTAAAATATATGACGAGTCATAATGTGTGAAATGGTTTCATGTAAATGTACAAAAGACACTTTTTTACATATAAAATGAAGGTTATCAAACCATACAGGTTTGATGCTATTTTTTCGCTAATAAAACGTGATACAATTTAGTCTGATCCTTCCATCAACAGTCAGCACACGCATTTTATCATCCATCGGCCCAGAACAAATTCACATGTTTCATTCTAAGAAAGAAACAGGGAGTTTTCTCGGGACGATCTTGTTGTTGCACTGGTACTTCGTTCTCCGAGACATCCAATATGGCGCAGAGAAACTCTCTTTACGGAGGATCTCCAACACGTTTTGTTCTTAAGGAATATTTATGTTGGATCCGCGGAACAACCTTCAATGTAAGGTGGGTAGGCTCCACAAGGGTATGAACCCCACACAAATGGTGGCTTCATCAATGTGACGTAAGGGGTATTTGGGACCTAGTATTGACAAACTACAACCGCCCAAAGATGAGCTAGATTACAATACATCATGCGGGCCTTAACAATTTTCCAATGATTTTAATTTCATATATTAACAGCTTGTTTAATCCAGTGAATCAATTGTTTATTTTAGCTGCTTAAATTCTGGACAGTAGCTTGTTTACTTAAACTAAGCTAGTAAATATATATGTTGTCAATGGCAATAAGAAATTTAATTACGATATAAAATTAAATATTCAGTGGTTTTCCTCTCCGTATATGTAATACTGTGAAGGGGGTCTAGGAATACATTCAGTCACACAATCAGCCATGTTGACATCTCGGCTGGGCATGCCCAGTGAAGGTTGGCCTTTGTTTGGAAAAAGTTCACTAGGGACAGGAACTGACCTTTCCCCTACTCAGCGTGTTACTGAAAAGTTACCCTGGTAACCAGAATCAAACTTCTTTTTTATCACATTTAAGGCCTACGTTTTGTGACAAAAATTAAACAGTATAGCCTTTAATAATTACGAAAACATGGAATCCACTAAGTATGCCAAGCCTCCATCCATAGCCGTTCTTTCCTTGTTTTAATCTGACCTCTGTACATTTCTATGTTCAGTGAGACAAAGTTATCACCGATTACATGTGGCCCATATATAGGTTCGGCATCACTAGGCATGCTCAGTTAAAATATCTATTTGGTTTATTGGGGCATTTGGATGTAGCTGATTGCATTTGAACCTTGCAATTGACCGACGGTATATTATTATCCCTCTCTCGGGATTGCTGCCGAAATAGTATTTACATATGCTGCCAACAAAACCCATTTACAAAAAGGCCCACGCACAAATTAATCTTAAGCAAGTTTACAATTTACACTCTCCATGATAGTTTCTAAAAATTGGCCATGCACTGAGGCAGCATGAGTCTGCCATAGAAGTAATCACAGTATGAGTATGATCCGAATAATGTTTGAGATCTTTGAGGCCACAAACGATCAATGATATGAACTTGTGCATTGTATATTCATCATTTTATGGAAAATCTGGTCAACATGGGTTAAATGTGTTTTAGTTAACTTCAATTGCATACCGTTTTCACATCGCAAATTACAAGCATTCGACAACCCCGTTTAATCATTCCTCAGTGCCGTGATTAATTAAGTTGCAAGCCGGTTCATCTCTCGTGGTGACGGTAATTTTTAAAAAAACTGTAGTTGAATACTCAAACACAGAATGCTTTTTTTTTCAAGCTGCGATTAAAAAAACTACGGGATACCAATAAGATAAATCAAATACGAGCTCTGTCAAGCTGTGATTTGAACAGACATGTAACTCAATCTGTCGTCCCTTGGACCATGTTGACGCTGATTCATTCGCTCCAGGATTTAAAACTAATACCCTTTCCTTGCACAGAAATGTTAGCATTATGAATCATGGGAGATTGATTAATGTAGAAGCACATTCATCAAATTAAAGTAGTCAGGTCGCGACTCTAAAATTTCATATAAACAATCTATCACCATGAGCTCCGTCGTTGCAGCCTTCAAAAGTGTAAACTTCAGAACTTTTTTTCCGTTCTGTGTGTCAATGCACAAAACTCTGAAAGTCTGCAGGGCGTCATTTCGTTTCGAGGTCAGGTTTGCACACATGAAAGGTGCAGTGTTGGTCATGTTATAGTATCCGCTTTTCAAAACTGTACAAATATAACCATATGAAAAACACTTACTGATAAATGAATCCAGAACCAGCCACAGGCAGTGTATTCTACTAATGTGCAACAGACAATTGCCAAATAAATGAAAATCGGAGGCACCTGATTTTTTTATGGGGGTGTTTTTTGTTTTGTTTTGTTTTGTTTTGTTTTGTCTTGTTTTGTTTTGTTTTGGTTTGGTTTTTTTTTTTTTTTTTTTTTGTTCTTTGTTTTTTTTTTGTTTTTTTTTGTTTTTTAGTCCAAATGGCGTGTTGCTTGCAGCGCCACCGCATTCGTGGTGGATTCTAAAATTTTACTCAGTTGCTAAAGAGTCTAGCACGAGCGCAGTGGCACTGCAAGCGACAAGTTACTGGGACAAAAAGCTTCAGGCATCTATCATGAACACCTTTATGATGTGTGTTAATCGATAGTGCCATTTGCACCTTTCAATATAATCTGCTGAATAAACTTTGAAATATGTTTTTTTTTCCTTTTGAAGAGGGGAGTTGGCGTAAATACAAAATCTTACGCACACATTAAATATTTTGATGTTGTCCTTTTCGCCTCCAGGGTTTACGAAAAACTTCTCATAACAAATCACTGGCTTGATTACAGCCAGGTTGGTAATCGATTTACTTGTTCTGCACCACGTTTGCCAGAAACTCGGCCAGGAACTTTCAAGTCTGTTTGTTCTTCGATCATATATATGTATAATGTCTTGGGTGGTTTATGGGCAGAATTGTTATCCTCAGACCGTCTTGTGGGGAGTTGTTTGGTTTATGGGCAGTTGAAAAATGCCCATAGACCATGTTTGCCTTAAATTCAATGCGCTACCTAAGGGGTTTCAGAAACGTAGAAATTAGCAAATCTGCCCAGATATTATGGGAAGCTATAAATGCCCAGGAATTGTGGTAAGCTTCACATGGTATATACTGCCCACGGTCCGGTTTGAGGATAATAATTGACCCGCAGACAATGGGCATGACCCACAAACCAGCTGTAGGACCTATTCCATTTTATTTTTTTCGTGGGCAGTTTATAACTGCTAAATTCACCCAAGACATGTATGTATATATATATATATATATATATATATATATATATATATATACATATAGGGGGGGGGTGAATCATGGATCTGTTATTTCCTGATAATCCCTGCCTCAGTGACATCTATTTGTAGGCTAAGTGTATTTGACATAAACATAACTGAATGAGCCATACAGAACCTAGATAAAAAGTGCATGGGGGGGATTGTTTTTCTTAGTTTTATTTTTATTAGCTCAGCTGACTTGTCAATCAGCTTAGCTTTTGTGCGGGTCCGTTGTCCGTCGTCCGTCCGTCGTCTGTCCACAATTCACATTTCTCCAACATCGTCAGCCAGATTTACTTCAAACTCAGTAAGGATGTGCCTTGGGTGGGTCTCTCCTAAGTTGTTTACCTGGTCACGTTCCAGTGATTTTTTTTTTTTTTTTTTTTTTTTTTTTTTTGTCTTTTCGGGGTGAAACCTAAACAAACTTCTCCAAAACCGAAACCGCTCACCATGTTGCTTCGATAGGAACACAGGAACACCCTTAGGGACTCCTAGTTCTGAATTTGTTCACCCGGTGGTACTGCATTTTTTTTTCTAATTTTTTAACTCAGCTGGGCAGATCCACTGCATACTTGATGGGGATGTGCTTTGCGTGGGTCTTTACCAAGTTTGTTCAAATTGTCAGGGCCCAGTGATTTTTTTTTGTGCATTTTTGGGGGAAATCTTAGAAAATCTCTTCCGAAACCGCTTAGCCAATTACTTTGAAATTGTATAGGGACACTACTGGGGAGCCCCAAACCTGAAGTTGTTAAACAGGTGACGCTGCGACTTTTTTCTCTTTTTCTATGAATTTTTGTGCGTTTTTGCTATTTTCGAATTCTTCTACAAAACTATCTCTCAGATTGTGCTGAAACTTGTGGGGATATGTTCTTTGTGGAAGGGACACACAAGGTTGTTCACCAGACGGCGTTGCTGTGGATCCCTGATTTTAAACGAATCTTTAATTCGGGTACTTGTTCAATGCATACATTTCTATTGTTTACTGTGTAAGTCAATGGGAATTGTTATGATAGTTTCCATTTTCTACCTCATCTAAAAACCGTTAGCCAGATTCACTTCAAACTTAGTAGGGATGTGTCTTGGGTGGGTCTCTACCACGTTTATTCAAATGGTCATTCTCCAGTGATTTTGGGGTTTTTTAGGAGGGTTTTTTTTTTTTTTTAATTTTACGTGCCTATTGATCACCATGCAAGTCAATGGGGATTGCAAGGTCATTAAGGTTTGCCATGTTAATTGACAATTTTTGACTTCTTGTGCGAAACCATCAGCTAGATTCACTTCAAACTTGGTGGCGGTGTTCCTTGGGTGGGTATCGACCAAGTTTGTTCAAATGGTCACAGTCCAATGATTTTTAATTCTTTTTTTTTTCTTTTTTTTTTCTTTATTTATTTTTTGGGGGGGATATTTTTTTGGAAAAATCTTTAAAAGTCTGTACTCAGGCAATTGCTTTGAAATTGCACAGGGACACTCTTGGGTATGAGGGTGATACATGTACAGTAGGTGAGTGACCTTGACCTCATTTCCAAGCTCACAGGGCGAGGTGCATAAAATTCATTGTTTATATGGTAACTTTTACGGCTAGGACATTCGTATTGCACAAGCTAGTTGTCCTTAATGAGAACCGGATTTAAACAGTAGATGAGTGACCTTGACCTCATTCCCAAGGTCAAAAGGCCACTTGCTCAAATTTTACTGTTCACCTGACAACTTGAGCGCAATTTGAAGTTGGGCCTTGATGTTGAACATGATGCCTGTCCCTAGCAAAAGCCGGACTTAAACAGTACATGAGTGACCTTAACCTCATTCCCAAGGTCACTGGGACCCAGACACTTACGTGAATTTTGCTTTTCATATTGTAACTTGAGAACTGTGGAAGGTAGGACTTTGAAGTTGAACTTGTTGGTGGTCCTCTATTTAGGCAAGATTGAAACCGTACATTAGTGACCTTAACCTCATAAGCAAGGTCATAGGGCCACTAACATAAATTTTACTGGTCCGTGATAACCTGAGAACTATTTGTCGTGACAATGCGCTTGCACATGGGGATGGCCCTCAATGAAAGTTAGATTCAGGATAGGTCAGTGACCTCCAAGGTCATAGGGCGACTAAGCTGCACACAGGACTGTCACAGTCCTCCTGTTTATGATTATGTGTTTGGTTTTTTTTTTTTTTTTTTTTTTTTTTTTTCTTTTGTTTTGTTTTGTTTTTTTGGGGGGTTGGGTTTTTGGGGGTTTTTTTTTTTTTGTGTTTGTTTTTGTTTTTTGGTTTTTGTTTTTGTTTTTTTTTTTTTCGATTTCTTCTCCAGAATCATCACTCAGATTAAGCTCAAACTCGGTAGATATGTGAAAGGATCAAACAAAGTTGTTCACCAGGTGGCGCTGCTTTGGATACATGATGTTTAGCAATTTTTTTTCTCAATTCGAGCAATTGTCCCTAAATTCTCCTTTCCTATTGATTACTATGTAAATCAATGGGCATTCTAATGCTAATTCACATTTTGGACTTCTCCAAAACCGTCATCCAGATTGACTTCAAACTTGGTGACAATGCACGTTGGGTAGGTTTCTACCAAGTTGGTTCAATTGGTCATGCTCCATTGATATTTAAAATATTTTGTATGTTTTTTTTTTGTTTTGTTTTTATTTTTCTCACAAATCTTTAAAAAAATCTTCTCCGAAGAAACTGCTCACCCAATTGTTTTGATATAACACAGGTACACTCCTAGGGACTCCTAAGGACTACTTGTTCTTCATTTTTCACCAGGTGGCGCTGCAATTTCTTTCTTTTTCTTTATGATTCTTTATTTTTTTTTTTCTATTTTTGGCCTCTTCTTCAAAATCGTTACTCAGATTTAGCTGAAACGTGGTGGATGTGTTCCTTGTGGAAGATCCAAACAAAGCTGCTCAGTGAGTGGCACTACTGTGGATTTCCTGATTTTTAACGATTTTTTTTCTCAATTTGGGTACTTTTCGGTAAATGCACCTTTCCTATTGATTACTGTATAACTTAATGGGAATTCTGATGCTAATTCACATTTCCGACTTCTTGTCCGAAACAATTGACCAGATTCACTTCAAACTTGGTGACATTCTACCTTGGGTAGGTATCTACCAAGTTTGTTCAAGTGGTCATGCTTCAGTATTTTTTAATGAGTCTTTTGTTCTTTTTTGTGACAAACTTAAAAAAAGCTTCCTTTCAAAAACCGTCCACCCAATTGCTCTGATATCATGCAGGAACCCTCTAGGAATACCTTCTTCTGAATTTATTCACCAGGTGGTTCTCCATATTTTTAGCTGAGCTGATAATTCAGCTGAGCTTTTAGGAGGGTGAGGCATCTGTAGTCCGTCTGTCGTCAGTTGTCCGTCGTCCGTTGACAATTCACATTTTCGACTTCTCCTCAAAAACCGTCAGCCAGATCTACTTCAAACTTGGTTGAGATGTGCCTTGGGTGGGTTTCGACAAAGTTTGTTCAAATGGTCACGGTCCAGTGATTTTTGGATTTTTAATGAATTTTTTCGGTCTTTTTTCAGGCAAATCGTAAAAAATCTTCTTCTCCGAAACCGCTCATCCAATTGCTTTGATATCACACATAACACTTCCTGCGACTTCTAGTTCTGAATTTGTTCACTAGGTAGCGCTGCAATTTTTTTTCTAATCTGTTATGAATTTTTTATGTGTTATAGCTATTTTCGACTTCTTCTCCAGAACCGTCATTCAGATTAAGCTGAAACATGGTGGATATGTTTCTTGTAGAAGGGTCAAACAAAGTTGTTCACTACGTCGGAATGCTGCGGATTCCTGATTTTTACCGATTTTTTCAATTCGGGTACTTATCGGTCAATGCAGCTTTCCAATTAATTACTAGTACTATGGAAGTCAATGGACATTCTAATGCTAATTCACATTTTCGACTTCTCCTCCAAAACCGCCATACAGATTAACTTCAAACTTGGTGGCAATGTACCTTGGGTGGGTTTCTACCAGTTCGGTTCAAATGGTCATGCTCCAGTGATTTTTGGATTTTTAATGAATTTTTTTTTTTAGTTCTTTTTTTGGACAAATGTTAAAAAATCTTCTCCGAAACCGCTTACCCAATTGCTTTGATATCACACAGGAGGACACCTAGGGACTCCTAGTTCTTAATTTGTTCACCAGGTGGCGCTTCAAATTTTTCTCTAATTTTTTTATGATTTTTTTTTTATTTGACATACTACCTTTGGTGGGTTTCTGCCAAGTTTGTTCAAGTGGTCATGCTTCAGTAATTTTTTTAATGAGTTTTTTGGGGTTTTTTGCGACAAATCTAAAAAAGCTTCGTTTCAAAAACCATTCACCCAATTGCTCTGATATCATGCAGGAACCCTCTAGGAATACCTTCTTCTGAATTTATTCACCAGGTGGTGCTCCAAATTTTTAGCTGAGCTGATAATTCAGCTGAGCTTTTAGGAGGGTGAGGCATCTGTCGTCCGTCTGTCGTCCATTGTCCGTTGTCTGTCTGTCGTCCGTCGTAGTCCGTTGACAATTCACATTTTCGACTTCTCAAAAACCGTCAGCCAGATCTACTTCAAACTTCTGTGCCTTGGGTGGGTTTCTACAAAGTTTGTTCAAATGGTCACGGTCCAGTGATTTTTGGATTTTTAATGAATTTTTTTGGTCTTTTTTAGGCAAATCGTAAAAAATCTTCTTCTCCGAAACCGCTCATCCAATTGCTTTGATATCACACATAACACTTCCTGCGACTTCTAGTTCTTCATCTGTTCACCAGGTAGCGCTGCAATTTTTTTTTTCTAATTTGTTAAGAATTTTTTATGTGTTATAGCCATTTGCGACTTCTTCTCGAGAACCGTCATTCAGATTAAGCTGAAACATGGTGGATATGTTCCTTGTAGAAGGGTCAACAAAGTTGTTCACTATGTCGGAATGCTGCGGATTCCTGATTTTTAACGATTTTTTCAATTTGGGTACTTATCGGTCAATGCACTAGTACTATGGAAGTCAATGGACATTCTAATGCTAATTCACATTTTCGACTTCTCCTCCAAAACCGTCATACAGATTAACTTCAAACTTGGTGGCAATGTACCTTGGGTGGGTTTCTACCAGTTCGGTTCAAATGGTCATGCTCCAGTGATTTTTGACTTTTAATATTTTTTTTTTTCTTTTTTTTGGACAAATGTTAAAAAATCTTCTTCTCCGAAACCGCTTACCCAATTGCTTTGATATCACACAGGAGGACACCTAGGGACTCCTAGTTCTTAATTTGTTCACCAGATGGCGCTTCAAATTTTCTCTATTTTTTATGATTGTGTGTGTGTGTGTGTGTGTGTGAGTGTGTGTGTGTGTGTGTGTGTGTGTGTGTGTGTGTGTGTGTTATAGCTATTCTTGATTTCTTCGCCAGAACCGTCACTCAGATTAAGCTTAAACGTGGTGGATATGTTCCTTGTGGAAGGGTGAAACAATGTCGTTCACCTTGTGGGAATGCTGCAGATTCCTGATGTTTAACGATTTTTTTCAATTCGGCTCCTGTTCCGTTAATGCACCTTTCCTATTGATTACCATGTAAGTCTAATGCTAATTTACATTTTTGACTTCTTCTCCAAAACCATTATCCAGATTTACTTCAAACCTGAAGGGGATAAACCTTGGGTGGGTTTCTACCAAGTTTGTTCCAATGGTCATGTTTCAATGTATTTTGGATTTTTTTATGATTTTTTTTACAAAAATCTTTACAAATGTTTTAATAGAAAGTTTAACATGGGAATTTCTTGTAAAGGGTATAACTTGAATAATTTTGGCCAGATTTACTTCAAACTTAGTGGCGATGTGCATTGGGTGGATCTCTACCAAGTTGTTCAAATGGTCACGGTCCAGTGATTTGTGGATTTTTTAATATTTTTTTTTTTTTGGTTCTTCTTCAGGGGCAGACCTTAAAAACTCCTCTCCTCTGAAACTGCTCACCCAATTGCTTTGATATCGTACATAGAGACTCCCAGGGACACCTAGTTCCCAATTTGTTCACCAGGTGGTGCTGCAATTTTTTTCTAATTTTTTAAAGAATTTTTTGTATGGTTTTGCTTTTTTCACTTGTTCTCGGAACCGTCACTCAGATTAGGCTGAAATGTGATGGATATGTTCTTGTGGAATGGTCAAACAAAGTTGTTTACTAGGTGGCACTGCTTTGGATTCCTGATTTTTAAGGATTTTCAATTCGGGTATTTATCGGTCAATGCAGCTTTCCAATTGATTACTATGAAGGTCAATGGGCATTCTAATGCTAATTCACAGGATAACTGAGACGAAATTTACTGTTTACTTGATAACTTGAGATCTGTTTTGAGTTAGTACCGTGATGCTGCACATGTTAATGTTTCTGTATGAAGGTCATGCTTAGACAGTACATGAATGACCTTGACCTCGCTTCTGGGGTCACAGTGCAACATACATGAATTTTACTCTTCATTACAACTTGAGAACTACTTGAACCTTGATGTTGCACATGTTATTGTTCTTCTATAAAGGTCAGACTTACTCAGAACATGGGTGACCTTGATCCTTTACCAAGTTCTTAGAGCTGCAAGTGTGATGAATGTCAAGATCAGCTGAGCATGGGCTGTTCACATAGCCCTCTTGTTTCTTTCTTTTAATGACTTTTTGTTTGTTTTCGCTATTTTCAACTTCTTCTCGAGAACCTGAAATAACGCTGGAACTTGGTGGATATGTTTTTTGTGAAAAGGTCAAAGTTTTTTACCACGTGGCACTGCAGTGGATTTTATACTTTTTTGTGATTTTTGTTTTTCAATTCGGGTATTTATCGGTAAATGCACCTAACCCATTGATTACTATGCCAAACTTGGTAGGGATGTACCTTTGACAAGTGTCTACCATGATTTTGTCCTATCCCAAGTTCACAGAACCTCAAGTGTGATATAAATCTGTAGGTCAGCTGAGCATGGGCTGTTCACACAGCCCTCTTGTTTTATTATTATTATTTTTTAATAAAAGGCAACACAAGGCAAGTGAACAGTTTGGACTCTTTATGGTTGAAATCTTCAAATAGGAAATCGTTTTCACACAAGCATACGGTATGTTCCCAAACTTTTCTGGGTGAACTGACACAGTCTGCATTAAGTCAGAGTTGAGTCCGCATTAAGGGATTGCCAGCTCATTTGCACGTCGAAGACCACACGCCGCCACAGGTTTTCACACATCAATCAAACCTCCTGTGACAGCAGTGTTTGAAATGTGTTTGGATCTTTGCGAAATAAAGTTATTGATACTATTTGAGTTTTGTCAACAAAATGTGTTAACGAACGCGATGTTAATGGCTCTGGCAATTTTCTGCTTTCTTTGTTTGTTAGTTCTGTATTACTGACGAATTGTAAAAAAAAAAAATTAATAAATAAAATAAAAATAAAGAGTCCTAACAATAAATCCTTACAAAACGTCACATTGGTGTGTCATAAATGTTTTTCCAACCATCGACGAAAAGTATATTCACCACAGTTTGTTGAACATTTTCATCCTGATTCATTCAAAGAAAAGGTAACTTGACCGTCAGCCACAAGGCACTACGCTACGACGATCATCCGGTGCAATACGAGGCATGCATATTTATTTACCGCCAAAACTGCTTACCTGGTTGTATTATTGACCATGATCCCGTCTCGACATTTGGGCTGTTGCCTGTGTGGGGAAGCGGGATATTACTAATATTTTGATAAAGAATACTTAGTAGAGTCAGATGGAAATTTATTCTTGTACCCAATTTACGAAGCACTAAATGATTTGACTGCTATATTTGCCTGCACCTACGTGCTTTGATGCTTAAATCATTCAATGAAAAACTGACCAGGTCGACCCACAACTGACACTTTCGACCTGATTTCAATGGGAGCATTATGTACCGCCGAACAGCATACACACACCTTTACAAAACACTAAAGAAAAATCAAACTTGTTTACAGGCCGAAGTTAACTCTTTCAGTGCTATGTTTTGGAATGAGTCAACAGCTTTCCTTGGCGTGCTTTGGACGCATTGGGCCGAAGACGCTCAGAGGAAAGCTGTTGACCCTGACCATTATAATTTCTGGAACTACAGTAATGCATTAAGTGGAATAAAAGTTGTCTTCTTGAGGGATATGAATCTAGCCCCCTAAATATTCAAAGCAGTTCGTCTGAGTAGTTGCACTTTAGTCGCAGTTAGCACTGAGAGAGTTAAATTAACGCCTTCATATTCCATTGCGGGCTTACCTATTTGGCATGGAAGGCATCTACTTTATGGTGAAGATTCTGGGAAAAGATGCACAGTGAAACATTTCTATTCAGGTCGCCGATGGAACTCAAAAGTACAGTGGAGTTTGGTTTTTTTTGGGGGGGGGGGGGTGATAGTGGAGATTACAAAACATTAACGAAGACCAGAACAAGGACTTGAAAATTAAGACTTTCCGTTCCAGTTTGCAGATATAGCAGACACTGTCCAGCACCCTTGCTGCACCCAGAGCGCGCCCAAAGCTGTTGATCTGCACCAACTGTGGAATAGTTCATTTAAGATTATGCATGTTGATATTCAGTTGTAGGGCCTCTTCCTGAGAAATTACCACTGGAATTATTATGCTGCTCATATCAGCAGCTATTCTCGGGATAATTTAAATGGCCTGCCGAATAAGTATAATGGCGCCTTGGCTGCTGGTTTTTTTTTTTTTTTTTTTTTTTTTTTTTTTTTTTTTTTTTTTTTTTTTGTTTTTTGTTTTTTTTTTTTTTTTGTTGGCCGCAGACGGCTGATGTGCCAACTGTTTGAGATTGAGTAGTATGCATTGATACAATTACTG
Source organism: Hermodice carunculata (assembly GCA_964020975.1). NCBI lineage: Eukaryota > Metazoa > Annelida > Polychaeta > Eunicida > Amphinomidae > Hermodice > Hermodice carunculata. The sequence continues at coordinate 61,951,140 of OZ026630.1, read as the reverse complement.
GTTTTCCATTGGAATTGGCTATTTACCTAATTTCAATACGAATAGCATAAGTGTTTTTTTTACAAACGGCGAAATTCGGGAAAAAAAAGGAGTTGTTGTTTCCTTTGAAAAATCCATAGTTTTAGCTGTTGTTCGAAACAAGTTGTGGTGACAGTTAGGCATTTGCAGAAGACCAGCAATATATTGGTGATCCCAAGACAGGAAAAAGATAAATCCTTTATAAAGTTTGACAGGTGTCTGCCATGTACATTTATGAAGCTGACAATGACCAATCCTATTGTTACCAAAAACCAGTATGCATTGGAGTCTGGTCAAATTAAATGGGGTTTCTTTTTTGGATCAACAGTATGAATAAACATCTCTTTCTTTAAGCCAATCATACATATTGGTTTAATTGTCATGGCATTTTTTGCATGTAGACCTATCTTGAGTTTTGTCACTGTATATCTTACATATAGCTTGGTTGGTGGTTTTACTGAATATCTGCAAAATTTCAATCTTCATGAAATTATGTCGGCCCATTTGCTGAAATCCATAAACACTTATCTTCCTCTAACTGTTGGACATTGGATGATCATAGTAAAGTCTGTGTTGAACAGAACTGGTGCACGCCTTGTGTGATCTACGTTTTCATGTGCAGTTTGTTTCTCACACAGACCAATTTTTTTCAATCATATTTTTGACATACGTAATTCAAATTCAATCCTCGGTCTGTTTTGAGCTCAAAACGTTTGTTTTCACTGAAGAGTTACGGCAGTACTGACCACATGGGCTTTGTTTGCACGGGCATGATAATAAACCGTGACATTGTTTGCAAAGTCATTAGTCCATGACCCCTCGAAACCAGGCGAGCGACCGACAAGGGTCACTCATAGGAAACAGGAAAGCACTAGCCATGGGGAGGAGAATATGCCAGTACAGGCTAATCACCAACATTGTTCTGACAACTTTTAAGTTCTCGATTGATGTAAAAACAAATTAGCACAATCAACTTGCTGGGCCCCAAATATGGAAGGCCGCGTGTGAACCCACACGCAAAGAAGACAAGTGTGGTTACGTTTGATGTTTCAAGTTAAAAAAAGTCGATTTTTAAGCCACAAAATATGCTCTTTTAACATCACAGAGATAAAGCTATAAGTTTATTTCACACAATAATAAAAACACAGGACAGAAAAAGTGAGTATGTGTCATATTGCAGCCATGAATGAATAAGAATTGGCATCATTTCGTTTTTATACAATTTTCTCGGAAGTTTTTTGCTCAACCCAAGCAATTTGTATCTAGCCTCACAAACAAACGAATTGCCCTATCACATTAAAATCAACGGACATCAAAAGAAAAATATCATATCCAGAAGTGCATCCCAGGATTTTTTTTCTGGCTGCCCTTTCCGTTACTTTTGGGGCAATTTTGAAAAAGAAATGAACAACCTGTTAGGGCCAACATAAAAAAAAATACAACTTTTCATTTATGATATTTGAGGACTCACCATTGAATTTGATCCTGGGCATAGATAAAAATGTGAAAATCCTACAAAGTCAGAAAGAATGCCAAAAAATCTGAAGAAAAAAATCCAAGCCTGCAAAAAATCTATGGATACAAATCCATGGATATGTAGTAATCAGAAAAGATATAGGTTTGGTGTCCTTGTGAAAAAAATTAAATGGGTAATATTGAACCAAAGTTGCCAGTGCCACTGCGCACTAAGCTTCAGATCTTCGACCATAACGGTTTCCAATTCTGAGGTTGTTGCCCAGCAGACAAACTGCTAAGAATGTCAAGGGTAGTAATTTCCGCAAAGTATTCTATTATGTTACGGCTACTCAGAGATTTTATTATTCATTAAGGTTGTATTGTATTAAACATATTTATTTAAAGGAAGACACTCCTTACGTTGTATTATACATCATTGGAAAGGATTTTTCATCAGTAATGAGTGCCCTCCTTTAAAGGAGTGGATCGCCTAATAGTAACAAAGCAACTTATCTGGAGGTTCTCCAGTACATGCATTGACACACATAATATGTACACGACAAACAGGACATTACAAGGACTCTGTTTGCTATTTTTAACTGTATAATACCGAGCAGTAGTGGGTCAGGAAACAATATCAATAAATGAAACGTCTCGACTCTATGATAACTGTATGTGCTGCAGAGAAAAAATCAACATTCTGTTCATTTAAAAGATCCGTACTGCCACTTAGCATTATTTCCAAAAGTCTGTGTCTAACGAGATCAATCAACAAGTTTGGATTTACACCTGGGGTAAGCACGTTAACAACAGCATTCAAGAGTTTACGCCTTTGAGGGTTGTACCGAGGACAATGAAAAAAGAAATGAAATGTATCCTCGACTAGGTGGCTACAGGAACAGGCTGTTGATAGTACAATATTTACGTTAAAAAGATGTGAGTTTAATTTAGACTGACCCAGACGTAGTTGGGTCTGAACATTATTTACAAAGCGGTCCCCATCAGAAAAATATGAAGGAATTACTTGCTGCAAAAATAGATTCTTTTTAAAACTTCAGTTTAAAGTACGAGAGTGAAGGTGATTCTCTTACAGCAGGCGGGAGATCATTCCAAGGTCTGATAGATGATGGGAGAAATATGTGTAGAAGCGGTCAGTTCTACATTTTATTTGTTTGAGTTTAGCAGGATTTCTAGGTGGATGACGAGATTGTACAAGAACCCAATTAGGTATCAGGTCGTAAAGATATTGTGGAGTAAGTTTGTTAAGTATTTTGTATAAAAGTACTAATCTAAAGGATTTTCTGCGGGTATGAAATGGCTCCCACCCAACTTCTGCCAACAGACGAGCACGGGAAGTGAATTTAGTAGCTCGAGTACAAATTCTGGAAGCTTCATACTATAACCCTTCCAGCAGGTCAGACAGTTCTAGGGTACAGTTGTCAAAGAGAACGCAGCCATGCTCCACAACAGGGCGAATCATAGTTAAATAAAGCTCTCCTAGAGTTTTCCTGGATAGTTTAAATTTAAGCCGTTTTAGGAGTGAGAGGCGTTTGCTTGCTTTAGTGACAATGCGGTTGATATGCGAGTGCCATGTCGGATAGTGTTACACCTAAATGAGCGAAGTTACCAAGATATAACGCAGGGTGATCTACTTTGTTGCGCTCACACGTGAACAGGTGGGAAAGGGATTTGAGAGCATTAAAGGAAACGCGCTAAAGTCTGCTCCAATTATTCAGATGGCCAAGATTAGTGTTAATGTAAAAGTTAAGGCAGCAATTTTGTTCTCCTTATTCACTACGGTTTTAAATCAGTCTGTGCTGTGTGTGTATGTTTTAACTTTCATGTATGGTGTTATGTGACATTTCAACTATGGTGTATGTGTAAACTTTAAGATATGGTGTGCATATGAATTTTTAAATTTTTGCCGTATGTGCTGCACTTGATCCCCAACTTGTCCCCAACTCGCTGTCAGGGCAAGGATACAAAATTATCGTTTAAACATACTTATTTCCTAAAGCAATCGCGGAACAAGCAATGCCTGGTGTAGCCTATTGCACGCGGCGTAAATATCCTATAATAGTATTAAAATATACGATGTGGTACGATACGATTATATACTATTCATTGGAAGTACAAATGGGCCCAAATATTAATCTCTATGACACAAATAAGGATCAGTTTATTTGACTTTAATCTTTCTCTTTAGCAGAATAACAGGAGCATTATCAAGGTCCATGTGCTCAATGAAATGACGCATGGAATTTTATTCAATATAAATTGATTCGTCACATTGATTGGTTGTAGCATAATTGATGGTAAAAGAACTTAGGTTCCCCTCATGCGCATTTAGGCACAGGCTTGTGCGTATGATCAAAATAGTGCCTTTGTGCCCCATGAAAAATATTCTCATATGTTCAACTCTGTAGAAATGGAAAAAAAGCCAGCTTGCTTTCTATACTTGGGTGGCTGGAAGTGCATCAAATTATCCTTGAAGATGAGAGAAAATACAAATATACAGAGGGCAAACTTTAACGTTACAAAATTGGGGTGTCGTTGGCGTAAACCTCATGTCATCAGTCCTTTTCATGAGTCCAAATTCTCCCTGTGTCAAACTGATCTTAGGCCTTTTTGGGAGGTGGGAGTGAGGAAAGTATGTAGTTCAGTCCAGCGTCCCTGGGCTCACCATTGTTCCTAATAGTTAAACAATTAAATTTTTCAGTGTGGATGTGTTCACAACGTTATCAACAAAGAGATGAAGATATCTATTTATCCCATGTTAACATGTCTTTTCTTGTTTTGGAGACAAATGAGAAAAAACCTAATGACCCCGAGCAGATATTCTTCCGTTCATTGCACATTGCAGATCAACTGCCAGATGCAGCTGACGTAGGGACCCAAATCCAGTGCTGCGCATTTCAAAAACAAACAAACAAGATGCTTATGTGCAATGAACGTAGAGTATAGTACGCACTAGTCGTTATCATGCATTTTTGTTCAATGGTAAACGGTCAGAACACTCGATAAAAATGGTAATTTATGAAAACATGAATTTGGTCACAGCGGCTTTGATATAAACACCAATGTTTAGTATAAGACATAAGCGAAATGCAATCACTATAGAACTGTATCATGTGAGTCATTATTTTGCCCCTTGCCGTCAAGCTTTGTTTGGGGAAAATTTATTGCACTTAAATTAAAATGGCTTTGGTAATTAAAAATATTAGATTTAAAGTTTATGATGTCTCCTTTCATGATTATTCTTATCTGTATGCAATATCACTTGGATATAGATATTAAAATGAAAATTATTAAATAGTCGTTTAGACTGATTTCTCTCTCGGAAAATGATATTTTAAGGAAGTCTTATAATGTAGCGTTTGAGTTAGACAGATTAGGTTTTACCACTTGGGTTAGTGCTCCAAGGATGATTCTCCAGAAAAATTGATTTAATTATGTTTGGCTCAAACAGGGAATTACGGATTATGCCGATAGCAGCAAATTTTTCACAAAACTGGCATACTCTCTCCCATGTCAAAGTGAGCAACTATTTTCTCTAAAATTTGGAATAATGTCGACGGAAAAACTACTAAATTGGAATTTTATAGATCATACAAAGACACATATAAATTTGAAAATTATTTGGACGAAATAAAAAACTTTAAATTCAGACGTAGTCTCACACGTTTAAGGCTGAGTAATCATAGTTTGCGAATTGAAACCGGGAGATATGTAGGCGAGGAGAAACATGAAAGAGTTTTGCCAATTTTGCGATAAAAACGTTATAGAAAACTGAAAACATCCTTTAATCTCTTGTCCTTTGTATGGTAAATTTCGCATTCCTTTATATGATCCAATAAGTAAATACCACCGTAATTTTCATGACTTCTCGGAAGACCAAAAATTAGACGTTATTATGAAACCTGATACTCTCATTGTTGGAGCTGTAGCATCGTACATATACCGTTTCGTCGAGTTCAGAAGAATGCGAGTTCAGGAGAATGCGTCTCCTAAATGAGCAAGTCTCCTGAGCCCGACGGCCGAGTATATATAGTCTGAACAATTATTCATGTACAGGTTTTTCTGTGTTTTTTCAGTACCTAAATTTCATGTATATAACTTCTTGCCAATTTTTGGTTGTCTATCCTTCTGACATGTAAATTGTACATATTTGCTCTTATTATATGTGTGATGAGCAATTTTACTGCATGTATTTGAATTGTTTGCTATGAGCCGGATTGGGCAAAAGAAACAATAAAGCACATTACTGTGAATGTATTCGCTGCCAATATGTCTTAACTACATGATAGACTTTTGCCATGTGCGCAAACCCTCATTCAATTCAAGTGCAATTCGTTTTGTTTTGCCAAAATCAGTTAAGCCATACATATTCTGTGCCGGATGCTGACAATTCCATCACCGCTTCGTGCAAACGAGCTCATAACAGGATCGCGCGGGAGAATTCGTGCCTCTAGTTTTATGACATTTCACACACCGACAAATTTTGAATATGGTGTTAGCGTTTGTCTGCATTGTTCCTGCCCTCAGAGCAGACTTCCTTGGGGTGTTCATCTGGCTTTGCACAGCCAGGGCGCAGTATACAGCCCAGAACGTCTATTTACCAGGCGCGCATCGTTCTGGCGATTTAAACTTCAACCTGTAGAATATATATATTGAGGTTGAAATTTAGGGCCTGCACTTTGACTTAAATTACTTTTGCATTACCGTGGATGTACAATAATGGATCTTGGTAGCAGATAAAGTGGAGCCCTGGACAAAATAACAAAACGAATGCACATTCGACAGTGCTGCAGGCCCCCGTACATGGCAGGTTCCAAGAATGATCGCGCATAGTCGGTTGCCTTGTTTCCTGTTGTTTTTCCAAACATGTAGCGACAAGTGAAACTGTTAACCATTATCATCTAAAATGGCGATAAGCATGATAATTTGATGAGCCGGGAACTTAAATTATCTTACCCTATTCTCAACTTGCGTTTTTCATTGGGATAATAACAGTCCTAGCACCGGTTTTTTTTTTGGGGGGGGGGGAGGGCATCACAGAAATATTACTTGAACAAAATTGTTGGACTCGATCGAGAAGTTTATGGGATGGAAACGTTCTGTATATTTTTCTATAGTGCAATCCTAGATGCAAATGTTTCTTTTAGCTTGTGGGTGACTGAATAAATTTAAATGCTTTTGAACACTTTGTCACTCATGTAACAAATTTGTAAACCGATATGGATAGACAACATTCTGTGGACACTCTGCAATTTATATAGGGAGAAATCAACCAGCATTACAACCAATTATAAAATTTATTCTTCTTTACAAATACCTTTTAAATCAAACGAACAAAACATGCTGACACGAATGTATTGATACATTGCAATGTTTATATACAACGAAGTTATAAAACTATATTTATTATATTCTATATACAAATATCCGATATAATTATATCAGCAAGGAGGACGAGCAAATGTCGATATATCTATGCCAAAAAAAGACGTTTAGAAGCATGCTAAAGAAGTCTGTATTGCCACAAAATAAATAAATCAGACGGTTTCATGTGTTGTAGAAAAAAAGAACTGTCCAATCACACGACACCCCATGATTACACATTTGATTGTTGTATCTGAGCAGTAACAACCTGCTCGATTCGTATCCATTGGATGTACACGGATATGAGAAGCGGGGATTCCTTCGCTGTTTTCTGATGTACGTGATCTGTTGCAGCATCACTAACATTACAGGTAGTATTGAGATGGTGCATGGCTTGGGAGTTCAAACTGAAACAAAAATCACGATGAAAAATGCAATGTTGGGTAATGAAAAGTATTGCTGTATATACGCTCCATCTCGCGGCATCTCCCGGCACCGTGGAACCGAGAAAGAATTTGTCAAGACCTTCATGTCCAAAGACTTGTCATTCAACATTCGTTATATTCTGCATATAATAACAATATATATTTTGATTCAGTGAGCATTTGTCAGAATGTATGGCTGGCATCTCAGTAGATGCAAGACAATAAATGAAGCATTCAAGAGAAACCACATGATATACTTAGCTGTTTGCCAAAGAATACCGCCGTGGACGAAAGAAACTGATCGTACTAAACGGCGGATGTAACGGAATGAAACTGATTGCTCCTCAGTACACAACTACACAAGGACATAATGAAATAAATTCGTCACTTGTGAATTCGGAAGTTATGCCTACAGGCGTTTTATGCTTTTTTTCTGTGGTGTCGTAAGTTGAAAAAAAAGCAACATCACCTCCGTTTTGGTTTTATTATTATTGTGAATGTATAGAATGAACATATATTTTTTAACCTTACATATACTGTAAACAACACAAACACATTAAACGTCCACTTTATCAACATTAAGAGTGGAACAGTTTGTCCTCAAACGGTTAAACCGCTACGTACATTAGAGTCGATGTATCGGTATACGACTGTTTCCTATTCAATTAACCAGCAAGCGGTGGATGCTGGAGATGTCGCGTGCCAACCTTTTATTGTCATTAAGAATAATATCCAATCAATCTCCAAAGGTTCAAACATTGAAAGTGACCACCTTCAACAACATCCAGCTTTGGTCTAAGTTATGGCAACTATTAACAGAGACGAACCGTGGCTCAATCTATGAATATTAATGACAGAATTCCAATATGATGTAAAAGTTCACCGAAAATGTACCTGAATTGCTTTATATTCATACCATCAAGAACGTAGCTTCACTATGGTCCTTCAATAACGTACAAATATGTGGACGTGCAGTTTAAAACAAGACAGTTCCACCGAAGCAGTCCAAGTGATTGTCGAATATTGCCGTTATACTTTGTAACATTAAAACATGTCAATACGATTGTGCGCATGCATGTTTAATCATAACGGTAATATTTGGGTAAATAGTTTGAGTATTTTCTTTTTCTGATCACCGGTTCTTCAAAAGTTTTGCCATTTGATTCCATGGAAACTTTTCATTCTCCCAATATTTCATGTAGGTTAAACAAGTCCATCTTTTGTGTATTTTTTACAAATGACAAATGTCCGTTTTGTAATATTAAATCCTATTACAGACTTGATTTCTTCTCAAAGGGGCGTAACTGCTTTTTTAGAACCATTCTTCTTCGGTGAGTTTGATTTCTTATCCTGCAGGATCTTTGCCAGTAACCTGAGGGTCTCTGAAGTTGAATACACATAATCAAGAATTAGTCATTTCAATAGAGACAGTTAGAATATATATATATATATATATATATATATATATATATATATATATATATATATATATATATATATATATATATATATATATATATATATATATATGTATGTATATGCATACATATACATGAATTAGGAATCCCGCTCCCATCCTCACCAGTCGGGAAATGTAATAAGTCTAACAAAGCAACGACAATGATCCAAAAGTATTTATGGTTTCCTGTTTGGATTATAACTACACATTTTCTTTTCTTCTTCACTTAATTCTTCTGTATCACATGCATTCTGTTTTTACGACTTCATTGTGCAACAGCGGGAATGAGACATGCAATACGTATATCGCAAGATTTATGTTTTGAACCAGAAATTTTCGTTTGAAAGGTGTATTTCCAAAATATGAAATGTCCCCATGCATAGTTTGGTGACGGGCATTTTGCAGTGAGAATACACACACATGCACACAGACATAGACACAGACACACACACACACATATATATGTATACATGTATATATATATATATATATATATATATATATATATATATATATATACATATGTATATATATGCATGTATATATATGTATATATATGCATGTATATATGTATATATATATATACATATATATATATATATATATATATATATATATATATATATATATATATATATATATATATATATTAATATTGCCCATGGTAACGTTGCTCTATGATGGCCCCGTTTTCATTCCTTGTTTGTAACCTTCACTTCCCACACATAAATGCGAACAAATTTTGTTGTTGCAGATGATAAACAAAGTAAAACTTTAGCTGGGATTTTCATATTGCACCTAATGATGATCTAGGATGAAGGTTAGTTCTGGATAGTTGTAAAATGTGACAGTTATCTGTTCTCGGAGGTCACGTCACAACTTTCTGGATTTCTTTCCCGTGTGATACGGCGCATTTAACACTCGATTGGACAAGCGTTTCTTTGGGCACAGAGCAATGGTCTTCAAAAAGATCTCCAGAGCATTTGCATATGGATGACGCCTTTGGAAGATCAGAGTAACATATTTTATGTATTGTAAGATATTCGAATGGACGGTATCAACAGCGATGTCCTGTAGTGGGAGCCTCCGCCCCTGTGATATTGTCTTTCTTTAGATAAACCGAATAACATACAAACTGCTTAATGATACTTCACCTTGTGGAAACATTTTGCAATTAATGCTTTATATGATCCTTTATTTCTGTGATGAATCGCTTGTGACCCTTAAGAATAACACTAAAGAATACAAAATTTATAATTTAGTAACAGGCGATCGGCTGCACCAAAGTTTTAAACAAAAAGTATTTAACTGACCACAATTTAGGACATTACCTTCATTTATTTGGCTTGTGTCTTTGTCGTCTGTAGTCTGGTACTTTTTTTGAAGAAGAGCAAAAATATATTTATACAGAATGACAGCAAGTGTGCATCCTGCGTACGGTCCAGCCCAGTATACCTGAAACAGATCGTTTTGATTTGGATTGTTTAAAAGCCTGCAAGAATCTCAAAAAGTTTACATTCATTTTATTCAATGACGTGCCTCAAACTAGGGATCTTGATTGATTTTTTTAGATGAACGTTCCAAGAATTGCGAAAAGTAAGCTCCGTCATTAAAATACACAAAAACACAAACGCTAGCTTATGATATAATTTTAACATTACTCGGTGTGACTGGTTTTCCTTTTTGGTACACAAATAGCTCACCTGGTTTCAGAGACAAACAAATTTGTCCAATATGAACCAAATCTATCCGTATGTTATGTGTGAATAAAATTCAACCTTTTAACCCTCTCAAGACTCAGTCCAGAGTTTTTCGCTGCGAACTCTGGAGAGAAAAGGTGATGACTAGGCGCCTGTATAATTCTACATTACAAAAGAAGCATTCGACAGTTGAGAGTCATTTCTGGCCATTTTAGTGGGAAAAAGGTTGGTGACTGCAGATAAACAGGCGTAGGTTTTTCGTGGTTATACACTGACGGTTTTGTTGATACAGATTATCGTTGCACCAAACATCTTCAGAGGCATTACGTGCAGCTGTTTCCACCAGATTTTTTACATTATTACAAACCAGATTCAACAGTTTTGATCATCTTACCCAGTGGTTGCCCCATTTTCTGGCAATAACAGAAGGCCCTAATGTTAGGGCAGGGTTCATACTTCCGCCAGTGAATTGACCCTGTCGTGGAAAAGGATACTTGCTAACAATTTTATCTTATACTTTATTATGATTAAGCACACGAAAATTTACTTTGCCTCTACATCAAGGTAGCAAAATATTAGCACAAAAATATTTCATCATATTTTGTTTTACTTCATAGAGCATAACTTAAATATAAAAGTGAATGAGCTCTATATAAAATATACATTTGTAGAGATGGCAAATAATTGGGCCAAACATATGCAGATATTTCATCTCATATAGAAACAATAAAAGCTGATACACACCATTAAATTTGGTGTATGGAACTCCTTGAAGTATGGTTTTTCGCCCCAATGTTACAAATTGAATCCATCAATGAATAACCAAGTTGGTATAACCAGAATGAAAGCCGTTGTAATTTGCTCAGTGGAGTCAGTGCGGACCGTATTATCTATTCTTTTCCACTCACCATGATTATGATGTCCACAGCAACACACAGGCCAATGGGCAGATAGGGCACGTACACTTCACGGTTGACTTTATCGGTGACACCCAGTGTTGCCATTATAAGAATGAAACTAAGCAGTACCTCCACGAAAAACCCCTGTACCAGGCTCAGTCTCGGATCCATGTTGAGAGGTGCAATCTGAGGCCTAATTTCTGGTGGCGTAACACTGTAGAAAGGTTAAAGTTACATTCCACGGCTACAGCTTGAAAAATTCTTAATCATATATATATATACATATATATATATATATATATATATATATATATATATATATATATATATATATATATATATATACGTGTGTGTGTATATATGGGGGTGGGGGTAGGGGTGCGTGTGTGTGTCTCGCGATATTTTTGAGTGAGCGTAATGATGCATTCGACCCCAAACGAGGGGATAATTCGTTTAATGAATTTTGAAAGATTACTTTTGTAAATATATTTGTGACCATTTTTTTCTTTAATTTTGTAGCTTTGAAATTCATAACAACTTAAAAGTTTTGCTTAAAGTGTCACAGTGACCGTGCATAAGGTAGAGCTGGAACAAAATGAAGCGAAAAACAACAAACCCTCATGGCTTAATCATACGACTACTGAGTAGAATTGTAATACGTTACAGTATGACACACACCATACGTATATCATGTGTAACTGGTGCTTGGGTTATTCGAAAGACTCACCAATAAACAAATGCCGACCCAGCTATTCCACCAACGCACTGTGCCATTGTGTATAAGAGAGCTATCCAAGAACACGGAAGATGATCAAGGTTAATGTATTATCAGTATAATGCAGAGAAACATATAATCATAATTTTCAAACTGTGTTGGTCTAATCACTATTAGTACGGAAAGGACAAAGTATTATTCTGAATTTTATTCCTGGCCCTATACTCTTTGTAGTTTCTTCGTTAATATGGTTTTGACAGGAACGAAATACTACACGGCTGGATTGAGTGGTCTTTGCTTATCCCCGGACATCAGAATTAAGACCTTGCTAGAGATTGGCCTTTGTGACTGTCGACATGAATATCTTAAAGAGCTTGTTTGTCCTAAAGCATTATTTTGACAAAAGGACTTTTTGTCAAATAGTTGGCAAGATCAGACACTGGGTGAAAAAGGTGAGGATATTCTTCTTACTTGTGTATATCCCTGCCTGCATTACCTTAGTACATCCACAGGCACTCCCCGGGTCCTTCTGCACAGTAAAGTTACGTTCTTGACTATTTGCAGGTGACGCTGTATGTTATCTTACATTGGTTTCAATCTGACTTTTTACCTCAATAACAGACTCCCACGGCTCAGCAATTTAAATTACTCAAATAAATGTCAATATTACTGATAGAGTGACATAAGTACAACACACCGTGACAAAACGTACTCTTGAATTTGACAAACACACACACACACACACACACAAACACACACACACACACACACACACATATATATATATATATATATATATATATATATATATATATATATATATATATATATATATTACAAGCTAGTTGTACTTTTCAGTTTAACTGTGGCTTGCGCAAAAATAACTACGGATTTTAGAAAAGGACACGGGATTTGAATAATTAGACAAGTAACTCTTGGGCACAAAATATTAAGTCGTGAAATGCCCGTCATGTGGGGCGGGGTGAGGGAACTCGTTTGAAAGAACCCCCCATCCCCACCCCCTTAAAAAAATCCAAACTTAGACATATCTGTCATGCCCGACAATTAAACATATGCAAACTTGGAAAAAGGGTCTGTAAACTCTGCCACTAGTTTTATTATCGTTATTATGACTTTAAAGGTCTATCATTGACTCAATTCTATTTGACTTATTCAGTATCTCGGTATAGGCAAGTGGGTGGATCTATATTCGCTTCGTATGAATGTGCCAATGTGTTGGTTACTGTACCATAGTTCGGAGTTCGACGCATTTAGGTCTACAAGCCACTGCAATTTAACCCAAAACATTGGTAGGTCTACCATTGGCCGGCTAGGGGGAGGTGAAGGGCGGGCAAAAAGGATCACTTGAACTTTTAATACGTGGTATTTTTATTTGATTTCTTTATTTTTTGTTACTAGAAGAATGAGACGACCGTGCTAAAGGGCCAAAGGAAATGAAAGCATTTAATCGGTGTGATTGAATTACAGCATTAAACATCATTGTTGACCATCTTTCTAGTAAATTTTTTACCCGACACATTGTTGCACCTTTCTATAAATTTATTTAACATAAATTTATTTTGTTATGTAAAAACATACAGATACATGAGAAATTGGACCTTGTGTTTGTAATTTGGTATTTTTGTTTCAACCAGAATTGAACATTGATTAATTCAGAAAGCAGCTTTTACTTATTGCGCTATGTTGGCCATGAAGGTTTGGCTCCTGCCCTTCCCGCCCCACTTATCGTTTTCTTTTTCTTTAATCCGTTTCGCCCTGGTTATAATTTTGTCCAATCCTTCTTGCCCTTGTAGCACATTTTGACCTTGCAAGCTATCTTGGCCGGGTGGTGAAGAAATCGAGTACAACGGGGACATAGAAATTTCGCTGGATTCAGATCTGTGTTTACCATTCCCCCTCTGTTCAACTGTAGTAAAATCATTGGGAATAGTTTTTTATACTTTATTTTATTTTATTTTATTTTATTTTATTTCATTTTATTTTATTTTTTAAAGTGATTCTTTTGCCTTGTTTTTCTAATGTTACCACATGCAAAAAGAACCAACTTATGTGAATATAGGATCCGATATATTGTATTTGTGTATTTTTGCCCAGAACCACTTCCTAGTAGTCAATATCCTATTCCGCAGTCCGAACTCTTTACTCTCCATAAGCTAACCTGTCCCTGTCTAACCTATATATATATGGAATTAGTATTGTCCATATTGCACACGTTCCTCTGTAAAATTTTGACATAGGCTGTATCAGCCGAAATAAATTAAAGGGTCTTCAGCGGGTAACTACTCAACATGTTTCGGAGCCTATTACCTGTACAGTCTCTCTGAGTGGTGGCTCCTTGTCAAAGCTAAATATTCAGCAAAGACAACTCACATAAGAAAGAATAAATATGAGCGTGGCAAATGATGAATTAGCTAAACACGTGATGTTTTGCTTATAAATGCAGAGCTTCATTATGAAAGAAGAATACCTGTCAAATAAATCATAATTACTAAATTTGTATAGTACAGGTTCAGATAAGAACAATTTGACTTACCCCTGAACCAATATGTACCCTTTCTAGCTGGACAGCTTACCCTAGTTAAACCATCCGCCAGTGTATAACTGGGTTCATAATGGGACAACCATGATGCATTTATTCCATTAGTAAGCTTGTATACCACTTCAGAATGTTTGAATTTTTGTGAGTCAATCGTAAAGCAATGTCAGAGATTAAATGTTCAGAGTGATCGGAGACAAAATATTGATGAAATATAAACAATTTCTCATAAAGGGTATAAGTGTTGTTTAACTGTAAGCCTGTAAATCGCGTGTGACTATATCTTTATGTAAATTTATTTCACGCCAAGCAAATGATGGGGAATTATCTTGGCATCAATTTTGTAATATAGTTGTTTCCTAGCAGTTGGACACTATCCAAACCAATATTCGGATTTTTCGGGGGGGGGGGTTTGTTTTTTGTTTTTTGTTTTTTGTTTTTTTTTGGGGGGGGGGTTTGTTTTTTTTTTTGTTTTTTTGTTTTTTTTTTGTTTGTTTTTTGGTTTTTTTTTTTGTTTTTTTTGTTTTTTTGTTTTTTGTTTTTTGTTTTTATTTTTGATTTGGTTTCGGTTTTGTTTTTTGTTGTTTTTTTCTTCTTTGTTTTTCTTTTCGGGTTTTTGTTTTGTTTTGTTTTTTGCTTTATTTTTTTTTCAATTTTTTTTTGTCAGTGATATTCCACAGATTGTGGCAGTCCGTTTTGCACCCGCAAATTATCCTTCTTGCGTGACAGTATTAGCACTTCTAAGTTTATTCTTATCAGAAAAACTACATGTTTATGACTTTTGAGAATATGCCTGTATTTTCTAAATTTGAAACAGATCTTTTCTTTTTCCTATATTTAAATGTTCAGTATGGAGTATAAATTTGGGGGGAATAATGGGGAAAAAACTAGGGTGATCCGTAATATCCTGTTCTTTGATACTTTTTGTTCAAGCACAAAGACGATACAATTAATTTTAGTCAGATATATAAATGCCCGTCGTTAGTTTTTCTATAATTGCCAAGTGTAAATTTGAGCAAAAAGTTAATTTAACATAAAAAAATTAACAGAAGCTACGATAATGCGTGCAAGTAATTCGGTTTGAACTTGTGATAGCTTTTCCTTAAGTGCTGGTTTTGCCCACCCTGACCGTATGCAATAAATGTGACAAAGCCTGGATACACTGCAATATACCCAGAGTTTACTGTTATGTGTTTCATTTCAACCTAGTCTGAGAATATTTAAAAAGATAGGTGATTAAATTGTTGCGATTGAATTTTCGACAGCTTTCCATCAAACTGGTTCATGTTATGTTTGAAAATAATAAGATGTAATTTTTTATATAAAGAAGTGTCAGATGGTACTTTATCAAAGAAAAGAGCACCTGGATCGATTGTGTAGCAACAAATCCATAATACTCTGTAATTATGTCACAAACTGGTTTTTGTTAATCTCGTGTTACAAGTTAAAAGTCTTTATAATTTTACCAAGTGTGATATCTTTTCAAACGTAATTCCTATTAGCGATGCACTTAAGGAATTAACGACTCTTGGGTGCGTTGTGTAAGGTTTGAGAAGGTTCTGGTTTCGTCACGATTTTTAACCAACTTTAATGCACTAGACCCCTTTGCTGTGCAATGTTGTTAGGACCTTGCAGCTTAGATTTTGACTATTCTGCGTAAGAACTGCATCTCATCATAGCCATAAACAAGATAGCTGTGTGAACAGCCCTTGCTCAGCTGACATAGAAATTAATAAGAGTCGTAACCCTGTGACATTGGATATGGTCAAGTTCACCGATGTACAGTGTAAGTCTGATCTACATAACTTCATAGAAGAATTATATCAACATGGTACTGGGTCAAATAGTTCTCCAGTTACCAATGTTTCACGCCAGTGGTCCTGTGACCTTGGGAATGAGGTCAAGATCACACATATATTTTCTACGTGTGTCCCTACCCGAGGACAACTATCAGATATAACATTAAAGTCTTTGCTGAAGTTGTTAGTTCTCAGCTGTAGAGTTAAATTCACCGAAATGGCCCTGTGACCTTGTGAATGAGGTTAAGATTACCCATATACTGTGGAGTTTCTTCAAAGAAGCGTCCCCGTGCAATTTTTTAAGTATTAGCTGCTAAGTATATTCGGAAAAGATGTCTTTTTAAAATTGTGCAAAAACTTGAAATAAAAGAATTAATAAAATTCCAAAAAATCAATGGAGGTTAAATACCTGACCACACTTGGTAAAAACCCACCCAAGCTATATTTCTACAAAGTTTGAAGTGAATCCAGGTCACGGTTTTGGAGAAAACGTCGAAAATGTAACTTGCTATGGCGACCCCAATTCACTTACATAGCAAATAGAAGACTGCATGCATTATCAAGTAGCCGAAATAAAAACAATCCGTTAAAAATCAAGGATTCAGAGCATAGACACCTAATAAAACATTAATTTGGCCTTTTTAGCACGAACATTTCCATTGAATTTCAGCATAATCTGAGTGGCGGGTTTGGTTTTGATCCAAAATAATGAAAACACTTAAAAAACACATAAATTGTTTCAAAAAATGCAGCACCACCTGTTGAACAATTCAGGTTTAGGGGCCCCCGGAAGCGCTCCTATGTAACCCAATGCAACTTGAGAAGCAGTTTCAGAGATTTTTTATGGACTTTGCCAAAAAAAATTACAAAGCATTCATTCAAACACCAAAAATCACCGGTGCATGACCATTTGTACAAACTTAGTACACACCCAAGGTACATCTCCACCAACTTTGAAGTAAATCCAGCAAGTGGTTTTGGAGAAGAAAATGTAAGTAACCATCCCCATGGAGTTGCATATTAATCAAAAGGAATACATGCATTAACTTATAAGTACCTAAATTTCTTTAAAATTCAAGTAGTCAAAGAATCGCGATCTAAAGAACTACTGTCCTGGTCCTTCCACAAGAAGCATTTCCAGTTTCAGCATAATATGAATGACGAAGTTGCCAAAACACATAAGATTCATTTAAAAATGCACAAAAAAGGATCAAATTATGGTCTAAGGGTCCCCAGAAGTGTCCCTTTGCAATTTGAAAGCAATTGGCCAAGCGGTGTGGCAGACGATTTTCTATGATTTTGCCAAAAATGAGCAAAAAATCATCAAAAATACAACAAAAGTCACCGAAGCATGACCATTTGAAGAACTTTGGTAGAGACCTACTCTAAGTAGGTTTCCACCAAGTTTGAGGTAAATCTCGCCAGGGATTCGAGAAGTCGAAAAAGTGAATTTAAGACGACGGACGGACGAGGGATGCCAATCATCACCTAAGCTCAGCTGAGTGACACGTAAGCTCAGCTAATCAGTATGTTTTATGTATTTCTCGCCACTCATAAAAGTTTAGTTAAATGCGTTTCTCGTCACCGACAAATACTGATTTCGTGATTGAAATAGCACAGCGCCTGATATTTTATAATTAGCAAGAGTCAGGGTGCTCAAGTTTTAATTACAACTGAGACTTTGTCATACGTGTTGGCTTTTGTCACGGTGCATTGTTTGACTGGCACTCTAGTCACAAATGCCATCTAAGATGGCTCGGGGAGGCTCTCCTACTGAACAAACTAAAGGAAAACAGGCTTTCGCACTTTGATATTGCACAAAATGTTCATTTCGAAAATATCGCAACAAAAGTATTCTTTTATACAATTGTTTAGTCTGAACAGTTTTGAAAACATTTAGAAGGGGTACATTGAGTGTTATGTGATCGGTCTTCTTGAACCTTGTTGAAAAGTGGGAACTTGCCCCGTTGGTATGTTTTCATTCAGAAACGTAATATTATTTTAATATCAAAAATTCATTTTTCCGGTTTGTCTCAAGCCTGTCAAATATCAAGTTTAACCTTCTTCAGGGACTTGTCATTCAAAACCTTCGCCACATTGACAGTTATATTGTGATGATTTGAAGGTAAAATTCTGGCATTCAAACGTTTGCAATTAACATTCTATTACAAAAGTTATACCTGGATTAATCAGGCTAAAAGAAAAGAAAGTTTCTTTAAGGAATTTTTTTTTATATCTTAGATCTAGCCAATTGCAAATAAGTATATTAAATTGCAAACATGTATACTAAATTGCAAACATGTACACTTCAGAACATCAAATTCAAAAGACCTGTTTAGGGAGCTTTTCGCCAACCACGTAAAACCAATATCCGTTGCAGGAATACATGTATGTGAGGATAAATCGTACATTCAGCTGGCAAGAGTCAAATGTTCGCTTTGTATGACTTTGATTCAGTAACAAAAGTGCCACCCAAACACCCGTCAAAACGCAATATATTGGTCATAACTTTTTAATAAGCTCGTACCTCAATAGAGGAGTCTGCCTTCCCTCCCAAATGTACAAAGCCCCCACCCCCACCCTCGCGCGCTCGCGTGTAGTGTCTTTAACTTCAAATTCATGTCCCCATTTTTTTAAAATAGTGAGGTGACCGGTTTGCTTGGGCACCAGATTATAACTCATATGTTCAGCGTGGTATGCCATGAGCACGAGTGAGCAAAAACCACGTGCTTCTTCAAAACTAGAAAAGCGTGACACAGTAAAGATTTCACTTTTTCCTACTCTGCACGTCCAGAATGACATACAAAAAACGACCTCGTATTGTTCACGAGAAGGTGTCTTGACAACGTATGTAATTTACGTCGTCAACCTTCACTGATGCAAGAATTAGTGCACGGAAAGTATGCAGAATCGCTATGCGCACGAAGGCTGCACTGGCTTTATTTTTTGAAAACTACCTTGTGATTTAAAAATGTGTAAACGGCATCACTTGAGGCAGTGCGGCCGTTGGATAAGAAATCACATAAACCTTTGCTCGCCAATGCCCATTGATTCAGAATGACCTCATATATATATATATATATATATATATATATATATATATATATATATATATATATATATATATATATATATATATATATATATATATATGTATATATATATATATGTATATATATATATATATATATATATATATATATATATATATATATATATATATATATATATATATATATATATATACTGAATCCACAATATTTCCAATGGGAAGTCAGGATGAAGGGGTAGGCTACATCATGTCACATTCGTGAGTTATTGCCTTTACTATCTTTTCTCATCTCAAAACGACACACTTTCTGGACACTTGCGTGAAGCGATGTCTACCATTCAGTTCACCAATACGAGTGTCCAAAAGGGATATTAGAAAGTGCTGCTGGTAAAAATCTGTAATGTATTATTAAATTAGCCAGCGTTTTCCCTACATGCTTCCTTTCATGTTCACTCTTGTGGTTTGGTTTTGTTACTCGCACTGTTCGAAAGAGAATAATCACCATTAAATGGTGTTAGCAGTTGTCTTCTTAGTATTTCTATGTGGCTCAAATAGCCATGGGATTTAGTTTTGTATCCAAAATCAAATCAATGAATTTTTTTCTGTTTTGTATTTGTTTTTGTTTTTGGTTTTTTATTTTTTTTCTTTGGTTTTTTTTTTTTTTTTTTTTTTTGTTTTTTTTGTTTTGTTTTTTTGTGTTTTTGTTTTTTTTAAATTTCGGTAAAGTTTACTTCGATATTAGTTCGTGAGGGAATACAGAGTGACCTGAATTTTGTACATATGGTCCACTTAGGTAAAAGAATGCAATATCCCCCGCAGAAATTAAAAAGTCTGTTAATATACATAGAGATCTTTAAAATATATTAAAATATATAAGCCCGTATAGTCTTCAGCCGAGGTTACAATTTTCATAGGCGAAGCAAGTTCGGCTGTTCAATGGGACCAAATCTGGAAGCATTGATCGGACACCATGTTTGTATTGTATTGTGATACAAAGTCTTTTCATGGTGAATTTGAATATAGAACCATTAGAAAAATTATAATGTGCACAACTTTTGTCATAATAGGCGGGCTATGGTTTAAAAATTGAAGAAGCCTACCTCGAAATAGAGAAATATCACGTGCCATTGCAAAACACCAGGAGATGATGGGGTTCATGTGGGCGCCGCTAAAGTGTCCCAAGCCATCGATTATAACATACACCAGAAATCCCATCGCTATGCCCGCTTGCAACAATGACACTGGGCTGGGTCCAAAAGTCAGTGACACAGCCGTGTGTCCACACAGAAGCATAAATGTGCACACAAATTCACAAACTATATCTCTCCAAAACAGAGGATTCTTGACTTCCTTGCGGGGATCCTGTGATACTGGCATGCTTTGGCGTGTTTTCTGCACTTGAAGACGGCATACAAGAGGAGCTTCTATCTCCCTGTTTTGCGTAAACTGTAGGTCCCATCGTTCGTCATTGGTTCGTTCCGCATCGTCTGTTGTCTGTGAAAATAGTGCACGAGAACGAAGTCATGAATAATAATTGCATTTCGCTTCGCCAAACAGTTTTTTTTCTTTATTACAATCCGGAATTTTCCGAAATTATCTTATGTAATATGTGACCTTTTAAATTAATCAGACAATGGCAGAGTTATGTGTGATTTTAGCATTTCCATTTTGTGCAACTAGCTGTCGGCTGTAGCTTTTACGCTAGCAGAGTCTGTATTGTAGAAAAATGCCTCATTGATATTCGAATTACTCTGACAAAACCCAGTTTCTGATTGCATAATCTCAACATATAACGTTTGTTGTCATTGAGAGGCGCTAAATGGGGAAAATGACAAAAAGCAATGGTTGAAATCACTAAGTGCATGAAAGCTGATAAACTCTCTTTGCGAAAGTGTGATTTTTTACCTGCACAGCACACAAGGGTACGTATACATTTTACCTTTTATCCAGCACAAATCATGTCGGATTTACTTAGTTCATTTTATCATGTCTTTATTATTCTATAGTCTTACTGCATTGATAATATGAACTTTAATATCACAGTGCTTGTGAACATGTAATTTTGGACATTCGTGCCAAAAAAATGATTCATTTTTAATTTGCATCATAACAAATCTGGTTAGCTGATGGCGAAGAAACACAAAACTGTACAGCAACAAACACTTTACACGAGTGTGAACTATTTGGTTCGTACTTCACTAAGACGCCATTTCAGATATTCAGGCACTATTTGATCCGAAGCTAACTGACAAATTGCTGCGGTGTACAAGAAAATCAATATGTTTTGATGACGATTGCATCGCAACCTGACATAACATTTTTGGGCACGTTGCGATGCAATCTTCATCAAAGCGTTGGATTCTCTTATAAACTGCAGCACAAAAATCTTATCCTGTTGGCGTAACCTCTTGTCCCGACACGTTTTAGACACCTAAACGAAATCCGAAGAACAGAAAAGCAGTTTCAAATGCGCTCCGTGCAGCCTTTGTTTGATTATTATTTCATGCTAAGAAACTTTTTTCACGGACTTCGACTAAAAAGTCCTACTAAATCATAACACCATAATTCAACAACTTTAATCGGTTCTCAACGACCACAGCCCAACGGGGACAACTTGTGTGTTACATCTAAACTACTGCTGGATAACAAATGTGGACAATTATATGTAAGCCTCTATTTAAAATTGGACTTTATGCATTACAGGCCACATTCAACATGGATATTCTTATAATAATTTGATGTCATAAAATTCTATGTTTAATGTCACTGTACGGTAACAACTGATTTTCATGGGTTCCTGGTGTCTTCCCCAATTGTCTCCAGTGGTAAATACATGTTTTAAGTTTCATCTTTTGTTCCACATAATAAACAAAAATGTTTTGATGATTCGATGATGCGAGAGCAAGTTCGTTTAGTGCAAACACTGTATTGCTTAAGGTTCACAAAGTCCATAGTATTCCGAATTAGAAATTGGAAAATGTGAATTGTCAAAGGCATTATTGCTTCGAGATTTACCATGAATGGATACGTCAAGTTGTGTTATCCAATCATCATCTTATCTGTGCTTCTGAAAGAAAAGTTTGGTCAAAGATGCATTTTTTTTATTCATTTCTATGGATTAAGAAAGGTGGTGTTTTGCTGACAATTCAAGATAAAGAACAACATCCCACACCGTTTGTTAAAAAAGCGACACAGGAGGACACAATGGGGAAAAACTCATTTTTCATTTCCATTTATATTTCAAAAACAACGTTAGCATTAGCAGAACGGTATTTGGTTCATCTGCGGTCTGTGGAAAACCTGTCATAATTTGTCTGGAGAGTCGTCCATTTAATACCTCTATTCTATTTGAAGATCCAGGTTTGATCAATGTGTTTAAATCTAGTGTCCACATATCAAAAGGAGGAGTCTGAGTCGTTTTGCTGCTCATTCTGTTTGATTGGTCACAGTTTGAGACCAGGTACTATCACGTCACCAACAATAAACGATGACAACTGACAAGTTCTCAGACGTCAAAACCAACTGACGACACTAACAAGAGAAGCCGTCTCAGTCTTAAGGCACCCTCTTTGAATTTACAATGCAATTTCTGGGTTTAATTTAGTGATAATCATGAAAGCCCGCCTCAATGTCACCAGGCTTTATTTTAGTTCTTCGTGTAACTTATTCACCGTTTTTAATGGATGTTTAAATGTGATAAATGCAGAATCACTATAGAAAGTCAAGTGTGTCATATATTGATCAAAGAGGAGAATAAATCATTTTTCAAAATGTCAACCCAATGTTGACAACCCTGATCTATAAATGCAATTGGGCTGACATTATGTTTTTCTAATATTGATACAGATAGAAGAGTCACTGACCAAAATGAGTGGTACATAAAACAAAAATCTTAGCATCCATGATTTCGCTTCATCAGGATTGTAATTCGTTATAATTCTTTCGATAAAAATTATGGAAATAAAATCACATTCGGCATATTTATCTATGTGTAGACACAGAGACGTGCATGCATGCACGTCTCTCGCAGACATATAGAAGAGAATCATATACGAGTCAAGTGGTACCTGACACAACCGTCTTTAAACCCCTTTCACTCCGTGTCTTGCAGCAGGTAAGGGCAAGAACAGAAGGTTCTAGAACTGCCAAAAAGAGGACACTGCAGTCAGTGAAGGGCTAGGATTGTATATTCAAATTACTTTACAGTGTAATTTGCAACTGACTAACTTGAAAACTACTCCACATAGAAACACCAAATTTCAGACAGTAAATCTAAATACATAACTAAATACCTCACAAAAATCATATAGCCACAGATATAAAAGTGACTGGTTTATTTAAGGTTGCTTTAACATACAAACTAATGGGAATACACAGATCGAGCCTTCCAAATGTTTGTGTATTCAGTTGTGTATTGGGGTGAATACACACCTAAGAGCTAATTCTTACCTTTCCTATTCACACAGTAGAATGCCCCAGCAGCAGTGATACATCAACAGTGGATCAGCGTCCTCTTAATAGATAAAGTAAATGAGAGTTACATGATTGTTCCTGCTGCTATTGGGGCATGCGCCTTTCTTTGTAGTAGTTCACACTAATAGCAACCTATAACGTAATGAGGTGAAGAAGACAGGCTACCAAGTTCAACCTCGCACTTCCTTTGCAATACAGTTACAAACCATGATGAAGCTATACATTTAAATGGTGCAGTGTTAAGTGACTTCATCCAAAACTAATTAATTGGTTTTTCTAAGGCTATAAGTACCTTAGTTTAAATCAGTTTAAGTGTCAAGACTGGTGCATGATAGCCATAGCGTCCAAACTTTCATCTGGAGCTACTGTGTGCGTCACAATATATGCCTCACACTTATGAGTCCTTCTATGCCGATGAATAAATCGTAGTTGGCGCAATTATACTCTAAAAGTTAATCTGCCAAGCAAAGGGGACCCAAATCACTTATTTACGGCCTGCCTGTTGATCGGAGAACATAAAATACCACAGCATAATTCCCGACATAAAAAAAAATATTTGAAAAAATGGTCTGAACTCTAATGGCATTATAGCCTGGGCCCACTGCGACATCATGTTATTCAAGGCAATGTCCAACTTGCTGGCCTTTCGGCCATGGGGACAAACTTTTTAAAAGAAAACTTTAAATCCTGTAGCGGATCGGGACATACCAGACGAATTTATTTGTACGTATTCTCCGTCTTGTATCAGTCTTGACATCCAATTATTCAGATATGCGTGGAAATAGGCCATTTGCAAAGACGGGTTTGAAATTTACAATTTTTCGGTTATGATTAATTTATTGAATTCTTTGCTGAAGTTTATGACACAGCAGGATATATTATTATATTATTTCTATGAGAATTATGATTGATTGTCTTGCCTTGGATTTATCTGTCCGTAGATGCTTATCATTATTTATCCATTTTGAAGACAGAAGATTCAGACCAAGGTGAAAAACCCTGGATAAAAATACTGGCGGAAAGATTACTATTATAGAAAAAACTTCTCGTCCTTTCTGCTTTCGTATTTTCTATTATCTATATTATCCTTTCTGTTTTAGTTTCTTTTTTGACCGCAATGTCATATCACAGTCAAGTGTGACCGCTTATACGTTAACTATGCGGCTGTATAGAGGTAGAATGAAATCGTAGATGGAAACGATTTCAGGAATTACCTCATATTGGATATCCTCATTTGGCCAACAGATTTGGCAACTTTATTGCAAATACTTGCACGTAAAATGATCCTTTTGCTCTGATTGTCGTGAATTCATATCTGAAACAGACCCTTGACTGGCTAATCCAATTAATGATCGAAGAAGAATGCTTGTCTGGAACAGACACAAACAAACATTCAAAGTCACCGACGTTTTCATGAATGTTTTTTTCTCGATGACGTAGCGCCCAAACCTGAATGTCAGGACGAATTTGAATATCTTACCTATGCAAAGTTTTACGGATTCACTTTTAGTTAGGAACGTCGGAAAATCACCTGCTATCTGAAAATAGATCGATTGAATGGCTTTTCAATAAACGTGCTGGGCTCTCTTTATAAATGACAGATGTGTTCTATTACTGTCTATATCATTTGGCTTACGCCGTTGAATTTAGATGGATACTGCACCGAAAGCACATGTATTGACTGCTAACATACAAAATATTGTATGAATAATTATATGTTGATAATATACTTGATCATTTTTGTTTGATCCTTCTGAAGCCTGTCACATTAAACAGTATAGAAACATACGAATGTACATATTTGGCAAGGCAACAAAGTATGCTCCTAGATTGTGTACTGCGTGTTTACATCTATTATATGAAGAAAACATATTTCATTTGTCCAAAATAAACACCCTCATTGTTATCTTAGGATAATCAGGGGAAATGAGTCTTCCGGGACAGCGAGAACAGTCCTGTTTTAAACGGGTGAAGGGGGGGATAAAGGGGGAACAATGAAAAGAAACAACCAGAATAAGGTGTATGCCAGGTACTCATGTGTGTTATTGGTTGGGTCACTGGCACTCACCGGCATTCATGGCCTTTGTAACCAACCCAAGCAAACACAGCACTGTTATATGGATGGAATTCGCATGGCAAAATTAAACTTTTCTGCACTCAATTGGCGGCGTGGATGAAATAAGAATAATTGGGGTTTTGTGTTCAAGGAATCCAACATGTGTAGGAAATGCAACATAGAAATTATGTTGTGAGCTGTAAATATGTGTCAGCAGAAATTTTGTGTGAGACGTGTTGTGAAGACAACTAGATGTAATAGTGGTGCTTGCACCACTGACGGGACCGCCGTATACAAACATGGTTCAGTTTAGGGCAGCAACTATTGGTGCATGCAAGAAGTTTACCCCTCTTATAAGTTCTTATTTCCAGTGCATTTGGGTGGCCTCAGCAGATGGATAATCACTTAAAATCTAGCATCAAGATGCAAATAAGCTTAAAAAATTCAGTGATTGTGGAGACACTGAATTTTACACAAGTGGCTGTGTCACTTTGAGAAATGGGCCAAGGTCACTCATGTTCAACTAAACCTTGGCCTTATAGAGGACTATAATCATGTACAATATAAAACCCATCAATAGGAAAGTTTTTTACATTATTGTGCAGACACTGAATTTAACAAAATTGGCTGTACGACATTGGAAATTGGGTCAAGGTCACTCATGTTTGAAGTTCACCTTGGTCCGATAAAGCACTATAATGACGTGCAATATGAAAGCCCTAGCTCAAACATTCTAAAATTAACATGTGGAAATCACGCCTACACCATATTCACTAATGTGGCTCTGTGCCCTTCAGAATTAGGTCAAGATCACCCATCTTCAAAGTGGACTTAGCCCTCACAGGTGGCTATAATCTTGGGCAATATCAGAGCCCTATCGCAGAAGCTTCGCAAGTTATCATGAAGACACCAAATTAACTAATTTGGCTCCGTGAACTAGGAAACTGGGTCAAGTTCACCCAACTGTGAATTTGACCTAGGCTTTAAAATGGACAATAATCATGTGCAATATGAAAGCCCTAGCTCAAAAACTTCTTAATTTATTATACGGACACCAAATTCACTAATGTGGCTCTGTGACCTTGGGCATTGGGTCAAGGTCATCCATCTTTTAATTTCTCCTAGCCCTTATTGAGGACTAAAATCCTAAGCAACATGAAAGCCCTAGCTCAAAAACTTCTCAAGTTATCGTGCGAAAACGATCCAGACGGACGGACGCACGGAACCTGAGATCTCGGGGGGGGGGGGCGCGCTTTCGGCGGTCCCCTCACTAAATAGTTATTATGATTTTGGTTGACAAGTAAGCTTGTCTTAGTGTCCAGGTATGATAAGCTTGGTTTGTGCAGCAAGTTGATGCGGTTAGAAATTGCATATCCTTGTGATTTGAAAATGATATAGCTGAATTGTACTTGCAATAAGTGGTAGATGAGCTGGTTGAAGATTATAATAAAGATGATAATTGTTACAGGCTAAAGAATTGTGTATATACGGGGAATAGTTTTGCAATTATTTTTGCTGTATGTGGGTGTTAAACTGTGGAGTAATGTTTTGTGCATAGCACTGTAGATTCAGCATTGCGCATGGCCCAAGCCCAAACTCGGGTTCGGTGCTGAATTGGATTTAACTTAAGTTGTGAGTATCTGTATATTTCCAACGAAACAAATAAACAAATGCTTAGAAAACATACTTTTTGTATCAGTATTATTTTAGTGGTTATGCATAATTCTCAGGTGTGAGTCTGCCAAGATGAAAAGTGATAATCCACGCAAATTTGCTGTAATAATACCAATGGACTATTATGCGTTTGGTAGTTAGTTTCCCCTGTTTCTATGCAATATAGCACGTGTGCATAAATTACTAAAACAATTCACCTTTCCCGTTATGTGAACCTTTTTAATTAAACCAGGCATGGTAGATAAATTGGACACATGATATAAAGGTTTTACAAGACACAAGAAAGATCTTGTTTTAAACATTAGCATCCGACACATATTTTTATTGCCTTGGTACATGACCATTGTAGGATTTTCTTCCATTCAATATAAGTTAATAAGGCACACATTGAAAACAATTGTATTAGATTGGCGGCTCACCAGTAGACCAGAATGATTTCTCCTAATTAATCCATACTGTAGTACGTGACAGGTATAATAGCAGGGTTTATCAACGACTCCCACTTGTGTCTTGAAGGCCCGACCTACGACGGTCTATCTGCTCATCAACAAAACATGTTTATAAAGTCCATCCTCTAACTGGCCATCCCAGACTTGTTTGCGTAAAATAAGCCTATTTACTCGTCAGTGTGACCTATAAATCTATCTTTCCTGATTGTTGGGCCTTCTTTTAATGACCCCTGTCCCCTCATCAAGTCACCAACAAATGCAATGCCACCTGCCGTGTGGTACATATATATGCTTTTCATTAAAAGCACGACAGAAAGGGCTGTTAAATTAATCCTGCGGACAAAACTCTCCAGCAGAGAAATCTTCAGCCACCCATTGAAAAAAACCAGCAGTGTCGTTTTCTGTAACATAGTATTTTATTTCAGCACTTAAGCAGTTCTTTTCAGCCTTAGATGAAAAGTGTGGACCGACATTACGTAGCGACTTAGCAATGCTAATGTAACAAATACCTCAATTTCTTTTACATCAAGTCTGATCAGGTCAAACTGAAACAATATAGTAGCAAGTGAACCAAACATGATTATCATTAATCTGCTTTTAATATCGTTTCCTATGGAACTGGCGATCAACACACAGAGGCACCAATATTGGGCATCCAAGCGTACTACGCGTGTCATTTAGTAAGGAATGTAAACCTTTGTGTCACTGGTTGAGCTGCAACAATCAAATACATGTTTGTACAAATTTAACTTCCATTTCACTACCTCGAAAACTTGCACCACGTCACTTCAGTTTTTACATAGAACTTAGAATTGAATAATAGCAGTGTGCTGATAAATTGTTGGTACGCAATAGTTTTTTCAGCTTGTCTTTCAAAAAAGGAACGAAGCAAAACGTGAAGTTGGTTGGGAATGTCCGCCCAAACGCTGTTTTCTTGGCTTTAAAATAGCTTGAATAGTGAAAAGTTAGTTTAAATGTTTTTACGAGTGAATGTTGTGTTACTTAATAGATGTTACCTGTCAATACAAAGATCTGGGCAAAATGATTATATACTTCAGAACTATGCAGAACTGTATTCATGACATAGAACAATCAATTTAAAATGCAATGAGAGCGCGTCATCGCGGAGTGGAATGTAAGCGCGAAATTGCTAGGAAAGCAGTATTACATCAGTGCCACATTTTATCGTTCACAATATTTGTGAATTGTAAGCTGGTACCCTACAACACCGCGTATTAATCCACTAATGAACCTGGCAACACTCACATAGAGACTGTAAATTCATTCAGGCACAAACGTGGGGTCAGGTATGAATGTGACTAAAATACAGTGCCAAGCACCAAATACCCCCTTATGGGCATTACTTCCGCCTGAAGTACCTTCGCAGCGAATCCGGAATGGATTTATTCAACACTGCTTGTAAAGGAAGTAACAATAGAAAGAAATGTCTTTTGACATTGACTGGACCCCAGGATCAAATTTGAGCGCTTCAACGATAAGCACACGGTAATCACAGCCCTGGCATACACCATTTACCTCAAAAAAGACATTATGTCCCTAACCTGATGGTACCCATGGTCCTAAAATGCACAATTTTCCACCTACTGACCAATATTATGCTCTGACCTTGAATTGACCTTTCAAGATTCTTCAAGGTCAAATACGAAAGCCCAAAATGTAATTACACGTGTCGTTCCCTATTCCTGTTAAATGCTGTTCCTACAATACCTTATTTCCAGATATAAGCCAGTATTACAATTACTTTTGCTGATCAGTGAACCTTGACTTCTGAAAAAAAAAACAGTTAAATATAAAGATATGAACTGGCCCTTCAAGATGATACTGTAACACACCAAGATATTTGGCCTATGCAAAATGCAGTGGGCTACTTGTGTTTGTTCAAAAGTGACATTTGGCCTGTGAAAAATGGGTTTCTATTGATATTTAAATACGAGCTTGACTTTCAATAGGCTTCTGACATACTCCTGAGTGAGTGATCCGTGTAAAATTTAGATGGCTGGTTGCATTTGTTTTGTCGATTGTGGCCTTTGACCTGTGAAAGACGAGCCAAATATTAAGCTATGACTATGAACTTCGATAGGCTTCTGAAGAAGTCCTAGATGCTAGTTGCATGCAGAATTTAAATGGCCAGTGGCAGGCGTTCAAGAATTACAACAGTGTGCTTTGCGTGTTGAGCTCTAGAAATTGCCAGTGGGTCAAACATAGAGATATGGCCGTGTCGTTTTTTAGGCCTCAGAAACACAATACGATGTTTAGTTCAGGCGAAATTAAAATAATCAGCTTCTTCCGTTCAAACGTGAGTGCGGTAACAAGTTATGGGGGGATAGACAGACGCACGGCGAAGAAACGACGAAAACTCTTTGGCCTTGGGGGTAAAAATTATGTTATCATCATGAAATATTATTTACAGCTTGGAGATCAATGATAAATGATGGTAATTGTTCATGTTATCCCACTTCTGCATCCTTCTCTCTCTCTCTCTCTCTCTCTCTCTCTCTCTCTATATATATATATATATATATATATATATATATATATATATATATATATATATATATATATATATATTATGGAACGCCGTTTCTTGTTTTAATCCGTATTTGATCAGGTGATTAAATATTTGATCAGAAGAACAAATAAATTTATTCTTGTGAACAAATGTTTGATCAGGTGAATAAATATTTAACCAGAAGACTAAAAATTTAATCACATGATCAAATCGATTTGATCAGATGAACAAATGTATTTGTTCATGTGATCAAATACAGTATATTTGTTCTTCTGATCAAATTGAGTTGATGAGAAGAACAAACTTATTTAATCAGAAGATCAAATAGATTTGTTCCGAGGAACAAATAAAATGAATTTGATCACATGAACAAATGCATTTGTTCACATGACTAAATCCATTTGTTCTCCTGATCAAATAGAATACGGTATATCCCGATTTATTCACCTGAACAAATATATTTGTTCCCGTGATCAAATCGATCTGATCTCCTGCATAAATACAAGTTTCTCCACTTCCAGATAATAATTACTCCCTCTTGTATGCCGCGCAGCACTTCCGTTAGTCTGTGTTACCATAACACGCAAGAGGTACAATCTCGAACTTTGATATTTTCTATATATAGCAACAAGTAGGGGCCAGGAGACGGGTCAAGCTACATCACAGGGTTAAGTTGTATCATCCACTGTTTCAGAATCCCATTTGACAATGTTTGGTTTTTCTAGGCTCCAATTACAAGTTGAAAACATTTGGAAAAAATTAGATTTCTATGGCCCCTGGGGGTTTGACCTAACAGAAAACAAGCTAGCCTAAAATGTCTGAAAGGTGAACATTAAAACAGTATGATGCCAAAAGATAAAATTAAGTAGCAAAGCAGGCAAGTCTAAAATCTCTAAAATTATTGAAGCCAGAGGTATGTCTTACTAGCCTCTTGAAAGACACTCCTGAAATGCGCAGCGTTTTTTTAGAATCCTAAATGACCTAAGACCACAATAGCAAGGCATGCTTTGACATGAAGGGCTAAGTTGGAAGGACAATATGTAGGAAATAGACCTATTCCAAAATGCGCAGCGCATTTTGAGAATCCTAAGAGATTTATAGATACTCGGTATACTATATACTATAAGCCTATACTAGTATAATATGGAATAAAATACCAAATTCAAGTTGATACTACTTCATACAAAGTTAACCTATGTATTACTTTCTGTTGACAGTTTTCAAAAAGGGGACGACAGCAACCTTCAAGAGTTCCAACATACTCTGCGCGCAACACGAATTTGCTCAAGATTGACATTCCCAAAATGCGCTGCGCGTTACAGGAATCGCCAATTTTAGACGTTATACTTTGTGAGTGTGAGTCTGTCAGCCTATTACTTACCACTGACAATTTTCAAACAGGAAAGGACATAAACAATCGAGAGTCAACTTTCTTTTTAAAGGTACACCTTACGGGACACGGGATCATGTATGCCTAGGCTATATAAATGACTATAAAGGCAGGTTACATTGCACATGCAATGGGTATAGGGATACGGAAGACCTGACATATAACGTATGACTCAAAATTTTAATCTTACAGTACCTGAAATGCGCAGCGAATTTGAATCCTAATAAGACAAACAGGAGTGGACAGCAACTTTCGAATGTATCAAAATTTGCTGCGTGTTTTACAGGAATTAGAACAAATGCACAGGTTAGTTCAATAATCCTATCACTCATATAAAGTGTTCAGCTTCTTTTATATACAAGTGGTGTTAAATGAGAAAAACCAGAACACGACACAAAGGTTCGATACAAATAGTTTCACTCCTCAAAACCGGGATAATTGATTTATCAAAGAAGTAAGTCGAATGAATGTCCCTCAGCACCAGGATAATTATAAATCACTGAAGTTGGTTTAATGTGTTACCCCCAACACCGGGATAATTGATTTATCAAACAAGTAAGTCGAATGAATGTCCCTCAGCACCAGGAAAATTTATAAATCACTGAAGTCGGTTTAATGTATATCCCCCAACACCGGGATAATTGATTTATCAAGCAAGTAAGTCGAATGAATGTCCCTCAGCACTAGTATTATTTATCGATCGAGAAGTTGGTTTAATGTACAATGCATATCCCTCAACACCGGGATAACTGATTTATCAGACAAGTATTGAATCAATGAATGTCCCTCAGCAACAGGACAATTTACATAATAGGACTATGTGTGTCGTCCACGCTCAGCAGATTCAGACATATATTCATTTTAAACTGAAAACTCTAATATGTGCACAAGTTTTCTATTCTGTTATGACATTATCATTAGACAACTAACAACACTGTCCTTTTCATATTCTTCGATTGGATCTACATGATGTGGAAAAATAAACATTTAACTTGCTCAAGAAATGTGCAGTGTTCTCCACAGGTTAAAATAGAAGCGACATTCAGCCTGCCTTTTTGTTTTGCTACCTGTCCTTTCTGTCCATATTTTTCCATATTTTGGACAATTATATCTTCTTTTTTTTTTGTCACGAAAAATCAAAACATTGTTTTGATCAATTGACAAGATGAGTATCAATCTATCTATTTACTACGAGGAGATTAACTGCAAGAAAAAGATAACAAATTCAGAACCCCCCCCCCCCCAAAGGGCCAGCTTGATTCAAGCCACAAAGGTGACAAAAAGGTCTACTTCTGAGTTTTTGTTCACTTGTAAATACAAAACTGTCCAATTGAATTAAATGATAAACGAGAACATAAGGTCTACTTCCCAAGTTTTTTTGCACTTAAAAAGGAGAATTCAGTCACATATACATAAGAACTTAAAACATAGGACTTTTATCCATACACTGATATAGAATGATTTACTTAGCTAGAATCTTTAATTTTTGCATGTGAACACCAATTTTAAATCTGGTCTTTGAGTCAGCTAAGCAGGCAAATTAAAACATTGAAAATTGATGAATATTAAATGTGAAAGTTCCTTCCAATAATAGTAAAAACAAGTCACCAAAAATAGAGTAAACATCATTTATATACACAAAGTTTGCATGTAACGTGAGCAACACTGACAAGGACAATTCTGTGCTTCCATTCATTGTCAGCTCATTTCTCATATGTGCCTTTCCTGAGCACTTCACACCAAACTGAACCTTTGCAAATCAAACATAAATTACATAATGTCGACAGGAGATTACACCCATAATGAGAGGAAATAAGAAGAATTTTTTCTCCCTAGTCAAGTTCTTTAGCGAAAACGAAACTTGAAAATAAAGAAAAAAAGACCATTTCCTTCCCTTTCCTTATACTGCAGTCAAAACACATGGTACCAGAACTTCAGTTTATCATTTTTAACAGTTGAAAGGCATTTGGCAATTATCAAGAAAAAAAAGTTGAAGAGGGAAACTCTCATCCAGCCAAGTTTGAGACAGGGTTATGATGTTAAAATTTTCATATTGAGCTAACAGTTGAATTTCTTCACGTTTACCTACACATTTCAGGCTGTCAACATTTGCATGACCAACCTTGAAACAGTTAGTTGAAGGATTATTATATGTTGTACCAGGATTTGGATCACTGTCAGTTGATAAAAGTAAAAGATCATAAAATAGCTTAGAGACATGTTGTAAGGAAACAGACCCATCACCAAATATAAAAGCCACGACAAATCTTAGGAAGCAGAAAGAACTTGTTAACTAAAGATTCACAGTCGGACTAGAATTTAATAGCAGTAAGGGACTATTAAGTATCAAAACCATTGTCTAATATCAGTCCAAGTCAAATACCGTCAAAATATTGACAAGTCCATCAACATGAACATCACAAGATATAAACAGGAAGACTTGAATATCCACTGAGCAATACTATTATTCATTGAATATCTAAAGATGTTAAGGTGTCATATTGACAACAAAAATGACTGTCATGAAAAATAGAAGCGGACACCAGTTTTTAGCAATGCTAGAGAACACTGCACCATCTGAGCAAACAAAAAACATCCATGATCAAATCCCGTAAGACATCGAACAAGCAAGGTCGAAATCCAGAAGTTAAAGGCAGACATACCAGCAACTTTATGATGTTTATATATATCAGTGAACAAATACAAAATGCAGTATGAAGGTAAACAGCTTTCTCTTGACTTAAGACAGGTACCCGTAAGTTAAGTAGTACTAAAAATTATTGTATGGTAGCAACTCACAACCTTGTTAAATATCTTGCCCCATACAAGCATTGTATGATATGTCAGCCACAACTGTCAGGTATACATGTTTATTACATCATTCATATAAGTGTGAAAATCCACCTAATGTCTATATACTTAATATTCATTTTTACTTAGAAACTTTAAATGCTTTTATTTCGTTTTCGAATATTGCTTTTTTACAAGTTTTTGAAACAGAAGTAAATGACGGGAGTCAAAGTTGTCGAAATCGGTGTATACTCTAGCAAAGGCAATTTACCTTGAAACAAAGACACTATAAGCTTGCCAAAGTGTAATACTACTATCCAGGTGCGGGTGGTTTACTATGCTAAATTGAAAAACATCAGATTTGTCATATAATTTAAGCTTCAACACACTAGCTTCATTATACATCATTATGTCTAGAAATGAACATTCCATGTCATTTCTGAAGTTTGGTTTCATTCCCAATCATCAGGGTATATTTGTGAAATATAATCTCGTTTGTTATTGATGCTTAATATCATCAATGCACCTAAACATCAATAAAAACAATCATTATGAAATTTATTCTCTTTTGACAGCTTTGTCAAAAACTTGTACTTACATTTAAATAAATATAAATTGGCTAAAAGAGGTGCACAATTTACCTGACAATCATGTCCGCAATATTGATAAATGTGTTACCAATTGAAAAGATCAACACCTCAACAAACTGATCATATTCGAATGCAGACTAGCCCTTCCTCACATCATTACCCAGGTACCCACCTTTACAAGATATGATCATTCTTTGAAAGTTAATTTTCTCATATGTTTACCTATGAGAGACTTGATATATTCTTTCAAATCGGAATGAGGAAAGTGTGTTTGAAAGTAAATTTTATAATAAATGTATTTGAAGATGAAGAGGGCAATGGTCAATCTGTGTTAGAACACACTTATGACAGAGACTGGAGGTAATACTTACATTGTAACACAGATATCGTGGCTGGTCAGGTCAAACAACACTTTGCAAAGTAAACCAACATCGAGATTACACGGCTCTTAAATCCAGACCATCCACTGACAGAAAACATAAACTGACCACAAACTACATGTGCGATTATTCAACAGGTTTTTATACATTGTAACCTGAAAGTTGAAGTAAACCTTGAAATGTACCAGCATAACACTGATATGAATATTCCGCAAGAGAAAGTTTATATACAAAGCTGGAAGAAAAAACACTATTGACGTTTATAACGATAGATCGACAGTGCAATACATGTGGGTATGCGTGAAAAAATTGCAGCAAATCAAAGAAAATTACATTTAAATAAATGTAGCATGACATTTGCTGTTGCCATAAGTGCTCTATGTGTAATTTAAAGTCATACTACTCAATGCGATAATTATGTATTGACAGCAAGAAAGTTCTGAAGCAATCGCTATAAAATTGTTGTTTGTAATAAATGTCCAATCAATCATTTAAATTTGGGTTCTTGTATATATATATATATATATATATATATATATATATATATATATATATATATATATATATATATATATATATATAAGTTAGGAATCGTGAACATTAATTCACCTTCAATTTATAGTTGTATCGTATCCCCCCAAAAAATCCATTAACAAGAATGCATGATTGCAAGTATAAAGTTTTCAATAAAAGCTGCCTTGTCTATACTTTAAGGGGCATATGATAAGAAATAAAAAAAAGCTAAAGCAGAAAATGTTTACATGGCCGACCATGAAATAAAGTCTGTTTTGTGGCGGGTGTTTTTACGCAGGAGAGCAATAAGGGAGAATTCGAACACACACACACACACACACACACACACACACCCACACAAATAGAAAATGTCCCAACACCCCCTGTTGAAGAAATTAAAGTTTTTAGGGGTACCCAGAAGCACTCCAATGATACATGGAAGCAGTTTTAGGAAAAATATTTTAAAGACTCTAGGCAAAATTGAACCTTCCCCAAAAAAGAAAAAGAAAAAAGAAACAGAAAAATATCTGGACCGTATAACTTGGTAGAGGGTTCATCCCAACTAAGTTGGGGGGGGGGGGATCTGGCACACGATTAATGAGAAGTCAGAAATGTGAAATTTTTGAAGGCCGTATGGCGACAGACGGAAAGTCAAAAATAAATTCAGCTGACAAACAGGCAGCATATTTTAACATTAGCAGCACCACATCCTGTTTAAATTAAGGTCTGGGGGGTACCCAGAAGGACCGGCCTTTCATTTCGAATCAATTGGCCATTTTTTTTTTTCACAGACAACATTTGAAGTTTCCCTCCCCCCCCCCAACCCAAATCATGGTCCTTTAAAAGGAAATGCTGGAGCTCACTACGTAACTACTTAATGTAATTGTGGATGTACAACGGAGCATCATCCATACTAGAAGCTGGCTGACCAATATAACACAGCAGCAGGATTGAAAACTGCACTATATTCACAATATGTGCTACATGAAACACATGCACCCAAATGAAAGCAAAAGGGACACAAAACCCCGGTAAACCAACATAAGATAAAGTGACGTATTTTATGCACACCTGACTTAACTTTTTTCCAGGGCAGCTGGTGTGAGCCCACACGGGTATGACGCCAGTGAGCGAACCTGTAACGGAATGCACATGGCACAGACAAAGGCACTGGCGACTTGATTGGGGGGGGGGGGAAGGGAGGCTCTGTGGGTAGAAAGCTATATCCAGGGAGTGATATAATTGACAGATGATGATGATGTGTGTCAGACTACTGTCGTGGCCGGCGTATGCCACTGCTGTTCTGATTAAATGAGGATTTGACAAATGTGCAGGCAAGGGAACAAAGGCGCCACGGAGCATGGTTTCATATAGAAGATAATGTACTGGATCGGAGAGACACATACCATAACAAAAACTGGAATTTAAGAAATGTCAAACAGATGCATTCAACAGATACCATGATAATGCACAATCACGTGGTTTAAATAAATACATATGCGAATCCTGCATCAACCACAGTGAATTTATGCATTATTTGGAAACAAATAACGATTCTGTGCATCTTATTCCATATTTTCTTTTACCTGGAACTGGGAGAGAAAAACACCGCTATTCATCCCAGCGATCTGATCTCTAATCGTGCAGCAAGCGAAACATATGCTTGTCAAAAAGTGAGAGCCAGACAGCATATATACTGTTGGCACCTAATACCAGCCTGATAGCGTTGCTGACACTTCATTGTGTCAATTCGCCGTTGGTTTGCAGTTCGTTAAATAAGCGAGCGCACACCGAGCAAAGTGTTCATTGTTTGTGGTATATATAAATAAACATGAGAAAGGAAGTTAAGGCCTGGTGCAAATAAGCCATTATTTTTTTGAACCCAAAGAATAGTTGAATATAATTTTCTTGATTATTTATTTA
The DNA here is from genome assembly GCA_964020975.1 of Hermodice carunculata. Taxonomy (NCBI): domain Eukaryota; kingdom Metazoa; phylum Annelida; class Polychaeta; order Eunicida; family Amphinomidae; genus Hermodice; species Hermodice carunculata. The sequence goes on along the minus strand of OZ026630.1, from coordinate 61,912,911 downwards.
CCATTGATTAAATAATTCATATCTTTAAAGGGTTCAGTCTGGACATCTGTTTCAAATTTCAGCTCAATTTGTCCACTGGTTTGCAAGCTACAAGTCATCAAGTTCCTCTGAAGTTGCCATTTTTACAGCAGTTTTGTGTGACATACACCTGAAACAGTGTTTTTTGAAGTTTAATTTTTTTTTCAGAAATCATAACACTGTCAACTTGATTAATTCTTCTCTACAGACAAGATCCTGGAGTTTCGTTTGGTGTATGATATGCCATATCTTAGGCCCGTGTTGTCTTGATATGATTGTTTTAAAAGATTAAATCCAATGAAGCCAAATTTCACCTGATATATGTTTAATATTTAGGTAATTATACATGATAATAAGTAGACATTAAAAGCTGCAAAGTAATGCCTGACTAGTGCTGTCATAAGTAGTTAGACTCTTGGTGTTGGTGTATGTCTTGTTCTGCTGCATGTATCCTTTGCACGTTGTTGTTCATTTGTCGCAACCCTAGCACAAGCTTAATTAGTTGATAGCACATGATAGTTTGTGCCTATATTTTAACTTAATATACCTATCTATTTTCCTGGACTTTTGTCTATCTATTGCTTTCAGCATTGGTGGTGGTTCATTTGTCCTGGCTTTGCTACTATACTGGCAAAAAAGCACTGTGTCGCAACCCTAACGCTTCTGTCGCAACCCTAACAACTATAATACTAACCTGAACATTTTTTGAAAATAATAACACTTTTAAAGGATTATATGCTATAATTTGAGAGAGATACCAATCAGTAAGAGCCATAAGTGTATTGTGTGTAAGCCAGTAACATATATTTCTGAGAATTGTGTAGATTTACATGTTGTCATTTGCCTAATCAGCAAACCAATTGCACAAAACCTGTAAGTCTATCTTGTCTTCACTGTCAAAACTTCATAATAAACTTAACAGAAAATTAAGTATGCAATATAAAGTCCCATTACAAGCTCAATATGCCAGGTACATAAGCTGTAGTCATACTATAGCCAAACTCATAATTACTATGATGCCGTTATGGTTGGGACACAGTCCCTAGCACCATCAGCACAGCATGACACCTTATTACCTACGATAATATTTTCCGACCACTGGACAACATGGATAAGCTTGTAGTAAAAATGGACTTTATGCCTGTCAGGCACAGCACTAGATTGGAACAGGTTGCAAAACAAGATACTATTAAACACTAGTAACTTGTTTCGGCGTTACTGGGTGCGTTTCGGCGTTTCAGGGCGGTTCGCGGCGTTACAGACGCTGGGAAACGCCTACTACGGCTGAGAAATGCCAAAATTCAATTCAGCCTTTTGGGGCTTGACGTTAGCGAGCGTTGGTTGGCATGTGCCAGCGTTTGACACCCTTTCAATGCCGGGGAACGCAGTGAAACGCTGACTAACGCCGGCTACCACTGGCAAACGCTCTGTAGTCCTCTCAACTAGGAAACTCAATGGGATACATGTAAAATTTGAATTCAGCTGAACTGTGATGAGAAGGATCCATGGAAATTTGTGTCTTGTACTTGTACTAATCAGCCGGCGTTAGTCAGCATTTCACATTATTTGCCGGTGTTGAAAGGGTGTCAAACGCTGACTAACGCCGAGCCCCAAAAGGCTTAATTGGATTTTGGCATTTCCCAGCGTTTCTAACACCGCCTAACGCTGTCTCACGCTAGCAAACGCTGTATAACGCCGGGAACCGCCCTGAAACGCCGAAAGGCACCCACTAACGCCAAAACAAGTTAATAGTGAAACCTAAAGATCCAACTGGTAGCAAAAGACAAAAGAAACTCATATCCAACTTGGAAACAAAACGTAAACGCTATGAAATGAAATGTACAAAGCAAAAAACAGCGCCAAATGCAAAAGATACAGAGAACAAATGAAAGAGAAAAGAGAAGCTGATCGTAAACTAGATCAAGATATCAAGGAAAGAAACAGAGCCAGAACTGCAAAGTACAGGAAAAGGAAAACATTAGAACAGTTGGCCACTGAAGCTGTCAAAAAGGTAAGACGTAAGGCAAAGAAAGTCCAGGTTTCAAAGCATGAACAGCCTGAGCAGTCAGGCAAGAACCAACAGAACAAAGAAACGGTTGAAAGCTTGAAGGTAACACAACTCAAAAAGGCACAGAACACAAAGGTGACAAAACTCAAATCTCCCTTTCATTGATAAAAAATGTATGTGGAAATAAGATCTTCATTAAATGTAAAATGTACTTGCATTTAAGGATGTCAGTGGTACTTTCTCTCTGACTTGTACATTGAAACCCAATGTGTCGCAACCATAACGGTATCATCACCATGTACTTAATTCAACCTTATGAACAGACATCTCCAAAAACAAAGTTCTATCACTCTTCTTCAATCATACTAATATATATTTTAGATATATAATACACTTCATTTAAGTTTTCTAATGTTCACATTAATATTTCATATAACAGAGAAAAATATATGGCAAAAAAGAATCACAAGCTTAGTTTGTGATGAAAAGAAGCATCAAAGTCCCTTTTTATTGATGAATAATTTATGTGCAGATAACATCTTCTTCACATGTTAAATGTACACACATTTAAAAAGGTCAGTGGCACTTTCTCTCTGACTTTTACATTGAAACCCAACGTGTCGTAACCATAACGGTTACCCTCTTCTTTTTTATAGCAATTGCCACAACTTTGTAATAATGCAATCAATTTGCTCAAAAAATTGTATGCATCTTCTTGAATAATCAAAGTATCATTTGGTAAATGTTGTTTGCTGCTAAGGAAGGTAATCTTTTTAAAATGATAAAAATAAAATGTACTTATTGAGATTTTTACAATTTGAAGTGATGTAAAATGGTATAGGGTTCATGTACTTGTACATTTGAATTCATTACTCATGCTTAATTATGGCTCAGTGACTGGTGTGTAAAACTGAACACCATAAAAGTATAATTTCTGTAATTCAAACAGACTATTTCAGATGTATAAGGACAAACTGGATCCAGGATTTTCAAAAACATGCATAAATAACATTCTGTCAAACAGTCATACATGAATTCTTAGAGTTTCTTGTATTTTATTTTCAAAATTTAATGCCTTAACTTTGTTTCTGGCCATAAATGAAATTGAATTGCAGGAAAATAAAAATTCATGTTTTGTCACACCTTATTTGCACCAGGCCTCAAGTACTTGGCAAGAAAGACATGAGTATGTTACATATATTTCATCTACTAGCGCCACCTGCAGAGCAGTGTCAGAAAAAAGTCTCAGTAAATGTACAGTAAACTTCATTATTTTAAAAGTGGATTGACAATATGACTGGCAATAGTAATAAAACAGACATTATAAATAATAAAAAAACGAGATCTGCTTCGAAGCAAATCTGCCTGTATGTCTGAAAATTCTGCACTTTTGCATGTTCAATATTAAACTTTTGTGTAGCGGCATAATTAACATAGGTTAAAATGCTACAACCTGTATTCACAGTTCTCTTGAAACAACTACCATACAAACATGCTAACTGAACTTGAGAGAACACTTTTATCTACAATCTAGTATTGCAGATATTCAACATTCAAATTCCTGCATTATGCTAATTAGTATAAACTTAAGTGTTAAAATTACTCCTTCTTGGGTGCACCTTATAAGACACGCACGCCAATTGAAGTTGGGATGACAGCTCCTTCAGTAATAGTCTTGAAGCTCTTCAACATTTTAAGTTGTATGTATTTGCCCAATTGGCATAATCAGAATGCTAAACTTTTTAGCCAGTGCTTATTAGATGATGCACCTGTATCACAAATACAATAAATTGAAGTTAGGATGGCATCTGAATCTTTGTTTTCAGTTTTTAACAGATTCAACTTCAAAGTTATTCAAGTGCCCCTAATTACCATAAGTTGAGATCTTGCAACTTTTGTTTGCGATGCATTTGATGCGCCCACAATACATATGTATGAATTAAACTTGCCATAGCATCTCTGGTTATAATTTTTTGCAGATATTAAACATTTATATTCTTCAAGCGGCCCTATTAGCATAAATAAAAACTAGACGAGTTTTGTTTGCAGTTGATTGGATGGGTCCAAAGCAAAGCCCCAAAATGAATTGGAATTTACATCTACTTAAAATAGGTTTAAAGATATTGAACATTTTAAGTTTTCAAATGCCCGGATAAGCATAATTTCATATTTTTTAACGGGTATACAGTGTGCATTAGATGCGCATTCCCAACAAAAATACCCATGGCACCAACATTTGCGTCTTTATGTGGAATATTTAAGAAGCCAGACGCAGCTGAAATTTTTAATGACTCAATGATGCAAAAACTTGCGTTTTATTTGTCCTTAGAGCCATGCATTATCCACAGTTTCTGGCCCAAGCGAGTTTAAGACGACATAAAACTAGGCAAGAAAGAACTATGTAAATAAATAAATAAATAAATAAATTTTAAAAATTAATTAATTAATTAGTTAATAAGAATATAGAGAGAACATATGTCTTCTGTGTTCACATACCGACGTAATTTGTCCTTGTATAAAATCTCACAAATGTAAAACTGAAAGGGAAAAGAATTTATCAAATATGTAGCGTCTGTTTCGTCTGATGGCCTGCTATTGTCTCAATTTTATTGAGTTTTTTCTCGACCTATATTTCATGTTCAATCTTAGGCGAATCGTTCACCCGCGCAAGTCATTAGCAACTGGATGTGTGCAGGTAACCCACTTATTTTGACAAAGTGTTGAGTAAATATTTGTTGTGCAGCTCTTAAGTTATCAAGTTTTCTGCGAAACGTTAAAACAAATTGTTGCAGTACATTGTGCCAAGTAAGAAGCATAATAGATACTAAATGTATCTCACAATGTGTTACCTGTGGGATAATCGACACATTTACTGCATATTTCCTGCACCCTCATACATGCTATCATAATACAGTCAATTGATAGTCCTCGCCCCGTTTGCCCTTGATGTGTTAAGGGGAGGTTAGAGTTCAGATATGTATCTGAATAACAAACCATGGGCAGACATGTGAACAAAGCTGTTACAGATCTTAACAGTACTTTCTATAAAGCTGTCAAACTTGCACTTAAGTTTTGTAAATGAGAAAGAAAAAACGAAAAGAAGTGTTACCTGTCTACGCTGATAAAACTGTTACGGTTTATTACCCCTTAAATAAAAATCCACCGGTACTTTCGGACCCGTATCCACTATCAGGGCAACCTTCTCCCCTAAGCTTCATCTTTCACTCATCATTGGGGACTTGGAAGGTCTGACCACCGGTGCTCCTTAATTCATAGCCTGGGGGCCACTTCAGTGTCTGATACAAAATCCCTATTCTTGGGTTCACCACTGCCTACAACTGCTAACTCTACGAGGTTGTATTTTTATTTTCAGGTAATGCTCATTCTGGAAAAGTCCCATTGTATATTGCACATTACATTCATTCGACGATTAACCTTCCCTTAACACTAATCACACATATATTTTCGATACTATCTTTTCAAAATATCCAATCGGGACTAACCCACAGATGCTGCCATTTTTAAAAATTGTGGATTTTGCACCCAATGGTTTGCAATAAATGAGAATAGTATTGAGACAATCTGGGGAGGAGGGGGTTATAATAAATGTAACCAAAAGTATATATTTTGCAAATCTTTTAGAGCATCAATAATAATACGATATGTGCTGTGGCTGCGATTCACTTTGATATGCAAATCAAATGTATTTTTGTCCTGTGATTTTACAATGTCACTCAAGAAGGCACATCCTGGACATGCTAGGAACTCCTAAACAGTAGAGTATTAAACTATTAAACAAAGACTACACTTTAACTTGTGACAATTCATGTGGAAGGTAGTCCATGGCCAACTTCCAGGATATTTATCAGACATTTAGACTCCAGTTACTAACATTCATGACCATAAGAATGTCAAATAATTCCTCTCTATTTAGAAAAGAACTTCTCACAAATATCTTTCTGCCCTTGGGGCCAAAGGTTTGAAAGAATTACCCCAGCATGTCACTCTACAGTTTTAAGAAAGGTTGCACCTTAAACATTTTCAATACCGTGGATCCTTTATAATTGCTGTGTGTGGTCGGAGGTGTGTTTGTGGCTTGGAGATGGGGGTGCGTGACGCGGCGTTGGCGATGCGGGGCTGTGCGCATGATAGTGTTCCACTGTGTGTGGAGCAGTATCAGGCGTGCACCTTGTCGTTGTTTGGACCGTTTGGTGCGTTTGCGTACGCTTTTGATTACACACAGCGATAATGCAACCATCCCCCCTGAGACTCCTACTGTCACACCTTTGTGCTTTTATGTATAATTACTCATTTTAAACTATGTATTTATTCCGTTTTGAGCCTCTATGCCCCAATGCTGACTATAGACTGCGAATAAACTTTGCACTTTGAGCCTTGTGGCTGTCCCACAATGCAAAGCAATGTTCAAAATAGCGCTCACAACGTGCCGGCTCAAGATCTATCGTGTTGCTTTGGATTTGTAACTAAAGATGATATTAAATTGCTTCAGACACAAACGAGCGGGCAGATTAAAGTTAAGATTATAGTAAGTCATGTTTTAAAAGTACTTTAACGACCGTTTGCCCTGGTAACCTGAAACCTAGCGAAATATTACGATAACGATCACCGAACAACCGGGGCTATGCCTATGGCTTATGCTTTTTCACTGAACACCGTGGCTATGCCTTATCAAACTTTGTGTTGCCATGCTGTTTCCCTGACCCAAGTTAACCCTCCAGACAAGTTCAAATAAAATGCTTTTGAGTTGACTTTAATGCAATATATTGGTACATGGCAGCCACTTTCTTGATAAAGTCATATAAAATGTTTCTGCCGGGGCTATGGCTTTGCTGTTTCATCGAACAACATTGGCTGTGCTGCTATGCTCTTTCCCCTGCCAAAATTAACCCTCCACTACCGACAAGCTGAAATAAAATACTGTTTAAGCTGACTTTACCGCAAAATAACGGCACACGACGGCCACCTTCTCAATAAAATATTTCAGCCAGGATCAATTTTTATCAGGGAAGGGCGGCTTGAAGCTTTACACACTCACACACACACACACACACACACACACACACACACACATATATATATATATATATATATATATATATATATATATATATATATATATATATATATATATATATACATATGTATATATATATATATATATATATATATTATGTTTCATAAAAATTATTTAGGATCGAGACTCGGGTCTTTTCAGTGGGGTTGGTCGGGTTATTGGAACATATGTTTGGCCTTAGGTAACTTGGACATTTGTCGAAACGTTAAAAAATGGATATCTTTCCCTTTTTACACATTACCTCCTTTGACGTCAGTCTGATTTGTTACCTGGGCACAGCCGAAGGTACTTTTGCAAAAATGAAAATTATCTGGTTATCCAGCCTTCTGCTGACCCTGATATTTATGTACGAAGGCAAACATACTATGCCACAAGACCTAAGTTTTTTTCATCACGAGCAAAACAAACGAGCGAAATTTTAGAAATAGAATAATATCTCAGTGAGCACCGTAATGTTAATCCCAGTGAATGCCGCAAAATCGTGACAGAATAGAAAATGTTGTCTCACCAAGAGTATATGCAAGGAAAAACTTTGAACCAAATGCATGGTTCAGATACTCAAGTAATGTAATGTCAAAAGGTTTTAATGCTTCTCGTACCCTCTTGTTCATGGATTAAAATACAATTAAAAGAGTAAATATAGCATCATTTTGTGAAATTGTTTACACAATAAGTCTAAGCGAAGTCGAAGACTATATTTTCAAATTAAGAAACGGGAAGTCGCTTGGCGAAGATGCGATCTGAAAAGAAATGATTAAAAGTTGCAGAGTTAAATAAAGTCGCCTGTTGTAACACAGAACTGTTCAATTTGATAGTTACTTTATTTTTTGCTTGTGCATGGAAGGTAAGTTTGTTGACTTTATTTCACAAAGGAGGTTTCTATTGCGATCAAAATCAATACAGCGCTATATCCTTAAATAGTTGTGTCTCAAAGGTATTTTGTACCATTTTAAATAAGCAGTCACAAAAATATATGAAAAACGAAATTTACATATGTATCAGATCAGTTTTAGGAAGAACTACGTACCAGTGATCCCATTTTATTTTTGAGAGCATTAATAGACAAATGTGTGAAAATTGCCGCTAAACAAACATTTTTTTGCATGTATCATTGTTTTACAGCAGACATTTGATATTATTTGGCACGACGGTTTGTTTTAAATTCAGTATGGTGTTGACCGTTACTCGTCTGTTTACGGAATCTTTACCACAGCTTAAATTTCACTTTGGGTCAACAGAATATAATGATGTAATGCAAGGGAGTTATATAAGTCCCATTTTGTTTAATTTATTCTCAATTATAATCTAGATTTATTTGCAGATGGATGTTGCGCCGTGGTTTTATGTAAACATTCAATTCAATTGTTTATGAAATGCCGACTTTTTAGTTCTATTGGCAGATAGAAGCAGAAGTTTGCATATTTCTTAACATAAACTAGAAGAGTATCTGAAAAAATAGGTAAATATTGTCATATTAATAATTTTAAACTTAAAATTTATAATAGTTTCAGATATATAGGGAATAGAAATTAGGTGACAAATCGAAATTTCACGGGTGCTATTAAGCAGTTATGTAACAAAGCTACGAAGCCTCCTGCCAACTGAAGAGAGTCTTGTTCAGTTCACTTACTGATGTCACATTATTCATTGATTTGAAAATTCGATATGCTCACAGCTCTTGTATTCGTGTATGAGTGTAAAGTGTGGGCAGCATGCATGATCTCATCTACCAACTATGTTGCATGTGATGGTCCCTCGAAATACTTAAAAACCGAATTTGGAAAAAGTATACATACTTTTTTTTTACAAGTATGTTCTTGGTGTGAACCAAAAGCGTGCAATATCACTATTTTAAGTGAAACGGGGCGGCATCTTTGTTCTCTTAAGATAATCTCTTTTGTATGAAAAAAGTGGTATCTTTAAAAAGTGCTACACCCATAAGTCTTGTACATGATGCATATGCATGTAATACTGAATTGCCCATGCAAGATCATCTTGGAAAACATCACTGAGGGAAACTTTTGCAATAGTTGCTGGCGACAATATTTGGAAAAATGTAGGTGATTAATTTGGTTATTCTGGTCCAAAAATTATTCACAATTTACTGGAAGTTAGATTTTCGCTCAATAGCAATATGCTGTTGAATTGCAACCTTTTCCAAACTAAAAAAATTCGAACTTATGCAACGGAACTAGAACAATTTTTGATTATTATGAATTGTTATAGTTCCACACAAAAATTTGACCCGTTTAAGAATTAGGGCCCACAATCCAAATATTGAGCTTGGCAGACACCGTCGGCTGACAAAAATATCCATTGAGGAAAAATATATAAAGGAATAGAAAACAAAAAAATCATTATTCATTGTTTTGCAAATGATTTTCAAATCATAGAGAAATTTACTTTCGAAACTTAAAATCCAGAAAATAAATTTAATATACTAATGACATGCAAATATTATAAAATTGAACTATTGGCAAAACATTTATCTATTACATTCTTGATATAAGAACACCCCCCCCCCCCGCGCCTTCGAAAGTGTCAAACAATATGTGACTTCTTTTATGAGTTTTAGTGATACCTGATTTAACTTAACATTTAGTGTTTAAAAGACAGGCCCACGTGTATGTGTAAGCACCCACCCGACCTTAATAACATCGGGGAAGGGTGTCGGATCATGCAAACGCTTGCAGATATTTGAGTTGTTTTGTGTTGTCGTGGCAATGGTGTATTAAGCATATATGGTAGATGTCTTCCATTTCGGTTTGACTTGTATCATTTTACATGCAACTATTCTCATTTCGTCCAAAGATGTGTCTGCTCTGATGATTATTTACTTTTCACCTGATCTTCCATTTAGCCGTGTTTCCAGATAAACAAGTGGTGTATATATTATAAACTTGAGGCACCTAATATGCAGAGAACGAAGCAGTCAAATTTGCTCCATGTTGGCACTTTATCATTGGGATAGGATTTTTGTCGGCATTTATGCCCCTGCCCACAACGAATGAATATGTTCCGTATATGAAAGAAATGGGAAGGTAATAAGGACACATACACCATACATACACAAAATGAAACACAATTAGCTGTGTACACACGAACATGAACATCTCTCCAAGAGGCTGGTATGCCGCACCTCTTTGCTGACAACTTGACAAATCCTGATAGGCTGTTATGTCTCAGAATCGGAGAGGAATTGCTGGGAAACCTGTGGGTGTCAACTGCCCTTAAACCACGTCTCTATTGTTGGTTTATTTTTGAATGATTTCAGTCAACCCAAGGCGTATTTTTTTGTCTCTATGACCATGTATGGTAACTGGACATTTAACTGCTCTCCTGACTTTTCAAAAGAACAAAAACTTAAAGGCAGTGGATCCAGCGGCCTTCAAACTTGGACAACTTCGGGCAAGCAGGTCGTTTAAACGACTTGCTTAGTCCCTGCACCATTGGTTCCTTGTTTGCAGTTAACGGCCTTACCCTTCATGTTGGTTGAATTACTGGTGCATGCAATGGGTGTGTTCTCAAACCTGCAATTTATCTGAAGTTATTCCAAAATTTATCTCTATATTTATGTTGCATTGGAATTTTTTATCATGGAAATACAAAAATAATAGCAATGAATGTTTATTTTGCCCATCAAACAGTATTACAAAAAAGGCATACATGAATATAGCCAGAAGAAAAAGTTCAAACAATAATGCAGATAGATAAGAATGAGTAGGTCAGGGAGACACACATTAAGGCCATTAGCATACTGCTATCATATGTGCGACCATGTATAAGAGTATGACAATGGAAAGAAAGGGATCATAGACACGCTAATGGTTCACTGCATTAATTCAAATGCAATACTAATAACGATTACAAATATTGCAGTTCGAAATTGTGCACAGATATGTACCTTCTCCAAAATAAGTTCAGGTGTTGTATTAAAATTTGAACCATTTCATATCACAAACATTTTTTGGTAAATGTATGAGAAGTGTACGTTGTAAAATAAAGTTGTTTCCTTCTAGTATAATGGCCATGCACTTGCAGAGCTGGTGAAATCGGCAAAAGATAGAAACAGGCTGGGAGTCAATCGTTTTGTAATTTGAAATAAAATTTCAGGAGTTGTCACTTGTATATATCATCTAATTTTAGGGATTGGTAGGCGCATTTTATTTACTATGGTTAATGATTCGAATGGCCTTATTTTGAAGTCCAACTAGTCTTTCAAGTATATGTCCGCCATGTTTGAAGTCCATAATTAAATCTAGGGAGAATTAAAGCGTTGTAATTTGTTTGCAGAATGTGTGATGGGAGAACTTTTTTTTTCAATTTCGTTCATGATACAAAATGGTTGAGCAATGTGGACGCAATCTTGTGAATATGACTATTACATGACAAATGTTTACCTATCAGCAGGCCAAGAAAATTTAATTCATGCACACATTCGATCATAACTGAATCATTTTGAAGAGTATGTATTGTTACTTCTCTTTGGCTTTGATGGGAAATCAATTTTGCTTTCATTACATTAAGGGGCAGTTGATCAAACTTTAACCAAATAGTTACTTTTTTAAGTTCGGAGTTTATGATGAATTGTCTGATTACTTACCCTCTTCGTCCAAATTAATGGTTCCGTTGGCATTTTGGCTAGAGGTTCCTCAACCTTGGCATACACTCCGCCTACCATGGCCGACTCAGGCCGACTACATTAATTTCGTGTGTGTTGCTTTTCCCCTCTTTTCTCTGAAACCATAGAGTCAAGCATTACTTAACCATTGCCAATGAACATTGAGTAATTGTTTTCAAGTGTTGAACAATATCTCATCAGTCGTCAAATTTCCTGAGGCTGGTTTAGTAGCTCACATAATCCACTACACTTTCAAAGCAACTGCTGTGTGTTTTGCAATAAATATTGGCAATTGTTAATCATATCATTCATCATACGAAATATAGCTCAATAAAGTCATATATATAAATATATATATATATATATATATATATATATATATATATATATATATATATATATATATATGTGTGTGTGTGTGTGTGTGTGTGTCTGTGTGTGTCTGTGTGTGTCTGTGTGTGTGTGTCTGTGTGTGTCTGTGTGTGTGTGTATTTTCCCTGTGTTTGAGGTATGTGTGTGTGTTCTCAAGTAAGGGGCCGTCCATAATTGTTAACATTTTCAGCTATGTCCAAAACGACCATATTTTTTAACCTCCCCCCCCCCTCTCCGTTTACGGCTATGCTATCATCAACATTTTTTCCGGAGTAAAAGCAAATACAGACACTCAACCTCATTTTTGATCAAAATACTTAGACAAAGAGTACATACAGTTTTCCTTATCTGAGCTCAATAAAGTGAACTTATTTTTGTGCAAATATTTATCAAATAAAAGGGACCACCTATGATTGCATCAGCACAATCTGCACATATGACTGAATGAGGATTACATGAAGGGTTTGACAAGAAGGAAGAGTTAAAATGCAAGTAACACCTTGTGCCAGGATGAAATTTTACAGGGGAACTGAAAATATTGGATGTAGTGAATTTTAGGGTTGAAAGTTATGGTCATCTTGCTCTGATCCCCAGGCCATTTTGGACATAGATGAAAATGTTGACAATTATAGACGGCCTCTAAGTAAAGCCTCCCGCACTTTATTTCGTGTTTGTTGGACGCAATATGAATGTTTGAAGGACGGTTTATACCTTTTCGTGTGATGCATATCCCCTATCAAAAGTTCATAAGCCAACTTTCGCTTGCCCTTGAATGTGAGAAACACAGCGCTAGGACGCACAGGTTTTCTTGTTCCATGCTTTAAAAAGAATTTTGAGAGGTCCCACATACCTAGTGCTCCCACATATAAATTTTTGTACACTTCACGATTAGAAGAATTATATAACTTCCCTAAGGGAAAGATATGACAATTCAAAGTGTTGTAGAAAAGAGTGGACAACGTTACTTTAATTAAGATCAACGTTTGGTAGCTCCAGCACCTATTGATGTGTTACTTTCAGTTAAGAGTAACTTTTTTGGCAACTCAAGAAAACATACGTTACTGTGTAATTTTAGCTGTTATATTTTTATGAAAGGTAACTAACTACATGATAACTCTAGTACTAGACTAAGTACATTAAAGTTCTGGGGTTGGGACAAGTGGTGACATATTTGGCTGACATTCTCTGAAAAAACATTAAAAAATACTTGAGATATTTTTTTCAACTTCAAACCCATACACATTTGACTGGTATGCGCAGCAGAGATGCACAGAAGTTCACCATGCAAACTAAGTCTCAGAATTGATATGACTGCACCTCTAACATATCCCCACGTCTCGGCAACGTCTCCCTCTATGGAATGACAGCAGGTATTCAGATTTGCAAGAAACCATTTGAACCAATTATATCCACAATGAAACTAGGGTGTTTGCAGTTCTATGTGAAAATCATAAGGTTTTCATAGGTACATACATATATGCATACACACACACACATATATATATATGTATATATATATATGTATATATATATATATGTATATATATATATATGTATATATATATACATATATGTATATATATAAATGTATATATAACAATTTTATTAAGTAAAACTTGTCAGCCCGACATGAAACCACATCTGGCAGAGTCGCACGATCTGGGAACTATACAGTAAACGTCTTTTGAGAGACCCTCTTTTGGGAGACCACCTACCTTACGTGACCATTGTCAATGTGCAAAAGCAACTTCTAATGATGATTTACTTCGTTTGGTAGATCACCTGCAGAACCTGACCAGTGAACACCCAAAATGACCCACTAAAGACCACTTAGCCATCCATGAATTCCCCATTTTGGATCAGGTAAAACCACCTCTTTTGTACAAGGTTGGTAAAATAATTTGTCAAAACCAATTTATAAATTCAAAATATATATTTTGATACCAAAAGATGAGTAAACACATAATTGCAAGATGGAATGCATGGGGTCTAAGTGTATATCATTTTTGTTTCAATCTAAATTATGATGGGAATTCAAATTGGTGGTTAGTTTTTATGAAGGTGGTGCAAAAGTAGAACCTCCTTTGGGAAACCACCTGCTTTACATGACCACTCCTTGGATGGCACCAGGGGTGGTCTCTCAAGATAGGAGCTACTGTATTGATTAAATCACCAAGAGCACCAGAACTGGTATCCCACTGCTCTCTGATTGACTACGCAAACCTTCAGCCAATCAGAGGGCAGCTGGGACAGCCTAAATAATGCGGGGCCCATCAAAATTGTGACCGCCAGAAAATTTTAATGGGTACGAGAATCACTGACAAAACCAATTTTGGTCAGGTTTCACGATTTGTGGAAATGAACTCAGGACAAAAACGGGGGTGGATCAAGGAACATGGTTTGATTGAAAATTGTCATAAGGCTAATGCTACGGGATAACTTGATTCAGGATGAGTTACTATTTCAATTAGGCGCTGGAATGTCGGACTTCCTGCCCAACATGGGTTATATGGGACATTCCCGACAATTATATTTATGACTAATGCTACGGGATAACTTGATTCACGATGAGTTACCATTTCAATTAGGCCCTGGAATGTCGGACTTGCTGCCCAACATGGGTTATATGGGACATTCCCGACAATTGTATTTATGACTAATGCTACGGGATAACTTGATTCAGGGTGAGTTACCATTTCAATTAGGCGCTGTAATGTCGGACTTGCTTCCCGACATGGGTTATATGGGACATTCCCGACAAATATAGGCGTCTTGACCAGTTGGATATATCTGTACAATAGTTGTGTATAAACCGGTGATTTGCAGTTTTGTTGGTATGTAAAGAGACGGAGCGATCGTGTAAAACGGGGAAATGGGATGGTGGCCCAGAACTGAGCCTCGTTTCAAGCTTTTCTTTGTAGGTGCTCCGTCTGACGACATTACGGTGCTAGGTCCATCCACCCAACCAATCTTATTATCACGAATGATTGAATGCACAGATGAAAACACAATACTTTAATGCATATCAGGCCCTCTGAGGACCAGTCGTGGACCAGATGTTCGGGGGTCCACCCTCCCCGCATTTGATTGACACCGCACATTTCGAGCGCCTGTGGCCGGTATCATCACCAAGGAGCGATAGTGATGAGCACTTGTTGACTGTGGCATTGTGCCGTATGGAAGTGTCATTTTTGCGTGCTCTGACAGCCTTAATAGAGGGAATGACATATCGGCACCCATGGGTGAAATTATGCAATACGTGTTCGAATGCAATGGTTCGTGTGAAAACAAAGTTACCTGATAAGCTCACAGCCAGGGTCACCAAGGACTTCTAATCTAAGGTTTAAGCAGAGCTTTTTTTTTTTTTTTTTTTTTTTTTTGTTTGTTTCAAACTTACTTGAGCCTGGGGTTTTGGGTTTTTTTGAAGGTATATAAATGTGATGAATGTGTGTCATAATCCAGACTGACCATGCCTGTAATTGTAATTGTAATCAAATTATATCACCATATCCTGTGAACTTCTTCACATGAACCACTCAAACTCTAGCGCGATGTGTCAAATTTGGTAGGAAACTCGATAATTAAGTTGTGTGACGGAATATCTGCAATCCCGCAAGCAGGCTTGCCAAGTAACGTAACACAGGCGCAAGGCGCGGCACTGAGCTTCTGGGAATTTAATTTCTCTAATACCGGTGTCCCGCTGGGGAATTTTGGTCTGCTGCAAGGGGCGGATAAAAAATATGTTAGGCAGACGTAGCTCGTAACAGTTCTTAAACTGTCGTCTATGTTCGCACTCATTCTCTGTCCCGCAGAAAGAAAATACAAAATGTTTAAAATTTGCCTACGACAAAGTTTTAGTCGAAGTTAATAGAAGTTCTATCCTACATAGTCACAACCATATAAGGTCGTAACCAATTTGTACAGGATCGTAGGTCTTGGTTATGGGAAAATAACCGAATGCTAAAATATCGTTCGCCCCTTGGCGTGGGCCAAATTCGCCAGTGGGACACATGCATTAGTAGTGACGCTTCGAAATCACGTGACGTTGTTAACAAAATTTGAAAGAGAACAATATATGGTGTCCAATGGTACACTCTCAATTAATTAAAAATAACACAACTAAATGCCATATATAAAAATGATTTTATTGATAAACGTATTTGATGAAAGGAGTTTCACATTTACGCAAAATGGCAAGATTACAGGATTTGTGGATGAATCACGGGATAGCACACACGTGATAGCGGTGGAGTGAGGGTTGTCTCAAGTATCATCGTACAGAGGAAATCGTTTGGACGGAATCAATGGACCTGAGCTGCAAATAAATTCACGGTAACTTAAACTGTTAACTTATTTTTGCGAGGTAAATGCCTGAAAGTTACCACTAGAAAATGAAACGGGGAACTGTTACCGGCAAGTCGGCGGTAATGGTCGTCTGGCTGAGAAGACCATTTCCACAGCGGATGTAATGGACGTCTGGCTGAGAAGACCATTTCCACAGCGGATATAAACCCTTTCAGGTTAACGGTATATCTGGACCAAGTTTTTTTTTTTATCAAAGTAGCATAGAGAGGAGGATAAACCTGGACAGTACCTCACATTTTATAGCTAACTTGATGTCATTCAGCAATCACAGAGATATTGGTAATATAGTGATATAAGTATAACTTCGTGGTTAGTGAACAGTTACTTTCATAACGTAGTTCCCCCGTTTTGATGGTAAAATCGCTAATACGTATGCATAAAGTATAACTAACCTGGAACTGTCAACTATCCCGGATAGTATAACGCTCAATTTGCCGCAAAATTGTTTCAAACCAGTGGAGTCTCTCGGTCAAAGCGACAGAGTTGATACCGCGCGTTGGTAATATTCGTCGAAATCTAACGGTAACTTCACCGTGGATGTGCATGAACATCCCTAGAACGAACTCATGTTGTATGAATCTCATCACCCATACCATGGCCATGCAGAATTCTATATATCTATTTATATAAGTCCATCTTGGCCTAAACTCGTGTTGTATGAATCTCATCACCCATACTACAGCCATGCGGAATTCTACATATCTGTTTATATTATTCTATCTTGGCCTTAACTCGAGTTGTATGAATCTAATCATCCATACCACGGCCAGGCAGAATTCTACATATCTATTTGTATATAGGTCTATCTCGGGCTAAACTTGATTGCATGGCAAACACATTCTCCATCTTGGTGTTTACGTACGATCACTGTCTCAAGTTGACTCTGATAGCAAAGTATATAATCGCAGACCATGTTTCCCATTCAAATCCATGAGACGTATGCCTATATATTTTGAGAAAAAGGACATCAGACTATGGAGTTATAAGTGAAAGGATAGGCCCATGACCATACTAAGTAAACTTTTCGGTCATATATGAATGTGTGTGTGTATGTGTTGGAGTGTAAAGTCTTGCTTGCTTCACGTAACTTGTTTAGGCTTTTCTTTCTTGGTGGAAAAAAAGAATTTAAAAAAAAACATTCAAGCTTCATGAAAATTAACGTTTATCACAATCAACCGTTTGTCAGGGAATCTCAGACTACGAGCGTAATATACATTCAGTGTAATAAAAATAGAGATAAGGTCATGGCAATTAAAAAAAGTATTTATTCTTGTGCCCATAAATGTTGTAAGAAAGGTTCTATGGTAAGCTTCTATTGTCTCATAGTTACAGCTACGCACCATCAATCAAACAATACATTTTCCGAAAGTACACTCTATGAAGGCTTTGATACACATTTGCATGAATATTACCGTACATGATGAAAAAAGGCGTGAATGCAAATTTTCCATAACCTGTACGTATCCTCATACAAAAGCTGAGGTAAAGAATTGTAAAATACCAAGAAACACCTACGGATCGGGGGGGGGGGGATCAACCCCACCTCTGCGATGTTAAAAAATAATCACAAAATTGAAATAACAAAAAAAACTGGAAAATAAAACAAAATAAATCATTGGAAGATAATTACAAACAACTTGGCCAATTACCGTCGCTTTCAGATTAAATTCACTGTCTGGAGGTATATCTAAACATCTATGATCTTTAAACTGTTCATCCTTTTATATGCGTGTGTATAGTCGTTACGTTTCAATGTACATTCTGTGTCCTTTTGGTATTAAAATGATGTATATTACATCAAAGGCTTGGTTTACGCAATATTGTGACCCATGCTACTGATGTAGCTATTATAGTTATGACTTTTGTCGATTTCATTTTGAAACCAGCGAAAGTTTCGTCAGATTGCTAATTCGGTCACGTGGATTACAGTCATTTCGCTTCTTAACGTATCCTGACACGTATCCGTGTAATTTCGTTTCGTACAACTTCTGAGCTGTCTTTTTCTTCGTCTAGATTTTTTGGAGTTTATGAAAGTATAATTTTTGGAATTGTCTGGTCTTAATCTAACATGTAAAAGAATTATTGTACTAATTGTTTAACAAAGTGAAACATAGGGTGTTTTGTGTTTGTGTTTTGAACTGGCTTTCTTTTTTTATTTTTTGTATTTTATAATTGGACCCTTTGAAAAAACAGGGGAAACAATGTCCATGTCTTCAAAATACTATGAAGCCTGACAGTGTCCCTGAAGTTGTTCTTAGCTGCATCAGGTGTAAAATTGTGAGACCGCAAAGTTAAAAGTTACTACTTTGGATACCAAAAGTTTAATTTTCAAAAGTGAAGACTTATATTGCAATACGGGTTTCATACGGACAATTTGGAGGACCCTTTTAGTTTCATGGTATTTGGAACAAAAGAGAATCATTTTTAGAACTTCAGACTGGATTTTTCCGATAAATAATTAAATTCAAAATACATTTCCTTCTATATCTAGGTCTTAAATAGAGTCTGGAAAGACAGGAAAACGCGTCTGCGAGTATCGATTTTAAAAAAATTTCCGGAGCAGGCCCCCCGTACCGCATGCTGAGAGCTTCGTGACTTGGGCACTCGCAATTCCAACCACCCTTTTAGAAAGTCTAGATCCGCCCCTGTTCTTGTATCCCATTAATAATCCATGTGGTAATTAGACTCTTAAGTATGTCATTACTTACGCTTAATTGGCCGATTGCGAGTCCCCCTTTTGCAGTTTATACCAGCTGATTTCCTAGGCGGACCTGTTGGAGGAGAGTCTCCAAGCCATGTCACCATGCTGATAATGTTTAGTGTGTGTGTATCACAAACGAGCTTTTCCAACCATGCTTATTCAAAGCCAAGGTTGGATTTTTCCTTGAGGGGATGTACACAGCATGTGGGTTACTGGCTGCTCCAAACACGATAAATAAATGCGATTGATTTCTGCAGTTCTTGTCTCAAAAGAGGTACCTATTACAAGAAGGCATATATTCGTCTCTCGTAATTTTTTATTCATCTCATTTTTCCTGAGTAGCTATCTAAAGATACGTATATGGTTTTGACCTGCCGACGAATTCTACATTTCAGGAAATATATACATCTGCTTTACAATATATGAACATCAGCTCCTTCAATGCCACAGGTGTCTGTTTTTAAACAATTATTCAGCCTCCCAAACCATAAGCTGCGTTTACATGTATTTGTGAACTCGGACCAATATGTTGATATATACTTTACAAAACGAGTCAGTTTATAAACTATTCAGGCTTGCAGTAGTCTCATGAATTGCGCGTGATGAAATGAAGAAAAATCCAAATCCAAAGCCTAGAGCTTACCCACCACATCCCTATATTTTATAATATTGTATGAAATTTTAATACTCGCCTTGCCTTGAAAGTTGGCTACCGTATACGTATGCACATGCGTGTCAGGATCTAACATCTGTTCACTTGCTGTTTAGGTTTGCAAATAACAGAGCGTATCTGCATCTGCTCCCACGCTGCTCGAAAAAAGGCTTGCAGCTCGATGTTGTGTGCTGATGTGTGGATGCTGTGCATTTATTTCTACTAAAACTGTTCATATACAATGTTTATTTTACATTTGCAAGCAACTCCATGTGTTAGGAGCCCATTCCGTCAGTCAAAGACAAATAACGAACCACATCAACTTCTTTTTGATATTTGTCTTCATTTTGTGAGGTCGAGCAGCGTATAATATTAGCTTTTTGCAGTGAAGCTTTACATTTATAAAGCATACACCTATTTTAACAGTGTGCTGTACTATTGTTTTTTTTTTATCTGTTCGGTCTATAATTTCCTTTCTATATTATCCGATATACCAGTTATATGTATTTTGATTTCTCGATATAATGATAATAATAATAATCATCATAAAAATAATAATAATAATAATAATAATAATAATAATAATAATAATAATAATAATAATAATAATAATAATAATAATAATAATAATAATAATAATAATAATAATAATAATAAGATACAATGTTCAACAACAAACGTGCCATGGTGATTATTTTCACCTTCAGGTTTACCCGACCGCCATCGGTCAAAAAACTCTGCGACTTCGGATACAATTTTCATAATGACCACTATTCCCTATACTTGATATCTTGCCCAATCTAAAACAAATCAAACTAAGTATCTCTGATCGCGAGCTACCAAGAAGAAGCTTCCACCTGCGCTTCCAGTTGGGGTTTCCCACCTTTTCGAAGTATTCACAATCACTTTGACCTTTGACCGTTTGAGGTCAAAGGTACTTTGCAAAAACATAGATTGTGGAAATTAAGCCAAACATTAATATAGTAGAATTGGAAAAACATTTTCCCATAACTAAGCCATGATTAATTTCATTAAATCTGAAAAATATTGGACACTGCATAGATAGAGGAAAATCCTCTGATGGTCAAATAAAAATGTGTATATTTTGGCCTTGAACTGGGCCATAAAAATATTTAATGTCTTGCAAATTAATTGAACTTTTCGACTTGCAGGTGAAAACGTGTTTTCCTTGAGGAGGTCAGGATACAAACACACTCAGAGAGCTCCTTCACAAGTATGGCACAGAACAGTAAGTCAGAGTCTAACTCTATCCAAGGGTACACGATGAAATTGTTAACTTCTTTTGAAGTTAACAATAAAAAGACCGTATCATCCCTGATACTAGACATTTCTGAAACAGTGCCAGTATGGATAATAACAAACAGATTCTGCCTGCAAAGGAAAAGTTCCTTGGCAATAACTAGGGGGCAAACAAGACTTTCAATTCACTTTGCACTTGATGACTGTGAAATCCTGGATTGTGATTGGTCGAAAACTGTTCCAGTCTCCTGATTGGACGAGAGCAGCCACGTGATCATAGGGTGGGAAATGAAAACAATTTGAAAAATAAAATAATATTCTTACCTTTCCGTGGGTACGTGCATTTTATCCTTTTTGGTGAAGCCTATGGTGACACAAGTTTTTTAGGATCACAGGGGCATGGACAACCATAACGCAACATTTCAAATTTAGCCTTACTATAGCACCATCCCTAATTCCTGTGATTGTGGCCCAGATATATTTTAGAACATTCTAGATTCAGAATGTATAACCAGATACTCACCCTCACATCGGAAAACAATTTCAAGAATGTTTTAAAGTTCCAAAAGGAAATAAGAAAGAGTTTTCAGGCTGAAGTGTTTACAATTTTCTTCCAGAATTTACCAGAAAAAAGGAGGGTCATTAGTTACTTTTTTTCCTCAGGCACATTCAATTACTTTGGGATAAAAGATCCTGGGAGTAAAGTGTGAGAAACTTTCAAATTTTGACACTTGATTGGCATCACACCTAGACAGCATGTCTGTTAAATGTGTGTTGTTTTTTTACTATTAAGGGGCAAAAGTGGAAAAAAATTCATTTCACCAGATCATAGGAAAAGATTGTGTTGAGTAAGTAACAGGGCCAGTCCAACTGCTTACAAGAAGCAGCCAAATCTCATCAGCAGAAACCTCATCTCAGTGTGGTGATTTCAGAGCTAATGCTCTGTACATCTTAGTTTTTGTGACTGTCCTTGCTAAAAGAGCAAGCAGTGTGGTAAGTGTATGTTGGTTGTTTTCTTCATTGTGAGTTGCGGATTCTCATATCATAATATTTCCTAACTATAGTGAGCCATTATAGGTTATACAATGAGTATAAAAGTGGAAAGAGACCATTTCAAGGAGGACTTACAAGGTGCTTCAGTATGCTTGTGTTGGAGATTTTACAAATCTCCATTTACCAGTCTGGTTGTATAATTTGTGCATGCAAATTATTCAGAGCAGTGTCAACGATGCAATTTTTGCAATTGTTCAATTGCTCATTGGCAGTGCTATTGTACCAAGTGTGGTAAGGAAGGTAACGAATGTATCCAGTGCCACAACTGTTTACCGGCTAAACACTTTGGGCCTGGAGACAATATATGTAAGACCTGTAAAAACAGGAAATCGTATTGAACAGCACTATGAAAATCAGTGGAAGATCTTAGCTTTTATTCAACTAACAACAGTCACAAGCATAGTGATAGAGATGTTGTAGATGGGCATTTTAATAAAGTTGTTTATCATCGTAGAGAACAATTACAGAAAATAAAAGCTCTGAAATTTCATTTGGTCTTATGAGCAAGATTGATTTAACAGAATCCAATAGATGGAAGCAAAGTGGAAACAATCCAAGCTTTCTATGAAAAAGACAGCACTGTCTACATATGATGGCAAGCATTATATTGTGAATGATGGTCTATTCACTTTAGCTTATTGGGATAAATTGATCACCAAACCAACACTCTGTAATATTAACACTGCCTGAAGCCAGATTAACATGCTGCTATGGCTCCAAGGATCAATCATTCTTTTACGTGCATTGTGGCTGCCCTATGTCAATCTGGAAAAACAAAAAGGGTAAACCATTTGAAAAACAACAAGATAAGCATGATAATGCCTGCAATGGTCAAAGTGGTATGGCACTCTGGAGTTTGGCAAACTTGATATGACAACATGCAGCCAAACGTTGGCTTCGTGACTGGTTTGGACACACTGGGGACACAAACGAAAATGTATCCCTCTTGGTTGTAGGAGATAAATTGATGGATGAAACGGATAAGTGTGCACTGGACATGTTCACCAAAAAGTCAACATCAGAATTCAAGCATCATATCAATTGTACAAAACCTTTTTGTTGACAAGAAATTGTTGTTAACTAGCAGTTTGAATGCTCCTTATCTTGTGTTGTTGTTTTTCAAATGCAAGGGATAGATAACTTCATTAGCCAGGCAGGTGGGACCCAACAGAAGTGGAGCTGTGGTGGAAGTATTGCAAAAGCAGCCAAGGACTTGCCCCGCTACCTTGCATCGACTGTGCACCGGAACACCCAGAAATGTAAGATACCTCACAGACATTTTTTTCTTCAGACCCTACTGTGTTCACGCACACAAAAATATATCAAACACAATCCCAGCCTATGTATTTCCAATCACTGTATGTTCAATCGTAACTGTATGCACATATGGAGTGTAATCCTGCATCTATATCTACTTCGTATGAACCTTCAGTGCGCAGGGGTAGTGTGAGGTCATTAGGACCAGAGCTGATTTTGCACTGCTCAAACCCAAGGACTTTACGGTCTAGCTTAGACTTGCTGCTGAGTCCACTTTTTTCATGTACTAGTGAAGTCCTCTGGACCAGTCTTTATCCAAAGATGTGTCACAGTCTTCTCTATTTACTTGACTGCTGTTGTTGCCTTTTACTCCCTGTTGCCTTCTACTTTTGGGTCTGAACAGCTGTGTCCAGAAGTTTGGTGCCAAGTTTTCTTCCTCTTTTTTCTGCTGATGTTTTGATATCTTTACCACTCAAAGCATCTTTGGCCAATCCCACTCCAAATTTCAAAGCCTTTGTCCTATGGTTTTGGCTGCAGATTTCAAAAGTGGGGCTGCAGATCTGAAGAGCCTGACAAGAATGCTGCCAATACCACACCCCCATTATAGTCTTGAACCTTTGTAAACTGGAATCCTTTAACCAGCTCAACTGATGTAGTGATTTTTGTAGAATTTGTCAGAAGGGGCAGCATACTCAGCAAATTTTCGTTTCATGGCACTAATCTTTACCTTCTGGGCCGAAAATGAAGCAAAACAATTGCTTGATCTCTAGTAAATAGGATTGGATGACTGATCTTTTATGGTTATGTCATCGAACCTGTTAGTTTTTAGAAATTGATAAAGTGGTGCTTTATAAGTTGTAGTACTCTGCTGGCCATGATCCCCTGCAACGCAGAATTGGGGAAGGGAAGGCTGATATAAATACAACATGAACAAGCGCTGGAACTGTACAGAATGTAGACCAAGATGGTGACATAGATCTGAAAGATGTTGGTATATCACTAGCTTTCCTTGGGGGTATGATCATGGCTATCATATTAAAAGCATAAGTAGAAAAGCTCCAGGACAGACTTATGCGAAACAGATGGCGTGTTTTCCGAATGCATGTGCTGCCTAGTAACTTTACTTGCACAGAATCTGCTCAAAGACGAAATTCCAAGAAAATTCATCATTGGATTTGTAGAGAACAATGCCTCTGATGGCTCACTCAGCAAGAATCCTTTACATTTCAAGCATTACAATTTAACAAACTTGTCACTTACAGTATGAGATGATACACTGAAATCTTTCCGATCCAGCACTGCAGGAGGTATATACACCATGGAATTTCTCAGCCTGTACTCCAGGATTTGAAAACTCAAGGATCAGTTTGGGAATTATATCACACCAGAGAGTTTTGCCAGGGGTAATATTCTCTTTGTCGTTGACTTGGCAGCCGACCTTTCATGTGACTGGGATCACTATCAGCTGGTAAGGAAAAGAACAGTGGATCTGGATGTGTCATTCGCTAGTGCCCCCTCATCAGCAGTAAGCATGACTGTCCATGTCCGGAAGGACAGACTTCCAACATGGACACCAACATGATTACAGATATGTTAGGTAGACAGGAACCAGCAACAAGATCTCAATTTGCTGGCATGTATAGCTCTGACAAGTTTCCAAAAGCACTACAATATGAAGCGTTGTGTGTGATAAATACTGCTCTATCAACAGAGGAAGAAGAACATTGGGTGGCAGTATATGTGCCCCAAAGATTTAAACGGGGATGTGCAGAATATTAGGATTCCCTCTTGGAATGGCAACTTTGTGTTGATAGCATAGAATAGTTCGTGTTAGCCTGATCAAAGTAGTATGTTTGGAAGTACAAGGCAGGAATTACATAACATGTGGACAGCACTGCATATTGCACTTGTCTCAGCAATGCATGAATTAGCATGACAGATAACACTGTGAATTGTTCTACCCAGAAGATCCACAATTAAGTGATTAATTTGTAAATTAATACACAGACGTTTCTGCTTGTTATGAAATAAATGCTGATTCAGATGTAACATATGACAACAAAAACAAAATTAAAACTCTATATGCCTTAATGGGCAACATTCTTCAGACACAATCTCTAAGGACACACATCAAGTGCAACAATACATACCAACTAATAAAACTTGTAACGTGAGCCAGAAAGGAGAACACCTATGTAGCATATGTTAAATCTTAAGAGTCTCAAAGTATACCATACGTGTTTTGATGAAAGACTCTCAAGTAGATGATAAAATGACCTTAGAACAAATACCTTATCACTGTGATATTGTCAAGTTAGAATCTGTAGCAGATGAAAAGATTAACTCAATTGCCAATGCAAAATGTATTAATGTAATTAAATACCTTGTACAAGTTTAAAATTAAAGTATATTGAATGATGTTATACACATTATATCTTATTACATTTCATACCAGGTGAATGGATTTAAGCATGACATGTAACCATATAGATATATTGTATGCCGTTATTGCAGTAAAGAAGAAAACCGTGCACAGGAATTAGGGATGGAACTACTAACGATTCAAATGAAATATCGTCCCCTAGTACTCCATGCCCCTGTGATCCTAAAAAACTTGTATCACCATGGTTACACTGACAAAGATAAAGCACATGCATGCAAGGTAGGAACTTCCGTTTCCTGCCTTTTGGTCACGTGACTGCTCTCACCCAATGAGGAGACCAAAACATTTGGGCGCACAGAGACTGGTCACATCACCATTTTCGGGCGACAGGACTGACTTTGATGTGCAAGCATGTGGTTTTCACCAGATGTCAGTAAGACATGTCAGAGGGAATCTTACCCTTCATTTGTGACCCCTAATTCATGGCTAAGCATAAAAATCTGTGCCTCTTTAAGCTCTCACAACTGCTAACCCTTGTGATTTAAAGAAAAAGGTTTCCTGCACACAAATTACACCTTAATTTTTTTTGTCTCTTTCAATGTTTATCTGTAATGAAATTTAGAAACTGTTTATGTTGTTGTAATGACAATAAAGTCTCACAAAATATCAACAGTAATACAAAAATTAAAATCTAAAGTACATTTTGTTTTCACAAAAATTACTAGCTATTGATTACTGTGCGCAGATTTGCTCAATGCCAAAAACATATTCGTAATTATTGGACCGGCCCGGTAACTTGTTAAAAAACAATGTTATCCCACGATCTAGTGAAATGGGGTTTTTTCACCTCTGCCCCTTAACAATGAAAAACATTTTAAACAGACATGCTGTCTAGATGTACTGGCGGGCAAGTGTCAACATTTGAAGCGGAGTAATATCTCACACTTCACTTCCAGGATCTTTGACCCCAAAGTAATTGAAAGTGCCGGAGGGAAAAGAAGTGAGCATTAACCCTCCTTTTTTCTGTTTTTTTTTCTGGAAAGAAATTCTGAACATTTAAGAACGCAAATTCCATCTAAATTCCTTTCGGAACTTGACGAGATACTGAAAATTATTTTCCCTAGTGAAAGTGAGGGTCTGGTTCTATGTTCTGAATCTAAAACATTCTCAACTATATCTGGGCCACATGCCCAGGAATTAGCGATGGTTGTAGTATCGCTAAATTTGAAATATTGACTTCTGGTAGTCCATGCGCCAATGGTCCTAAAAAAGCTTGTGTCGTCACAGGATATACCAAAAAGGATAAAACGCACGTGCCCATACAAAGGTAAGAACTTTTTTTTTCAAATAACAATCATTCCCTGCCCTATGGTCACAAGACTTCTCTCATCTGATGAGGCAACCGGAACATTTGTGCACAGAGACTGGTCCCGTGACCATTCTAGACCAAACAGAATCCAGGAATTTGGGGTCAACAAGTGCAAAGGGAGTCAAAAATCGTATTTTGTCACTACTCAATATGCCATAGCTTGTGAGCTTCCATAAAAACACAGCATAAACATTTATCAAATAGGATACAAACAGTGTCAACTTTTTTCCAAAGGTCAGAGGCAAGTTAGTATTTTATTGACAAAAATGTAAAAAATCATGACCTTCAAAGTATATGTCAAGGTGACAAATAGTATCAGATGTAAAACATTACCATACAAGTGTAATCCTTTTAGAATGATGACTGGTAGGCCCCAGGTAACTTTGCTGTGTGATTTTGGGGAGGGTTGGGTTCTTTTGGGGGTTTTTTTAAGCAACCATACAGCTTTAATCTTCGAACTTGACAGGTAAGCTGACTTTAATTTGTCCTTGGCCAGTGTGACTCTGTCCAGCTACCTAAAAAGCTCAACAATGCTAGGATCGGTTGATAATATTTGAGTTATGAAAAAAATCGATGTTTTTCAACATAGCGTTTTGAAAAAAAAGGTCAAAATCATTAATCATATTGAAGTTTCAAAACTTCAGCGCAAGCCACGCTCTATTACGCAAGAACATCTGAACGGGCTTTACAGTTCTGAGATTCTACATGTACAGAAAAGTTAACAGATCATTTTTTTTCTTTTCATATGACCTTCACCTCTAAGTCTGACCGATATATCTCTTTATTATCGACGAAATGTGCTGAAGAAACCAAATTTGTCACAGATTCTAATTGACCGGATCGAGTGATAAAGTTTGGAGTTCTTTAAAAAAGAAAATGTGACATTAAGAGATCCAAGTAGGGTCAGAGCCATAGTTTTATCAAAATATAAAAACAAAAACTGATTTTCAAAAAGAAAATCGGCATGGTGTTTTTGGAGGAGGGTAGGTCATCATAATGATATAGAATAGCATTCGGAATCAATGTTGGTAACTGAAGAAATCCACACATCATTTGCATTTGTCTGCTAAGTAAACTTATGAGTGATTACAATTTCACGCATCTATAATGACACATAGACGACTAAAGCAACGCAATGTAAAATATTGCATAACCATCGTGAAATGCTTTAAGGTTGTTGTCCCAGAATACATGTCTTGGTTATTGTGCTGATAAGCACTGATCGTCCCAAATGAGTCTTTGTACAGTTTGAGTCAACTTTAAGGCATAGGCAGAGTTCGGGGGCCGTTCCAGAATTACCGGCAACTACCTAGCCATTTCAACACTGAGTAAGTGTAGTCCTATGCGTGCATAATAGTGAACAGAGCCATTGAGATTGGAAGCCTTGTAAATATAGAGCTAGACTTAGGCAGCTGAGTCTGGATTGCGTAGAGATATGTGAAAACAAACTTTAATTCCTATGCTAGTGTGCCGAGCATCGATGATTATGGATCTTATTTCAGGTCCTGTCACAACAGCCCAGCCTGTAAAGAACAGGTAATCTAAACGACTCTTATGGAAAGGCTGCAAGATGTGACAGCATACGAGCTGAGCGTGTAAGCCTATTGCGAAATTAATAAGTCACCACCTGGCCAATACATTCGGCCAGTGCATAGGCAAAATACTTTCCCACATGGCGCAAAATTGGCTGAAGGTTTTCCAATATTCAAGACAGAATACCCGTTGTTGCTGCCAAAAAGGTGGCTGGCCAATCAGTGTTCTCCGTGCTCTTTCAAACATTTTCGAGATACTCATACTTTGTCAACTAAATCTTTTCTTTAATAGTTTTCTGAATGAGGGGATAAGTGCTTTTCGTAAAACAAATAACTGTATGCATGATCTACTTAATTTAACAAGGCATTGGAAAAGATCGCTTTATGAAAACAGCCAGGTGGATGCTGTGGGTATGGACCTGTGCAAGGCATTCCACTGTCTTCCTCATGTTCTCATATGGCAAGCTTAACAAATAACTCCTATCAATTGAATCATGTACTTCTATTTTATCACAATTTTATTCAATTTACTTATAATTGGTCTTTGCTCTATACAATGTGAACAGAATTGCAAAGCTTTAAAATACGCTGCTGATAACAGTCTGTCCACCAGTGCTTCAAACAAACGCAAGATGTTACATCGTTCACAGAGTTAATCATTGATAATCATTACGTGGCTTGACACTGATATAATGGAAGCGACCCCGGGAAAATTTCAAGCCAGTGTTCACTAATGGGGAAACTGTGAACACAAAATTACACTGAATAGCACAAAAGTTTACCTCAGTTACTCTCCAAAGCTGCTAGATATACTCTTGAACAAAAACCTACAGCGAGCACATCAAAAAGGATTGCAGAAAACCTTGGGCTCAAATAAATGATCAACCAAAGAAGTTGGACTTTCTTTCATTGACTCGAAGACAATTTTAGGAAACTTAAATTGCAGCGTACTTTAATTATTGATCAAGCGCGTGGCATGTTTGTGGAAAAACAAACACACAGAAGCAAACAAGAAAACAGTACACAGGTTTTAAGTTTGAATACCAGGACTTCAATATTAAATTTTCTGGACTGTCAAACAAGGCTAATTTACCTGAACAGAAAGTAGCAAGGGTCACAACCACATTCTTATAGAGACGTACATTATATCCCACTTTCGTGAAATCACTGTTTGTTCCACGCAGATCCATTTTAACCTACGAAGATATACCCCACTGACGTAAAATCACTTTTGTTCCAAGGCAAATTGCTTTTACCCAAGGGCGATGTATCCCTCTTACATCAAATTACTGTTTGTTCCACGGCAAATTCCTTATTATAACTTAGGAAATACTGACAAATTGGCCCAGTTCCACAGCCGTACAGACACATATAGATTTCATACATTTTTGCATGTAGGGGCCTCGCTGTGGCACAAAAATACCGGATTGTGCAAAGAAACGTAATTTCCAAGGTTTCAAAGACTTTCCTCAAGACACTTTAATCATGAGTATTGATGACAGCAATATCGTGTATTTTACAAGCAGGCTGGGTTTATTATTATTATTATTATTATTATTATTATTATTATTATTATCATCATCATCATCATCATCATCATCATCATCATCATCATCATCATCATCATCATCATCATCATCATTATAATTATTATCTTCAACATTATCATATACTATTA
The DNA here is from genome assembly GCA_964020975.1 of Hermodice carunculata. Taxonomy (NCBI): domain Eukaryota; kingdom Metazoa; phylum Annelida; class Polychaeta; order Eunicida; family Amphinomidae; genus Hermodice; species Hermodice carunculata. The sequence goes on along the minus strand of OZ026630.1, from coordinate 61,882,547 downwards.
AAGACTGTATCTGTATTTTTTCTCTTTATTATTATTATTATTATTATCATCATCATCATCATCATCTTTATTATTATAATCATTATCTTCAACATTATCATATACTATTAAAGACTGTATCTGTATTTTTCTCCATGTTCCGTAGCTATCAGTGATACTAGTTGGTGGCTAATATTGTATGTCTTTGAGCCGATGTCATTATATTTAGCTTTGCTGCATGAGCCTGCATGGATCTGGCAGATTTACCTCGATGGCCTGTGACTGGCAGTGCTCAGGAGTATATATATTTCGTATCTCTGATGGAAACCATGTGTTCTCAGACAAGACTATTAAATATGATATAGTTATCGTGAAGAGTCGTGATCTGCAAGAAATGTAATTCCATAAACATTTATACGATAATGAGAGAGGGAGCGTTATCCTGGGTGTTCCGCTAAGACCCAGTGGTCACATGACGCTTACACGGGTCAGGGTACTGTTTTTAAATGATGCTATAAACCACGTTGTGACCGATTGTGTGTTGTACTAAATACCAAACGAGCTCCATGGATCCATTTGGGAATGTGATGGAAATCTGTTTGGGGTCCGTTACATGCAAAAACAGAAACAACCAAATCTATTTTCATCAGCAGAAGATATAATATGCTTGGTGATCCCTCCCTTTGCTTACTAATAGTTCTTAAAAACATAACCTATATTCATAAGTTTCAACCCAACTATGACAGCAAAGAGATTCAAGAGTTACCAAAACATCAACATGCATCTTCCAATATCAATATGAAGAAACAAATTTTACTCCTGACTTGAGACAGACAGTCACCCATAAAGGGCAACTGGTGTTTTTAAACCGGTCCACCCAACCTTAGAAATGTTTTTCACGAACTACTGACTTTAGATTTATCCAACACATATAGGCATCAATGGTGCCACAGATAAGAAGAGACAATGTCACTTTTTGGCTCTTCCGACTTGTCCGTCAGCTGAGTTTATAGCAAAAGGCGAAAGCGCAAAATAACTAATGAAATATTTATGGAATAGTTCAGAAAAACATTACCCGTATTCATAAATTTCGAACCAACAGTGACAGCAAAAAGATTCAAGTGCTACCAAAACATTAATATTCATCTTCCAATGCCAACTAAAAGGGAGTATAAGACGTCGATATATGTCGATTTCCCCAACCCCAACCCCAACCCCAACCCCAATCCACAATTACCGCCACCTCTCAGAAAAAAGCTTAAAACTTCATTTCGAGGCAACTACAATACCCTATGACCTCGACAGATTCTTTGTCCAACTGTCAAAAATGTTTAATATACTAATTGACGTAGACAAAATGCTAGAATACTCGTCAAATGATTTCCTTTTGGTAAATTCAGTACATTTTTAATTAAATCTTCCAAATTGGTACATATCATGATATGCCAAACACTTCAAAAGGGATTATTCAATAAGATGGAAATCTAGAAACAAGTGTTAATTATGTTTTAATCACACGTACATGACTTCCCCTTTAATAATACAGGACGCCATGACAAAGAGAGCTATCCAAGTGTGCCAAATAGAAAAATGTACAAATAATCATGATAATTCATGTTACACAATAAGCTCAAAATTCAGGACATCTGCTTATTTCTGAGGATCAAGAAAATTATAGCAAATACAGAATGTAAATAGACACATGCACACAAGTTTAAAATCTCTCTCTCTCTCTCTCTCTCTCTCTCTCTCTCTCTCTCTCTCTCTCTCTCTCTCTCTCTCTCTCTCTCTCTCTCTCTCTCTCTCTCTCTCTCTCTCTCTCTCTCTCTCTCTCTCTCTCTCTCTCTCTCTCTCTCTCTCTCTCTCTCTCTCTCTCTCTCTCTCTCTCGGCACTGCCAGGTACAGGTAATCAACCTGCCGACAAGCACGGTAGACCGAGCCTATGCTTACCAGCTGCATGTAGAACTTTACTTTATTTTAAAAACAAAAGTAAACAAAGTACTTTATTCGTAAAAAAAAGTAAGTAAACAAATAAATAAATATCGAGGTAATTCTGGGACGTCCCTTGTAAACTGTGTGGTCTTTTTTTCACAAAGCATTCAGTATGGCGGAAAGTGAAAAGCGACACGGTTGCTTACTACTGACTGCATTATGTAACAGTGGGCTTTGTAATCCCCTCAGCTCCGTCAGGCAGCTTTCGGAAATACGCCAACGATATACATCAGGGAATGTCAATCAATATCAACGTTTACCAATGCAAAACTGTCGAATATCTTTTCGGCAAAGACACAAAATATTTAAAACTCATGCCGTAAGTTTTAAGCAATATCAAAACTCATCACGATAAACTTCATCCTCAGGAAAGGAAGCATGCAGATATTACTATCAGAAACTACATTATAAGTTGAAAAAATGAATTAACTTGTTTATCGTCTTCTATTCCATGCCCTTTACGGCACATTACGGCATGGTTATGCAAAAAAGTACAATGAGAGCAACTGGTGTCCATATAGCAGGAATAGCCTGCATGGGTGGCGAACATAAACAGAACTATCTTTCCGATCTGACATTTCACTCAAGGCATACCGACAGGTGTTTGTCTAATATATAGCGTTCCACGTATACATTCTATCTACCAAAACTTTAGGCTTTATGACAATGTGCTGCTGCTCGTGTTTTTTGTACAGATCCGAAAAAAAAAGACACTCGTGATATGACAATTCAGAAAGTAACTAAAATTATAGGTACATTGCACCCGAACTCAAGGTACTGTAGTTGTAAATATGCAAAAAAAGAGAGCACTTTTTGCTGAGTATATAATCATTGCACGCAATGATCAATATCGTTCCAGAATTTACATTTGTGTACAGTCAGATGGAGGCAAAACTTACCTGTGAACCTACAAGAGGCAATGAAGGCAAGGGTCTGCAGATAAAATGTTCATCTTGGCGGCTTTCTTTAAATAGCATTTTAGGTTAACTGTTCCAGTGTTGAACATCTGGGCTACTGATGCTAGACACCCACCATTGTGATTCCTTGGTGCGCTCAAATTACCTTTAGATAACCCATGGCTGATTAAATTTTATAAACGTGGCAAAGTCGATATTTTCTAGAAGAGTCTTGTATAAAATAGTTTTTAATAACATGACCATAATCACAAATTTCAACCGAACAATGGCAGCAAAGTTACATACAGCGAAAAACAGGGATTAAAGAGTTACCAGTACATCAACATTCATTTTCCAAAACCAATATGAAGAAATAAATTTCAATCCCGACTTGAGACATGCAGTCACCCATATAAGGCAAACGGTGGCTCTAAACCGGTACAGGTCAATCACATTTTAAGACGACTCAAAACAGTTTTTTTTTTCATTTTGAATTTAACCTCATCAAACCTGCTGCGGCGGGGTTCTTGTCAAATGTAATAGCTCATAAACACAAATACAATAAAACAGTACATTGGTCAGGGTTTTTTATTGAAACATTTCGTGAGTAGTTTATGGTCATGTAATCATGTTAACTGCCTCAATAGTTGTACTCATGGCGCGTTCGGTTTCGTCCCTTGTGGACTGATGGCTTTGAACTGTGGAGAAATTGATGATATCAGAGAAAGGCAAGTATTGTGAAACGCATGAAACAGTCAAACGTTCAGTTCTACAACATACTTGCCCAGAAAATGATACTTTGCTTTTTTATTGATTTTATATTCCTCTTGTATTTCATATAATTAGATAAATATGTTAAGAGGTGAAGTGGCAGTCTGTTCACTGTGTTACAGGATATGTTGCATGAGAAGGTGCCTCAAATATGTTTCACTGTTCGGTTATGGTGAGCGTTATATCCGGTTACAGTGTGGTTATGTATTATTCTGTGGTACAATCAAAACACATCTGTTCTTTTCATTTATCCTTATGCATTCCACAAATATATTAGTCTGAACGGTTGATTGAACATTCTATCAACCGTTGATCATGCTCTATCTGTTCAATGTTTACAATTAAGTATAAGGACCTGAGGTGTTCCAAATAGTTAAATAGTACATGTTCCATTTCAGTGCCAAAATTAATTGTGCTTTATATTCACTTAAAAGGAGGCTTGATATTTCGAAGATTGTGTCCTTTTGTTCCCGATATTTGGTTGCGAGTACAAAGCCCCCCCTTGTCTGAAATAGTCATGATTTGTTCTCTAAAAAAATGCAAATCTCTTCTAACGGCTAATTAACCCTCAGTACTTTTAGTGATTTTGTGATCAGAGGAATTGTATAGTACAGACACATTTGTTGTACATGGATTGTGAAAGAAGTCAAGCTGACTTATCGAGTCACTCTCCATGGCACAGATGTTGGCGTATGCTTCCTACCTTGCCTAATGGAGGAAACCGAAGAACTCGGAGAAAACCACCGTGCACGGTTAAAGTGGTAGGAACTTTTTCCACATGCTGCCCAGGACGAGAATCAAACCCGGGTCGCAGAGGTGAAAGGCGAGCGTCTTACCGCTCAGCCAACTGTGCACCCATGTATGTGTCCGAAGTATATTTATTAGCACTTGTTTAAAAACACGCCAATACTTTCGGACCTGTATCCAATATCGGGGCAGTCCTCTCCCCTAAGCTCCATCTTTCACTTAGCAGGGAAGCTTGCAGGTCCCACTGGTAGTGCCACTAAAGTCATAGCCTGGGGGGCGACATCAGTGTCTGACACAAAATTACGATTCTGGGGCCCACCGCCAGTAACAACTATTAATTTCAAGGCGTTGTATTTAGGTTTTTAGGTAATGTTCAAACTTGAAAAGTCCCATTGTATATTTTACATTACATTCATTCATCAAATTTACCTTCCGTTAATATAAATCACACATATGTTTTGAATACTACCTCTTCAAAATATCGAATTGTGATTAACCTACAATGGCTGCCATTTTGAAAAATTTTGGATTCCGCACCAAATGGTTTGTAAGTGAGGATAGTAGTATTCGGGCGATCTTGGGGGTTATAATATATGAAACCAAAAGTATATAAAGTTTCACTGAACAACCCTAGCTATGCAGCTATGCTCTGTCCCCGGCCCAAGTTAACCCCCCACTCCAGACAAGTCGATATGAAATGCTGTGTTTGAGTTGACTTTACTGCAAAATAACGGCACACAATAGGTACTTTCTCGATAATATCTTTCAGCCAAGGTCGAGCGTGTTTTATTTGGTAAAGCGGCTTTAAACAGCTTCGGACACAAGTAAAAGTACTTTAACCAACATTTATCCTGGTAACTCGGAGAACAGATACCTGGAACTTAGAAAAATATTACAACCGATCACCGAACAAACGGGGCTGGGCTGTTTGAGTGAAGAACCGTAGCTATGCAGCTATACTCTTTCCGCGGCCCCATTTAACCCTCCACTCCAGACAAGTTGAAATAAAATGTTGTGTTTGAGTTGACTTTGCTGCAAAATAATGGCACACGATAACATTTTTCAGCCTGGGTCAGGCAATTTGTATTAGGGAAGGGCGGCTCGACACTCATTTTTTTATGATTTGATGTCCCATAAAAAATATTTAGGATCGAGACTTGGGCCTCTTTACTGGAGTCGGTCGGGTTATTGGAACCACACATATATTTTTGTTAGGCCTTAGGTGGCTTGACATCTGTTTAAACATGTTTAAAATGGATATTCTGTCCCTGTTTACACATTACCTCCTTTGACGCCAGTTTAATTTGTTTTCTGGGCACATCTGAAGGCACTTGAATTTAATAAAATAATTCAAATGTTTGCTTGAAATAGACCCCGAAGACAGCATTCAAGATCTGCATGCGTGTTCGTGAAAATGAAATGATGCAACGTGTTAAGCAAACTCATGGTCAGGCTGTGTTTGGCATGTTTACAGATGACTGACCTACAAAGAGGGCCATATTTTAACGTACATTTCCAGAGTCATACAAATAGGATAGAGCCGCCCAAACTTTATGGCGCATACACAGATTGTTATCCTAGGAGTTTCATTGTACTCCATCAAAAACTTACATTTAAAGTCCAAATTGCACTTGCAACAACCTTTGATTTCATTTGTGTGTCTTTCAGTGGTAAACTTCGTTTGATTTCTATAGCAGTACATGTATCTTGCGCACCGGAAATACACAAGGATGAATTTCTTTGGCATTCAATTCAAGAAGATGAAATACTGGACATCCTACTTTGCATAATAAAGGATGCAGATGTAGATTGCAGCACTGCTTCATATGCCCTACTGATCACCCTTGTTGGTCGAGACACCTGGGGGATGAACAGGTATCGCTTTTCTCATTGGTCAGGTGTTGTCAGGAACTGCTGGTAGGAAGTGATGCGTCATAAAATTTTGGTACCCCTAGTATTCCCTCCTGCAACATCCAGGCCAACTCCATCTTAGTTTCTAAATCTCGTCTCTTTTTTTTTTGTGACTGATAACTTGTGTCACAATTTACTATTTGTATCAATTTTTAAAAGATGTGGACCTGTTTTTCTATACGTGAATCAACAACTAACAGTTTTGAATGTATACATATCATTTAACCAAACCCTCCTTTAAAACATTCAAACGGGTAAGTTGTGTTTCTTGCATCAAACCATGTTGGGTACCTGGTATTTCAATTTAGTCGAGTAAAAAATAAATTCACAAACTATTACATTTTCTGCAAGTCAGAATAAAGGAAAAAGCGGGGTTGTTGTTGTTGTTGTTGTTGTTGTTGTTGTTGTTGTTGTTGTTGTTGCTTTTTCATCTGCAATACAACTTTCTTTTGCAGAACCTGGACAACGAGTTAAGTATCGTTGGATCTTTTGATAATGATTAAGGATCAAAACTTAACAAAAATGGCACTCATCTTCCGCCGTTCTCCAATAGGGAAAACAGGTTATCACAGATCCATCATGCAGTAACGCGCACGCACTGATGCACGCTGAGCGAACTTTTTTCTTAGATGTAATTAAATTATTAGTCGCAAGGGGCGCTAGAGAGAAAAGGGACAACTTGTGGCTTGTATGGGACTATCCATTTTACTCTTTGTAATTCTTGTAAACGACCTTATTTTTCTTTTGTGCGTTTGAGCTCCAAAGCGCTTGTTTTTATACAACTTTGAATATTGAGTTCCCTATTTTGGGCAGAGAGATTTAGGTTTACATGCCAAGGACGCATGTTTTTATTATATTTAACCTGAAACTGAAGAACTCTTCTGCAGGTTGGACATTACCACGTCCAAAAAATATATTTTTGTGCATATGCCGTCCATTAATACCCCTTACAACAATATTTACAAATATTGTGCCAATACAGTTTTATCGCCGAAAAGACTGGCTTTGTTGGGAAGAATCCCTGTGCTATAAATTTTAGAAGTGTAGACGAAATCGCAGAAAGTTCATTTTTCGCTCGACGAATGTCTAATTGATTAAATGATCTAATTTTGCATCTACATTCACAACAAGAACATACGAATTTTACTTCAAAACATCATCAGTGGAATTTAAAATGCATATATTTACCTATGGATCAGAGACAAAGAGACATTTAACCACAGTACCTTTCAAAACGCATGGGCCGCGATATCTTCGTGAATCTTTTTCATATTTTCCCCTAAACAAATCTAAGCAAAGGAAATTATTGGTAGCCCAACAATAATATCGTTGCTGGACTAACCCTCCCCCCCCCCCCCCTTCTTCTCTGCAGGCTCCTTGATAGGTGCAAGTGTACATGTAAAGCAGCGAAATAAACGGTCTCCCATTTCCTGCTTCAGTTGCCTCTTTTCAATCAACTCAATTGAAAATCAGTAATTGAGACTGCTGGCTGTGTTAGTATGGTGTGGAGAACTTGCCCTGGTCCTTATATTAACCTGGTCCAGATATTACAAAATTATGCAGCAAGAATAATTTTGATTTTTGCAATAGGCTTTACGAGGACATAATTTTTGATGTACAAATGCTGCAATGAATAGGTTCCACCTTATCTTTCAAACAATATTATTTTACGAAATAATATTTTGGATTATGATTTACGGCGAAGTAAATTTGATATTGTAGTACCCATACCAAAAGAAAAAATACAAAAGGTCAATTAATTACGGCGGTTCATTTTGATGGAACAGTCTTGTGCCAAATGTTGGGGAACATGAGAATGTAAACGATTTTAAGGCTACAATTAAAAACTGCAGGTTCTAATTAATACCTCGATGTCTCTGTGCGACTGGGTAAGGATATACGTTGATGAACTACATTGTAGCAGTGTGATCATTCTACCTGTGAACTTTTATTTAATTTTATGAACTTTATCGTATGAACTTTTGTTAGCATTTATTACACGGCTTTTTCCCAGTAATTTGAATATCTTATTATTTCATCGTAATTTATTCTTATAACTTCCTGTATTTTTGTTATACTTTATACATTTACTGAGTGTATACTTTATATTCTCTTGGTCCTATGTAAGAACAGGCACAGGACTGAATAGGTTTACCCAGAATAGATATGTTCTTAAATAAATAAATAATTAAACAAGAACTCGAGTCAAAACATTTTTGGTCCTTTACTTTTACACTTTTTACCCTGGGATTAAAGTATGACTCGTCATTTACCACATGCTGACTGTAAAAGTAGTGAACAATACAATGTACATTTATTTGAGCGTGTAGAGATGTTTATTCTCAGGCCTACAGGGTTTGACAGAATGTAAGCACCAATTTTTTTTTTTTTTTTTTTTTTTTTTGCTAGTCCTTCGTCTACGATGGTGAATTCCCAGGCACGCAGACATACAGAACCATATGGTTAGAATCAATCGGGACTACCGACCCAATCTAGGGTATTTTAACACAAAAAACAAAAAATTTCACTAAGTGTAGGATGTAGTGCTATATGTCACTGTTGAGTATAAATAACAACTTACAAGAAACTTTATGTTCTTGTCTTGTTTGTATTTAGGCAGGTCATGTGACCTAGAAAAAAACTTTTTGTTTCGAGTCTTACTCCGAATTTGACAACCAAGAATGGACATACTTCCAATTTTCTTCTCAGTGGCAATGCAGATTCACTCAAAAGCCCCAATAAACGGAGGCCTCCGCTTTAGCAGTCATATTGCATATGCCACAACAAAACCTGGTTGTTATCATCGAAAATTTCACAAAAATGTGCACGGCAAGAATGACTCGGCTGTCTTCAATGGCGCCCAATATCGCCTACGCAATCTTTCCTTTTTCATGGTATTGATTGTACTGGTATGTATAAAACTGCAATAAAATTAATAATGACGCAAGTTCATGTCGAATTTCTCCGCATGAAGTTAAACTAGATCCAGGATGAATATTTATTATATTAGGCTACCGGGCGTTTTCGGGCAGTGCGTTACTTGAACTAATTCATGTATCCTCTATCCCTGTAAAGTGTGTTCAAAACACGTTTTATTTCATGTTCATGTATAACTTTCTTCAGCAAACTTTATTGTCATTTCATATTAATTACGATTTCGTTATGGTTGTTGGATTTTGGCATGTCACATATCAAATTGCAAATAATGTGAATGGGCATGCACGGAAACCCCCAAGTCATTATTGGGGATTCCTTTGGGGTATACAAAGCCTTGTCATCCCTCATTCCTTCCAGCCTGAGTATTATATTCCAACAGATACACTTATTTCTGTTTGTAATGACATAAATAAAAACCCATGTAGCCCCAATTTTATACTATCCTGCGTCCCACACCACTGGGACTCTTGGCTCCATTCTGAGTCTGTACCGCATCTCGGGCTGAGCAAATGACATGGCAATTGGCAATGCCAGTAGACAAACTCGCACAAAACTTGCAGAAAAGCGGGAAAAGTGACATTACTGTCATAAAAATCGGTCTTTGGACCGCCTAATGTCACTGATGGGATCATACTATAAGCCAGGGTATACGTTGATTTATGGGTGCACGGTTGACGGAGCTGCAACACGCTCACCTTTTACCTCTGCGGACCGAGTTCGATTCACGGTCAGGGAAGCATCTGTGCCATGGAGAGTAATTAATATAGGCTTGGCCTGTTTGGCAATCCATGTAAAACCTATAGGTCTATACTATAGGTCACCTTAGGGTACCGATAGAACATAGTCACTTTTTTACAGATTCTTACTCAATTAGCTTAAACCATACTGACCTTTTTCCATCTTCTTTCAATAAGAGTCCAGAAAATGACTGAAAAGAACCCTTTTGCCTGCTCTGTTGCTGGGTTTGGCTGAATTCTTATCAGTAATCAGCTAGCAGGTAGAAATAAGCATCATTCAGTTCCAGTCAGAAGTATCCAGGAAATTTCAGGAAGAAATTTGACTGTACCAGTAGGCTGCGCTTTCTCTTTGATGTGGGCAGAAACTCTGGGGCAGCCTCCCTTTAGACCAGCCCTGGCTTTCAGTCATTAGGAGAAAGTCTACCTCAGCCAGTGATTGTACTTTCTCCTTGCCCAGTAGCCTATTTTCAGAGGTGTCAATTGCTCCCTGGGGGCACAATGGTATATTCAGTCATTTCCAGGAATAAATCAGCTTCAATGAGTATCATCCTCTTAACTGGTGTGTACAATCACTGTCTATAAATAGTGGTGAATTGACATAAAAAGCATGTTTGAAATGTGCAAGGGTCTACATAACATAATGAATTGTTTATCATACCAAGATGTAGCCTTCTCGATAATACACAAGCACAGGTGCATTTACACACATGCATGTTCTTGCAGTGGGCCTATTCCCTGTATTGAAGACCACAAAGGTGAAAGACCAGCTGTCTTTTTACAACCCCCATTTTAAAAGTACTTAAACATGTTGAGCAACATTGGCACAGAAATCAACATTTTTCTCAGTATTTGGGCCAAAAAATAACATTTTCAGAGTACTGTACTCTTTTACGGGGAGCGAGGGGGTTACAAGAAAGAGCACTTTGTGTAATCTTTTGAAAATGTTGATAATTTCTGCTGACCCCTTGGTCAAGGTCATCACCTCCCAGTCAGAATCCACCAAAATGTACCATTTAGTAGGCTTACCAAAAATGTCCCAAATTTTCCAGAGAGGACACTAGACTCCCTTTCAAAACAATAATTTCATGTATACAGCCCTCTGTAAACTTGGTTTTTTCATTTTTGGTCCATGCATGTACTGTAAGTCTCACTTCCTGGGCCTAACCCACCAAATATACACTTTATTGGTGTACTCAGAATAATGCACTACCATGCTGAAGTTTCTCATCAATCAAATTTAATTGTATTCAAGCTTGTCAATTGCCTGCTTAGCCAGACCTTCAAGTGCCTACTTTGATGGGGCGACCAGATTGTGGGCGGCACCGAAGGTCTGTAGAATATGTAGCAATTTTTCTTTGTGCCATTCCGTTCAAAGCAAGAACATAAAATTTACTTGTGTAAAAACTAGCTTCTTTCTTTCTTTCTTTCTTGGTTGATTGATTGATTGAGTGAAATCAGCACAAAGCAAGAACACAAAATTTACTTGTGTAAAAACTAGCCTCTTTCTTTCTTATTCTTTCTTTCTTTCAGGGAAAGTGCTCCACCACCTGGTAAAATTATGAGGTTTCCAGCACAGATACACACACACACACACACACACACACATGCACGCACGCACGCACGCACGCACACACACACACACACACATATATATATATATATATATATATATATATATATATATATATATATATATATATACAGTTACAAGTACAGGTATGATTTTGTCGTTTAGCTTGTATTTATGTACGATATATATGTTTATATATATATATATATATATATATATATATACATATATATATATATAAACATATATATCGTACATAAATACAAGCTAAACGACAAAATCATACATGTACTTGTAACTGTGTTTAATTTGCATTTCTTAAAGAGTCTTTTTAGGAGCAATACATGCATGTGCAGCATGTACATCAAACCAGAAAAATGTGTGGTCTCAGATTTTTATGTCAATAAAATGTTGAAAATCTTGAAATCTTGGTCCCTGACTAGGATGTATTTGATGTATGCATTGCAGTCAGTTACAACATAAGTGCTCATAATTGAGACAGTGATTTACATAAGGTTGGTTTCATGACTCCATCCACACCTCATACCACATGGTTTTCATTTTAGTTGACCATGCACAGTGTACTACCCCCTACCAGGGAAGCGCTATAGCACTCCCCTGCCCCCACTTACTGTATTGCCCCCGTCACCAGGTTAAGGCAGCTTTTGACTGGCTCTATCAACACCAACAATACAACACAACCAATGACCCAATTTACCATTTACACCTCCATGCAATTAACAGTGGTTGACTTGTTCACACAATGGCCCAACTTGTAGTAAAAGATCACAAGTGGGACTCAGATATCTGCTGGATAGACTGTATAGCTAAGGGCAGGAGGGGGTGGGGGGATGTCCCAGTACACCAGTACAGGAAATAATTTTGCCATAATAGAGTATAGAAAATAATAAAAATATTCCAAAATAATGACCAGTATGAACACATATGATGATCAAAAAAAAACAGAAACTAGAAAAGTGTCAAAAGGACATGGATGCCACCAAATATATTTTTATATTTGTTTTTTTCACAGTGTATTCCTTATGTCAAATAAACATATATTCCGATTCTGATTCATCTGTCATTGCCCCCATCAGCATTGGAAGAATATGGCATGTAACTGGTGTAAGACCTCAAATACTTTTTGAGATACATGCGACACAAATGTTATAAGTCTAACGTCAAATCAATATTTTCCCTAAGTTAATGAATGATTAATTAACTCAAGATAATTAATCCAAGGGAGAAACAAAACCCCAGGTGCACACTTTCATATATTGATAGATGTTTCCGCAAAGTTTCATGGTTGAACCTCAAATGCTTTTGGAGATATGCGAACACAAATGTGACAATTTTAATGTTGGATGGATGAACGTATGGACAGACAAGGGCAAATCTATTATTTGACCATGAAAAACAAGATTGTACAAAGCATAATGTATAACAGGTACTGGCCAGGAGACTCTCATTAAGGCTATTAAAGCCGCCAGCATGAGATCCACCTTAAAAACTCTGCAATATCATTATATACTATCAAGAATGGATGCAGCGGTTTTTAAATTATTTCAATATATATAAAGCTATGTAATCATAAATCATTACTTTTGCTGTAAAAAAACATCCATTTGTTTGGAGGTTCTGTGATAGTTATGGAAGTATTAGTTATGTACCGGACCCGACCTTCATACAATATTTGGCTGCGATACCGGACCCGGCAAGCCAGTGATTTCTCACAGTATTGGAAAGAATACCCGATCCAGCTCGCCATGTAAATTGTCTGCGGTAATGGGCCCAGCTCTGTAGTCACTTCAACAACCAAAACGGGACACGGTTCAGTAGCCATGTCCTTAAAATTATGCAAATTAGGGGCACCGAAAAATTTAAAAGTTGAATATCTCCAAAATTTAAATGTATTTCACAGAGACGCCATCATTTCCATCTTCAATTTATAAGTTTGTGGCAAAATTGCATCCAGTGAACCATGCACCAAAATTGTAGGATTTTAATTATGTAAATTAGATGAATATGCAAAATTTAAATCATTGAATAGCTTTAAAACTATTATACTTCAATTTATGGGTTTCTGACATTGACGCATCCAATGAACTAATATCCAAAATTTAAAATTTTAATTTATGAAAATTAGGTTAATTTAGATATTGAATAACTTCCGACTATTATAGATACAGGTGCCATTCCATCATCAATTTACAAGTTGGTGACATAGTTGCATCCAATGATTCGTAAACCAAAGTTGCACAATTTAAATGTATGCAAATAAGGTAAATACACAAAGTTGAAATTGTGAATAATTTCAAAACTATTATACATGGAAGTGCTATTCCCACTTCAATTTGTGGGCTTGTAACAGAACCGCAGCTAATGAATCATGAATTAAAGTTATAGAATTTTAATTTATGCAAGTTAGGTGAACACGCAAAATTTAAACCTTGAATAGCTTCAAAACAATAATAGATTGTGGTGTCATTCAAACTTCAGTTTATAAGTTTGTGGATATGGCCACATCCAATGAACCTAGAACCAATGTCTCAAGTACCATTCTAATTTATGCAAATTAGGCTTATATAGAAAATTTAGATTATGTTGAACTATGGCAGTGTTGCATTTCAAACTCTTCTCATTTTGAAGGCACCCAGACAGACTTGTTGCGAAGCAAATCTTCTTTTCTAGTTGCTGTTAATTTCAATGTAGTTTTCATGAAATTACCTGTCTAGCAGACCTGGGGCCTTTGACTGATTGCATGACGGGGGCCCACTGATAGGCCACCAGCTGCAATAATGCCCTGAGAGTCAGCTAAGCAGGCAACCATATAAAAAGTTGCCTGCTGAATAATGTAACAGAAAATAGTACCTGCTATTTAAAACCACCCTTCAGCCAAGCAAAAGTGGTCACATATAACAGGTGGTCTTAAATTGCAGGTAAATTTAAGAAAAGAATTTAGACTGTTGTGCTATCAGAAACGTCACAAGTCGTGTGGTCTCTCAAAAGAGTGGTCTTAAGCTGAAGGTTCTGTTTCTCTGAGACCCGGACTTGCACAGTCTTGGTCTCAATTTAATTTGAGAGAGAGGCATCACAGGGTGTTCTAAATGTTTTAAAGTGCATGACACTAACCACAAAGTTGTGGGCACCCAAAATTTAACCCAGGTGAGTAATATAAATCATCGCATGGCACCTTGTATTGAGTACAAGGCTGAGTAGCCAGCACTGCCCTGGAAGCAGAGAGTAAAATGTGCCGAGAGTGTCGGCTTATTTTGAACACCGTGGGATACCAGTCTTAACAAGAGTCTGTTTAAAAGCAATACACGCATGTGCACCAAACCAGAAAAATATGTGGTCCTGGATTTTGTATCAATAAAATGTTGAAAATCTTGAAATCTTGGGTCTCTGTATTTGATGTATGCATTGCAGTAAGTTACAACATAAGCGCTGATAATTGATATAGTGATTTACATAAGGTTGGTTTCATCAGGGACGTGTCCCTGGTTTCATGACTCCATCCACACCTCATACCACATGGTTCTCAATTTAGTTGACCATGCACAATATACCACCCCCCGACCATGGAGGTATCATACAATACATCCATGCCCCTACTAGCTGTATTAATTTGCCCAATAACTACATCTATGCATGCACTTAGAAACCTTGCAATGTGTCCATTCAAACTCCCTGTCAGAGTTCTTGGATGTACTTAATTAGTGAGGATATCTGCCTATCATCATCCTTTCAGTACATCTATGACATCTTTTTTTTTTCAATCATGATTGACATAATTTTCTAGAGCTTCAATATGACTAGATCATAGAATTGCTGCTTGTTTGCATGTGGGCATTATGAAGATTAATTACAGTATAATAGTAATAAGAAGACTAGGAAAGTGTTTGATTAGAACAGCTACACATGCAGTGTGCCAAATAAATCCAATGTTTTTAGTCCTTCACAGGACTCATCAGAGGCTACAGTAATGATTGACCACAGGTTAAGCATAACCAGGATACGTATAATCTTATGCCCAGAAGTGCATGGAGTTGGTATCTTTCAACTCCACAGTTATGTGGTTCAATCAAAAGTGAATGCTGCCTTGTGTGTATGCATGCCTTTATATAGGGCCATGTAACCTTGCTAGCTAGGGAACATTTAGACATTATGTAGTATCGTGACATTGTTTATAAACTTGAGGGGGTGGTATATTGTGCATGGTCAACTGAAATGAAAACCATGTGGTATGAGGTGTGGATGGAATCATGAAAACAACCTTATGTAAATTACTGTCTCAATTCCAGGTGCTATTGTACATATTTACTGTTTTATGTTTTGTACCTTATGTATTGTGACAAATAGGTCAGTCATGATCTTTACAGTTAATATAAGAAATACTTACTGACTTAATTAATTAATTAATTATCAGCACTGAGTTGTAAATGACCGAAATGCATACATCAAATACATCCTGGTCAGAGGCCAAGTTTTCCACTGTAAATATATATATATATATATATATATATATATATATATATATATATATATATATATATATATGTATGTATATATATATGTATATATATAATGTATGTATGTATGTGTGTTATATCTGTGCTGGAAACCTCATAATTTTAACAGGCGGTGGAGCACTTCCACAACATTTTAGTACATTTGGGCTTGCTGGGAAGATATACATATACGTGTGTATATTTGGGGGGGGGCACGTAGAGAATGTAGGGCCCCAGGTGGTTAGGCCATAATGACTTATTTTATGTGTGGTCCCGAGTGTTTGGTAATCAATCAATCAAACAAGCAAGCAAGAAAGAAAGAAAGAAAGAAAGAAAGCAAGAGAAAGAAAGAAAGAGAGAGAGAGAGAGAGAGAGAACGAGAGAAAGATAGATAGATAGATAGATAGATAGATAGATAGATAGATAGATAGATAGATAGATAGATACATACATACATACATAGAAAGATAGATAGATAGATAGATAGATAGATAGATAGATGGATGGATGGATGGATGGATAGAAAGAAAGAAAGAAAGAAAGAAAGAAAGAAAGAAAGAAAGAAAGAAAGAAAAAAAGAAAGAAAGATAGAAAGATAGATAGAAAGAAGTTTTTACGCAAGTAAATTCTGTGTTCTTGCTTTGTGCTGATTTCACTCCAACAACTGCTGAATATGTTCTTCCTGTAGGACAGGATGTTTTTAGGGCCCCCGGTCAATTAATAGAGCCCTGCTGTGAGCCAAGCCTTTGAAGTGTGTCTGCTTCTTCTTACTTGTTCTGGATTTGTACTGACAGAAACAAGGGCCTCAGCAAGCTCTCATTATGTCTGAAAAGTTCTTAATTGTACTGACTCAGTACATTCCAGTACATTTCAGTACAAGTGAAAGTACTTGCTTCTACTTACCATTGTTGGTTGCGTACAAGTCAGTACAATTAAGTGGAAAAACAGCCAAATCAACACAGAAATGTAAAATTCAGTATTTTTCTGTCCTCTTAGTGTTATGACTAATCACACAGCGCGGTTTACCACTATAGACATCTACTAGCACTAACCAGTCAGTCAATTGATGCGATCCCTACCTATAATAATTTCTACTGCCGCTGATACTACATACTGCTCCCACCACCCTATTTACTGCCGGCACCCTTGGGCCACGACAACCTTCACCTGTTCACCGTCATCGTAAGATCGTTGAACACAAAAGGGCAAAGTAATGCAACAGGCTAAAATTTTACTTAAAAACCAAATATATAGGATTTCTCTTAAAAAAAACTACTTTTTTTATAGACAAACAATGATTGTACACACCAGTTAAGAGGGTGATACTCATTGAAGCTGATTTATTCCTGGAAATGACTGAATATACCATTTTGCCCCCAGGGAGCAATTGACACCTCTGAAAATAGGCTACTGGGCAAGGAGAAAGTACAATCACTGGCTGAGGCAGAATTTCTCCTGAAAATGACTGACAGCCAGGGCCGGTCTCCAGGGAGGCTGCCCCCAGTTTCTGCCTACATCGAAGAGAAAGCGCAGCCTACTGGTACAGTCAAATTTCTTCCTGAAATTTCCTGGATACAACTGACTGGAACTGAATGATGCTTATTTCTACCTGCTAGCTGATTACTGATAAGAATTCAGCTAAACCCAGCAACGAACAGGCAAAAGGGTTCTTTTCAGTCATTTTCTGGGCTCTTAGTGTTTGGAATATCTCCTTCATTTTCCCAGTCACCAATGTGCATGAACATGGCATGGCAGGCAGTAAGGAGTCACAGAACTTAGTCCCCAGTGTTTGTTTTTAACTGAGAGAACGTGTGTGATGAAAGTAAAATCTACATTGAATTTCCACACTCTTGGGAAAACTTACCTTGGACCTTGGCGTAAGGCAGACTATACCACCACTACCTGGCTAAATTTCTACTTTAGCTTCAGCGAATGTATGTATTTCTAGTTTGCTCTCTAATACATTTTGTAATTTACAATTTATTTAATCGTTCGCAAACCACACACCGCATTGAACTTGAATTGTGAATATTTTGTTGTGTTGGGTCCTAAATGATTGACTCCCAATGCCATTTTGAAGTACACAAAGTACGTTAACACTGGACTTAAAAGTAGAGATACTATAATATGTGCAACACACACTATAGTGTGGAGACTCAATTGGTACCGCAAAATATGATTAAAGTGGCACTTCTTGTAGATAAATGCAGTTTATCAGGGATTCATACTTACTGTAGGGGTATAAAAATCATATTCCAATCCGGATATTCTGGATTCTCCCGTCATAAGAAGCTTGCGGCTATGCTGGTATGAGCTGAACAACTGCTGATCACGTCGCAAAACCACCTCCGACCCCGCACAAACCACCCCATAAAATTAATAGGATATTGTTTTAAAGTACTGGGCTCCCTTCATGCCCCTGCATTTTCAGTGTTAATGTATCCTGCAGTGGCGCAACACGCTACTGTTCTTTTCTTTTTAGCCATGAGAGTTTAATAAATTTGTCAAAACGACTTTGTGTTTAATTTAATCCTTGTGAATTACAGATAGTATATCGATACATCCTACACCAAGGAGTTAAGAAAAATTCCTAATTAAAATGAAAAACTGGAAGAGTTAGTTAAGAAATATTGAACAGCAATTAATGTATTTAATTTTTGACAAGTGGAAAATTATCGCTGCCATGTGTACAATGATTTAGTAATATATCACCTGTTACATGGAACCCAAGCGATTTAGCTATATATTTTGATTTCCTGAGAAATTGGGATAGGAAAACAAATCTTACGGCTTAGACAGAGTCCTCTTCCTTGAATAAAATGTCATAGTTCACAGTACATAACCGCACATACATGGAAATAAAACCGATCAAAGATTCAGCGGCATCTCTTTCTGTATTAGTTTTGAAAATGTTCAAACATTCAAGTTTTGTTAATTGACCCAAACGGCATTAGTAAAACTCTGCTATTTTTAAGTTCTTCATTTGATGTGCTCTTTAGTACAAATCTATGTGATTGATCTGAAAATGGCAACCCAGGCTGGGGTCCATGTCTCTGCTGCTTGGTGCATTATTTATTCTTAATGACAACCTCCATTTTCACGCTAATTAAAGACGCTCTGGGCACCTTTGACATTGGCCTGTAACCTCGATAGTGACCTCTGACCTGGACATAAACCTGTGACCTTGACATTGAGTTACGACCTTGATATTGGCCTCCGACCTTGACAATAACTTTTGAACTCGACATTGACCTCTGACATGGATATTGACCTCTGACCTTAACACTGACCTCTAATGATTAATCTTGACATTGATCTCTGATCTTGATATTATCTTCTAACCTTGATTCTGGCTTCTGACCTTGACATTGACCTCTGACCTTGGCATTGACCTCTAACCCTGACCTATGCTATTGACACTGGCTTATTACCTTGACCTTGACCTCTGACCGGGAAATTGACTGCTAACTATGATATTTACCCCTGACCTGTTCGCAATACATAATTCCCTCTGGGCATCATAACAGTCAAAATATGATACAGTGAGGCACACAATTTTAATGGTCCCTAATTAACGTAATTTCAACCTCTCAACTTTTTAATGGAAAATACAGCTTGACTATTGGTGCTTTACCCTTGCCAAATTTGAAGTTTCTCGGTCGAGTGGTTTCTAAGTTTAAGCCGCCACAAAGAAAGAGAGAAGGAAGGAAGGAAGGAAGAAAGAAAGGAAGAAAGAAAGAAAGAAAGAAAAAAGAAAGAAAGAAAGAAAGAAAGAAAGAAAGAAAGAAAGAAAGAAAGAAAGAAAGAAAGAAAGAAGAATATCAGCTGGTAGATCATTCCACAGACGAACGGTAAAATGGCAAACAATAAAAAAGCAGATAGATACTACTTACTTAATTTTCCAGTTACAAACGTCTCATCATTGCAAAACCTTTTGTACATTATGCTTGTTGATATGAAAATCATTAAGGCAGGCTTCCGCTTCCAAAAGTGAACCCGGACAGACCTGGCGTAACATTAACAGGAGGTGTTTGGACGGCAATCCAGGACCGCAAAAAATACATTTCTCATTCGTAACAGAATAATTTTTAATAAAACGGACAAAAAAAATAAACAGAACAGATATTTCTCATTTTATACAGAATTGGCCTGGTGAGCGACAACATACCCCTACATATGTTTCCCCTACTAGACAGAGTTTCGACCCATAAACACTCAGAAAGACAAGATTAAAGATCTACGCGTGTTCACCTGGTTCAGTGAATAAGATTGTGTTGTTTCTGGCAAAAAAACGCAACTCCAACGCCAAGCCCTGTCTGTCTGATCTCTTGAACGAATAGACGGAAAGCCCTCAATTAAAGATTTCAGATTCATCGAAAAAATACAATTTCTTTGAACTTGGCTTATCCCATAATGCTCTGCATACCGGCATGCTGAATCTTAATTTGTTTATCACTGTTTGGTTGTGCAATTTTGTATCAACAGGTTTGGCCGACTCCTAGAAAGTTAATGGAATTGCAAGTTGCACAAAACAATGGCATTTCTATGGCAACTGTGCAGATACTGGGTTAAAAAATCTACAACTCCAACTTTCTTTTCCCACAAGATTTTATATAAACTTTTCCTCGTATGATATATATATATATATATATATATATATATATATATATATATATACATATATATATATATATATATATATATATATATATATATATATATATATATATATATATATGTATATTTATTTATTTATTTATTTATTTATTTATTTATTTTATTTGTTTATTTAATTAATTAAGAATGTACCCCTTCACACCGGGGGCACCAACGAGCAGGGCAGAACTCGTGGTGCGTCTGAAACACAGAATTTTCATAGTTTGCATAAAACACATATTGAGAAGTTAAAAAGACACCCATTCACAAACAAGTGTCACGTGGAGCGTCACTGCTTGGGCCCGCATTCAATATACATGTACATAAAAACATGTCTACATACATGTCTATTTACAGCTGCTATTTACAACGTACAAAAATAACTAACTTCACATGTGATTCCTGCCATGAACTATACAGTTGGGTCAGGCTGGGGGTCACTGATTGACTGCCTCCTAAAGTGCCAAGCTTTAACTAAAAAATCTTTAGAGATACGATCAAAAGCGTCGCCAATCTCAGGGCCAAATTCGTAGAGATGATCACCAAGGAGCCAAAAAATATTGCGTTCTGCACTCTCTTTCTAAACATACATACATTTCTGATCGTATTTGATTGAGTGCTGGACATAAAAATAAAAAGTGGGGTAAATCTTCCTCAGCACTGTTGCACAAAACACATTTACCATCAGAAATATTCCATCTTTTCAAATCTTCACCTAAACCCAAACATCCTGTTCTGGCCAGAAAGTTCAATCTTACACCAGCAAAACTGTCAACACTAAATAAATATTTCTCACCGAAAGTAGACCGTTGAAACATTTGGTACCAATTAAGCGACCTTTTCTCATCAATTTCCTGAAAAAAAAAAGTTATTTATACCCTTCGATGGATAATTTTACAAAACAACGTAACCAATTTGGATTTGTCGATCGGAAAACACGGTCCATACATACATTATTAAACGTTTTTCTCATTTCATCCACATACGGCCATGCATCAGGAGTGTTTCCACTATTAGGCTCAAACAAAGAATCAAAGATTTGTTTACACAGCCTTGTGTCCGGCAAATCAAATTTAATGCTGTGGAAGTACTTAACTCTGATATATTCCAAATAAACATTGAAAGGCAACCACCCTAGCTCACCTATGGTCGCGGCCATTGAAGGTGAAGAGTTAACCTGCAAAATGGCTTTAGCCATTGCATATTGTAATGATTTTACAAACGCCTCAGATTCTTTCGTGTTACACACCCAAACTACAGCCCCGTGTGAAACAGACGGCAAGATAATGCTCTTCCATATAGTATTACCAAAACTTACACGGTTTACATTTTGATGGGATGAAAGTATATTACTTAAATATTCTCTCAAACGTGTCCCCTTGGCAACGAGCAGTTCTTTAACATGTGGTGAGTCTTTCGGGGAGCTTGAAACAATAATGCCTAAGTACTTATATGTTTTACATTCGCAAATAAAGTTATCACCCGACATCCATTTTTTGTTTAAATCAACTCTTTTACCTACAACCATGACTTTAGATTTAGAGCAGTTGAAAGTCATATTCCATTTTGAAACAAAAACTTGGGCAATATTTAACATACAGTTCAGTTGGTCTTCATTTTCAGCCAATAATGCTATGTCGTAGGCATATAAGAGACAAGGAGTACGGTCATTTCTAAAAGGTATACCAACATTTCTTTCCTTTAACAGATCACTCAAATCGAGCATTACAAGGGAGCACAAAGTGGGGGAGAGGATGCATCCTTGCTTAACTCCATTTAGCGTCTCGAACCACGAACTCTCAAAAGCACGGAATATAACTTTGTTTTCAAACTTATCATAAAGACCCTTGATAAGACGCCATGCTTTTCCCTGAATCCCCTTTTCCCATAGAAGTAGAAAGAGTCTTTCCCTATTTACGGTATCGAAGGCTTTAGATATGTCCAAAAATGATATCCAAGTTTTCAATGTTTGTCTTTTCCGTGAATTGCAAATTCCTTTTAAAATAAATACTTGATCCTCCAGTCTTTGATGCTTCCTATAGGCTCCATGCATCTCCCCCAATATGTTCTACTGTTATAAATACCTCATACATTGATTTTCGACTATCGAAGTGAATACTTTATAAATATTGAATGTGACAGTAATTCCACGATAATTTGACAAAATTTCTTCAGATCTTTCTTTGTGGATCGGTTTTATGTAACCTTAAAACCATTGATCTGGATAAACTATTAGTGTCTTACACATGTTAAACATATCAACCAGGGAAGTAATCAAAGCTGTACCACCTTTCTTCAAAAATTCATTGGGTATAAGGTCTACCCGACAGGCTTTGCCATTCTTCAATTTCGAAACTGCTTCCTTAACATTATCAAAGTGGACTTCAATGCTGATCAAGCCTGTAGTATCATCATTGTAACTCATAAGCTTATCCACCTGACCTTTCATAATGTCGTTTATGCAAGAACTTTGAATTTTGCCATTTGAACCAATATTTTTCCAGTAATCGGCAAGAGTTTGACTAATTTCTTTCGGGTCAACTATGGTACGTGTACAATCTTTGGGATCTATAATTCTTAGTGGAAAGTCATTGTTCTTATTTAGGCGTCGTAGCATTCGCCAATACGCCTTTGTGGGTTTTTTTTCTTTTCTTTTTTTTTTTTTTTAACCTTTCCTCGAATTTTGAATGACCACCTGAATCTTATTTCTCACGCTTTTGACTCTAATCTTTTCTTGAATCTTATGGGGTTTTTTTTACATATAATCGTCCCAAAGCTCTTGCAGAAATTCCGGAGAGCATGTGCAGTCATTGCTGCTCTTAGACCAAAAACGATAAAGCGATTAGCTTGTTTTCGGCTTTGAATTAAATTGCGAATCTCTTCGTCCCCAGAGTAATTAGTCTTACCCGTGCATTTCTTTTTACCAACAACGCTGTCTCCCGCTACCATTAACACACGCAGACTGCACCAAGCCTCATTGACTGTATTAAAAGCGTTACAATTCCAATGCTCGAGACCAACGCTAAGTTTGTCTCGAAACAATGTCCAGTCAGTGGATTCTTTAAATTAATGTTCCACTTAACTCTGGGTAAAGGTTTTTGAATGTCTGCAGACATACCAACTTGACCGTGGATGACCACGGCATTGTGGTCGATCCCAACATTGTACAGAGCTAATTCATCTATTGTTACGCTTTCAATTTCATTAAAAATACCATCGGTTGCCAAAGCATAATCCATGACTGACTTGAGACTACCGCGTTGCCAGGTATAACGTCCCGTACATGATTCATGACAGTTTAACACGTTCAGATTTGTAATTTCAATCAGGTATGAGAGCAGATCTCCATTCGGACTACGTTTCCTAGGCGCTCTGAAGACAGGTAGGACACCATTAAAGTCACCAAGTATCAAACTTTCGTGCCCACCTGCCTTCAGAGATGCTACATTGTCAATAAGCTCTGCATTGAGATTTGCGCTACTTTCACTATCCATACCATCATTTGGAAAATAAACCAAACACACCATCAAGGGTTTCTGATTACTATACATTTTGACTGATACCCATAAACGTTCGAAGTTATCCTGTTTTGAGTTTAAAACATTGTCATCACATATATCAACATTTGAATGAATGAGAAAACCCAGACCACCTCCTGATTTCTTATACCCTTCACTTCGGGCCTTACCTACCCATTGGTAATGGTGATGTATATTTGATGCACAACCATCATCTCTATGAAACGTTTCCGTCATACAATACAATGTGAATTTTTCTTTTTCAAGTAAATTTCCAATTTCATTTTGCTTAACAACACCCAGTTTTTGCACGTTAGAATATGCTATTGAGAAATGACCTTTGGCCACATTTTTATCTTTTCTGATACGCTTCCTTAGACCGCCCCTGTGGTGGCGATGCTTTTTAACAGGCACTTTGACCTTAACGGCTATGTCCTCTTTGCCAACCACCTATTCAGATTTGCAGTACTTTATTTTGTGTCCTTTTAGGCCACACCCCCTACACGTCACCTTAGCACCGTGCCTGCATGTGTTTTTTGTGTGGCCTGGAACCCCACAATAAAAACAGATTACCTCTTTTTTACCTTGCTTGCGGGCATGGGATCTTGCCCCATTGTATTTGTATGATTCTTCTTTATTGTGGTCGACTTTATTGTTCGCTTCGTTACCAACACGCCGTGTATTGCGGTTAAATTGGTCAAAAGCACCCTGACCATGATTGTTTTTTCCATTTGCAGATACCTTTAAATATATATATACATATATATATATACATACATACATACATACATACATACATACATACATACATACATACATACATAGTGCAACACGGTTATAATAATGCTTATCTAAGCGAGCATTCGGTAGTGATGCCTGCAGGGAAAGTTTTTTTTAATCCGGGACAACACAAAGAAGAAAAGTTCTGAAACAATAAATTGAAAAATGTAAAATTCTTCATTGCTGCTTATATTATTTAGGTGCAATGAAAATTTAAAAGCTGACAGATCACCGGATAAACATAGTCCGGTTGTCGATTGTCATGGTGAGCAATAACAGCAGGGTTCATTTGGAGATCGGCAAATTTCTTGTTGCTACGGGATAGATGGAGGAAATACAGTCTTGAAAACTAGAAAAGAAGATTTGCTTCACAGCAAATCTGTTCGGGTGCCTTCAAAATGACAACAGTTTGAAATGCTACATGTTGCTTTGTTCAACATAGTCAAAATTTTAGCCTAATTTGCATAGATTAAATGCTACAACTTCGGTTCCAAGGTCATCGGATATGGCCATGTCGCCTACATATAAACTGAAAATCGAATGGCACCTCCATGCACATAATAGTTTTGAAGTTATTCAAGATTTTTTTTTATTCACCCTATTTGCACAAATCAAAATTTAACAATTTTGTTACACGGTTTATTGTATGCGGCTATGTTACAAACCTTCAAATTGAAGTTGGAATGGTACCTCTATCTATGATAGTTTTAAGACTATTCAAGATTTTAATTTTGTGTGTTTGCCTAATTTGCATGAATTTTAAGCTTACAACTTTGGTTCATGGTTCATTGGATATGGCCTTGCCATAAACCTTTAAATTAAAGTTGAAATGACATCTCGACCTATTATAGTTTTGGAGATATTCAACTTTTAAATTTTCCAATGCCCTAAATCAGCATAATTTAGGATTCTACAACTTTCGTTTGTTGTCCATAACATAGACAGGTGTCACAAACGTATAGATGCACATTGAAAATTTGGGTCTATCCGCAATAGTTTGGAAGATATGGAGTTTTTAAAATTCTAATAGCCCCGATTTTGCGTAATTCTAAACATGATGACTATTGCAAACGACAACCACAATTTCACAGTCGGTCACTGAAATACAATTGCATTCGGTATTCCCTTTATATAAATTCAACTGAATCAACTTAAAATAGTTTCTTACTGCAAGGCTGTATGCTATAACACAATGTACACTTGATCCATCCTCAATTTATATCAACGATATTGTTGACAACACTACGTGTGACATCAGATTCTTTGCCGATGACACTAGTATTTTCAAATAATAATTCATGATCGCGAAGTCTCTGGGACTCGCATTAATACTGATCTCGGCCATCTCTCTATGTGGGGTCGGATCTGGTGAATGACATTCAGTGATATTGAATCACTTTCGGTCCTGCACTCATGTAAACGAGACAAAGAAACTCACCCTTCCTCGTATGTTGTTGAGACACCCATCCCGAAGGCTATACACCACATTCACTCATGTATCACTTTCTCGCATGATTAATGGCACTTACATATTAATCGTATTGTCACCGAAGCAAGTAAACGTCTCTCTATTTTGTAATGGCTTAACTTCAACTTTTCCAGCAAAAACTTATCAAAATTGTATATAACCATGGTTCGACCCGTCCTAAAATACGGTTGTGTCCTTTTTGATAACTGTACACAAGAGTTCTCTGATCTCTTAAAAAGAATACAGCACGAAGCTGCTAGAATATGTACTGGTGCTATGAAATTTACGCCACGTGATAGACTATTGGCTAAAATTGGTTTGGAACCGCTTCACACCCGCAGAGGTTTTATTATTATTATTATTATTATTATTATTATTATTATTATTATTATTATTATTATTATTATTATTATTATTATTATTATTATTATTATTATTATTATTATTATTATTATTATTATTATTATTATTAGTGTTCTTCTACAAAATGTTTACTAAGTTTCTCCCTCCCCTTACCTACATGAATTAATCGCGAATTACGACTTACTCTAGACTGGCCGCATCCTACGCAGGCCCCCTCAACAAAGACAAATTAAGTGCTGGACTGGTCGTTACTTTAGTTCGTTTCTACCGTCCCCCATTCGCCTTTGGAACAACGTACCTGATAATGTCAAGCTTTCCCAAACACTTTCAATTTTCACAGTAAAACTTACCAAGGTACTGTTCTTTCGCCATCAAATTCCAAATTATTTCGAGTTTGGTAATCGCTTAGCAAATATAATTCACACCCAGCTACGCCTTGGGCGGTCAATACTCAATTGACACTTATATGAAGTTAATATTGTGCCCTTTTCTACGTGTTTATGCAACTGCCTAAAAGAACATACGCGCCATTTTTCCTGTTTTGCCTACTTTTTTTAAGAAACAAGACTTACACTCTTAAGGTCTGTTGCAAAGGTGCTTCCTCCTGGTGTACATCCTAATTTATAAGTAAATCGTGTCGGCGATAGACTTCTAGAAATTATGCTGTCTGGTAGTACCAGCCTTTTGGATGTGTTACATATTGATTTTTTTTCAGCTGCTCATTTGCACATTACCCAGACCAGACGGTTTATTAAATGATAATTGGTACCTTTTGTTATACCTGATTATATTTCAACTTGCAAACTGATTTGTACCGTCCTGTGTGTCTTGTATATTTACATGTGTGTTCTATATGTCTAGAGAACACTTCGACTAGTTATTTGTAAAAGCTACTGGCTAATCCAGTTCCAATTTGTTAATAAATACGCTTATATACATACACTTCTAGAAAAAGTTGTCAAACTATTACTTGTCAATCAAGGGGGTACTTAATGTGCATATGATTTACCTGTTCAACTTAACAGAATATTTTTATATAATAATGGGTTCTTTAGACAAGTTGTCCAATCATTATTATTATTATTATCATTATTATCATTATTATTATTATTATTATTATTATTATTATTATTATTATTATTATTATTATTATTATTATTATTATTATTATTATTATTATTATTATTATTATCATTATTATCATTATCATTATCATTATTATTATTATTATTATTATTATCATATGCAATGTTTGGCAGTTCTTTGTCATCACACTGCAATTAGAAGCCTTCTGTCTAAAAAACCTCCATTCCAAATGCAATAGAAAGCCTCCATTCCAAGCTGAGTATAGGAAACCTACACTGCATCTTTTTTTGAATCATTAAACACTTAGGGTAACTGTGCTGTCTCTGGAGTGTGCCTCTAAGGGTCTGTAAGAATTTTATGACACGAAAATGGGGTCTCCAAGCATATAATGAAAGGTTTTTGCCAGTGTGGAAATAAAAGAGAGAGTTAATGGTGAGTGAAATGGAAATCCACTACTTCAACCACAATAACACCTCATATATGAAGGTTCTGCAATGCTGCTATGTTTCACATGCTTGGGAGCAATCCATTATATGAAAGAGGCTGTAAATGGATTTGCATAGTGAGACAAAAATTATTTTATACACATCTTTATGGTGGAAACTATGTGGGTACAGTGTTAATGTATATGTAGAGCCACATGTTACTGGATTCTAACATACGAACATGTAACAAACACACTTATTATCCAGCAAAACCCATCAGCCGCATGTGGTCCATTGGTAATGTTGCAGCCATAAGTTAGTCAATGGGGTTACCAGATCAGACAAAAGGCACTGAAGGTCAGTGAGTGCAGAACAAGCCTTTGGTACAGTCTACACTTGTTTCATGGTACAGAGGTTGATAACTTCCTCAGGTAAATATTTGAAACCTATATAAACAAACACATGTAGAAAAAAACAACAAGGGCCAGGCCCCGGAGGTGAACCAATTTTTACATGCATATACTGCATACATTAAATTTTTACATTTTATATTTGAGGTGTATGTATTTCACTCAGGTTTTAAATAATTCATCACATTTAGGTCCCTGTTCAAGGTGATGCTATTGTTGCCTGTTTAGTGGAACCCAGGACCCTTGACGATTGGACAGGAACCCTGGGCCAGCAGCCACATACAAAAATGGCCTGACAGTTTGCCAAGCAGGAAAACGCTGCTGTGACCATTGACACTTGTACTATTCTGCAAGCCTCCCACTGCACACACAGCTGAGCAGATCTGCATGTCCAATGCTGAGGCAAAAAACCTCTTAACTTGCCACATTTAGTTGCATTTATAGAACGTTTGTTCACTGTCCATTGACAGATGTCTCAACTTATACCTGTAAGTTTCAACTTTGTGTCTATCTATAATAGTTTTTGAAGAAAAATAGCCTATAAAATTGTAATTGCCCCGAAATTGCATGATTTTAAACATCATTACTATTTCAAACGGTATGCACAAGAAAGAAAGAAAGAAAGAAAGAAAGAAAGAAAGAAAGAAAGAAAGAAAGAAAGAGAGAAAGAAAAAAGAATACTTGGAAAAACAAAATGTCTGGGTTCGCACCCAGACATAATTACAACACAAGAAAGCCAACGAGAGGCTCTATCCTCAATCAAAATCTGAATGATCACTGATAAACCATTACAGAGATATTGAGATTTTACACAATTTGCCTTACAAAAAATGAGGCAGTTAAAACAGAACAAAGTACGAAACTCATCGCGGGAGAGTGGGAGGTAAAATGGTAAAGTCCCTTTGTCGGGTCGCAACGTGAACGATAATGCGACAGAACATGCTAACCGCGGATGCTAAGCCACATCAATGCAATCATTGCGACAACTGCAAAAATTCCAACTGCTCAAAACAAAGATAATGATTTGATGTAGAATACAATCTGTGCATATATTTGGGGTGAACATCATTTTAATTCTTGCGATAGTTCCAGTAATTTGCATGCATGGTCCACAGCCAAGCACGGGAATGTAAAATGGCGGCAAACCACTTATCAATCGGGATTGTGTTACATCTTTAGTGACTTGAATGTTCAAAGTATTCAACATAAACACACACACACACACACACACACACACACACACACACACACACATAAAAGTTGTTATAAGGAAAAAACATACACATGTTGGTATAAACACACTGTATCTAAAGAAAAATTTTTTCACAGGCGAAAAATGTCAGTTTGAGAATTGTTAGTGCGACTCCAGTAGTTTTATGCCTGTTTATGTTTTTAGTTTTTCCATTTGTCGCATTTTTGACAATTTTTGACATACTCCAAACGAACTTTAAATGATACATTGGAGGTTTCTCTGAGTTGATTAGTAACGATACTTACATGTTAACATTTTAGCATGCTATTTTGGAACTGTACAATCATTAATTGCGGAGAAAAGCGCCATTTTTTCGCTGTGGTGATCGTGCCAGACGTACATGTTCGGGTCTATCACACAAGACAATGCATGGAATACCACGACAGGTAATTACATAATGAACACTTAAGTATTCAGTAAGCTTGCACCAAATAATCATGTAGAATAGACATCATATATTCAATGAAAATAACACTAGATTATCATGCAAATACATAATCTGTCCCCTTTTTTTCTCACCTTTCAGGCAGTTGTATTGCTAAAGCCCTGATTTACAGCATGCTGTAAACAAACTGTCTGTTTATTATTATTTCATTGAACCCCCGCGAACGGAGAAATCTAAAGTACATTCAAATGAGTACACCGAAATGATAAAGACAGATAAAATACACCATGCAGAACATGTAGTATTGGTAAATGTAAGGTATGTAGACAAGAGACGGATGAGACAGTGGATCATTGGCTGTTGTGGTGTGATGCATATAGAGAGATGAGAGAAGAATTTTTCAGAAAGTGGCACAGGGAAGACTATAATAACAAGGGTCAGGAAGAGGTTCAGTGTTTAGAGGAAGAGGAACGTGTAGCATGGGTTTTAGGTTTGAAGGGTGGCTTTCTGGGAGGCAGGAAAGGCACTAAAAGTGTACAGGACTACCTGGTAGGGTGCTGGGAGAAAAGAGCTGAATTGATAGGGCTAGATAGCAACACGGTGAATTAGAATTTCAGAGTGCAGGGAGGAAACGGAATGGTGGTAGCCCTTATAAGAGCTCCCATGGGGCCCCCCCTGGGGAATGCCTGAGCCTTAGAGGCGGGGATAGGGTGTATGAGGGAATGTTTTTTTTTTGTTTGTTTGTTTGTTTGTTTGTTTTTCTATGGGAGGGGACTACAAGCGATGAGTGTTGAGGGATATATCCAGGGCCAGGGGCCCACCACAGCTGTGAGAGAGTGTGTGGTGGACCCTTTGCCTCGGCTCTGGTCCTGGAAAACATGGCAGCATGAGCTGATTAGGATAACCATGGTTTCCTCCATCTCATCTATTTTTCTCTTTTTTTTTCACTTTTTCCTGGGCCACCTGTGTCACACAGGACCGCGGCGCATAAGCAGAGAGCCACAATAATAATAATAATAATAATAATAATAATAATAATAATAATAATGATAATGATAATGATAATGATAATGATAATGATAATAATAATAATAATAATAATAATAATAATAATAATAATAATAATAATAATATTATTATTATTATTATTATTATTATTATTATTATTATTATTATTAGAAAGCAAAATAACTACTGAAGTATGTAAAATGAAAGATACAAAACAGTCATATAAGCTTAGGGTATCTAATACCGTTCGGGTACTGATTCGTGCAGTTTGTATGATCTGTTCATAATACTAGCTAGTTTCTAAGTGAAAGACATATACTATTTCTAACCACGGGAGCTAGATGTGTAGCCTCCTTGCTCTAACTAAATAAGTCGTGACTCTGAAAAATATTTGTGAATACAGCAGTGCAACTATTTAACTAATCCGTGCTGCTAAAGATGTTTCGGTATAAAGTACCCGCCTTTGTATCTTTCCGACATCTGTGTGTTCTTTGTGCGTGTGCGTTTAAATATAATCCATCTTGCTTTTGTTGCGGCATCTATGCCCTGGTCTCCTTGAACAACTTACCGATATATGTATTTTGGGACCAAATATTTTTAGCTTTTGGAGATTAAGTTATCACAACGTGACGACGATAGCCACTCAACTTGTGACACAATGACACGAACGTTAGACACCCTGTGATGCTTACCTCAATCAGTCTCTCTTGTATCAGGAACCTGTACCAGTCAGCAAACTAAAGACGATACCTAAGTATCGACTTTTCTAGAACTAATCTTGCCGCCAAACATTTTCACAAGCAGTCTATTTGAAGAGTGACGAAATCAAACAATTCTTCAAAGCCTGATTGTCTGGATGTCAGTGATCCTGCTTTTCGGTCCTTTCACAGTTTATCTGGGTTACACAGCCGTTTTTGTTCACGGCATCACTCAACGCATGTCCTTGTTTTTTTCAGCCAAATTCGGCATACAACCCATCGCTGATGAGCTAGAAAATCATTTGCCTATTTATTAGCTGGCAAGACCTTTCACTTTGCTCAAACTTTTCGAAAAAGAATTTGAACAGATTTGAAGGCGGGGGGTCAGTTACCATAATGATGCTACAGATCTGCAGTTGCCACTTAGCGACACTTCTGGCAGTATTAGAAGTGGACTTTACGTGTGCGCCAAAGATAAACATCAGAGAGAGAAAGCGAGAAATTTTGTTAAAATGAACTGGATTTGGCTTACATATTATCACTATTTTTGGAGATTAGTGTAAAGATTGGAGTCAGCTATTCGTTTTATCACTAAACAGTCGTTCTCAAAATATCAACCATAATGCCTTTTTAAGCAAGTTTATTAACGTCATAAACAGCAAAACCTTTAATGTTACCATGGAGCTACTATAGCTCCATGATGTTACAAAGCCAATTAAAATTTGGCATTTTTGCGGACCAACTAAAATTTATGCTCGATCTGCAGTTACCACCACGGTACATCGTTAAGAATCAAACATCAGAATGGAAAAGATCGAACTAACCAACTTTAAAAAGATTTTGTAAATGTCCTGTATGTATCACAGAAAAATGTCAAGTTTCGTTTTGCTTTCTTTGAAATTCATGACTGTTTTGTTGTTTGTTTGTTTGTTTGTTTGTTTGTTTGTTTGTTTGCTTGTTTTCACAAATGCGCTGCCGTTTTAAAATTCATACCATTCCGCTTTCGGGTCAAAGTTACTTTTACCCATCACATTGCTATTTTGTATGATGAAAATGATTTTTAGAAATGTAACACGTGCAACTTTGTATTAGCTTATTGCAAGGTACCATGCTGATGAATAACGTTATAAAATTGTATTTTTAACTTAGGTATACAAAATAAAAATACTCAGATCTTCCAAGATTACAAGCATGGGGATTTGGTGACGTTGGTATATGCGTGTCGCACATTCGGCTAGGTGCTTGGTGCCGAAGGTTGCTGGTTCGACACCCAGCCGTTCCGTGGTCACATAACATGATATGTGTCTGTCGCAGCACACACCAGTTTCAAATATGATTCCCACATGTGTAACGCACAAACTTTTCAAATATCTATCACTTAAAGTCATCCGTGACCATCTATTGATTTATAAATTGATGTAAGTGTTTAATTTGATTGGTTGAGACATGCATCAGGATAGCCAGCTGTCTCGAAAAAAATATGTTTTTTTTTTATTTGATTTTTGTGACACATTTGAAGTTTTTTTAACCGTCTGGAACCTGAGTCATGGACTTTCATCGGCAAACATTGAGCGCAATGAATGTACCTAAGTAACCTATAAGTAAGCTGATATGCGTTGCACATTACTCTTTGCTACTACAGAGACACAGCTATTTACAACAACGGACACTTTCTGGTGTGTTAAATGGAAAATTGTGTGTGTAATTGTATTGGCATTGTCTCCCAGTCGTGCTGACATATTAAACAAATTACCAACTCCCCAAATGCCAGGATGTCACCATTCCAGATATTTACCTACATGTAGGCTACAGTGTTGGGCATGTGTCATTTGTTTAATGTCCCTTTCTGTGCATGTCAAAAAGCCGAATAATACATCTATGGAAATATACCCTTTTAAACAGAGATCGTTTTAGACTTTTCAAAAATTGAAATGTGTTGTAGCCCTAAATATCGACGAATGCATCGTATATTGGATCTGTGTTTTAGGTAGTCTTTGACAGTTGACATATCCAAGGTCGCCTCCAATTTAAAAATTTGTATTCAAGAGTGAGTTTGTTTAAGTTCAACACAAGAGCTTAAGCTGCAGTGTTTACCTTATTTCAAGTATTACGTGCGTCCAATGTTAGCAAGCTTACATTTTTGAGGTCCGTTTTTCATATGTAGCCATCTACAAGGTTCGTGTTTTGGATTTACAGCAGTATTAGGTCTATCACAGAACTTAACATCTGGTGTGGATGCACCTGCCTGCTAAACGACGTTCTTCGTGGTAATTAACCCCCTAGCAGAGAGACCAACAGACTATAGCCTTCCAAGAGTCTGCTAAAATGTTCTGACTTCAAGCGGCTTAGCTTGGTAAATTGGGCATCGGCGTGCAGACTTAGAGGTGAAGAGTTCGAGTCCTACCCAAGATGTCTTTTAGCTGTAGTCTAAAGAAATTGACAAGTACATTTCCCTGCATTTTATGGGGTCACACGTACTCAAAAATATAGCTATGCATCCAAATAAGCTCTGCAGCATATACTCTGAGCAGATATATGTAACATATACGTAGCTCAAAAAAATATAATGAACAAATGAATGATTAAAATTATTTCTCCCAGAGGGAGAATACCATTGTATTTTGTTTTGATCTGTATTTCAGCAAGCCTGTTTTGTCATGCTATTCCGGTGTTTGTAAATAAAAGAAAGCCACACATATACTATCCGTACAGTGAGGAATTTTATTTACCGGCGAACAATCAGAGAATTAATATCGTTGCCTTGAATTAAAGCAACTCTCGCACGCCAAAATTTCACGGATGCAATGACGTTTGCTTCATCAATAAAGAAATTTCTTTTGATTGTACAGCATGTTGAGTTGTAATTGTAGATTAGATCAGGTAGGACAGGATGCCTAAGGTCAACAACTCAGCTTGGTATTGTTTGGGTTTCTATTGACCCCGCGCCAAGAAAACTTGTGCCTTGAAGTTGTACTGACCAGAAACAGAAATTGTTTTCATGCTAGTACCCACTCAGGTGCCATCTTCACTTAAAGGTCCATTTTTAAATCAAACAGTTTGGAAACCCATATCCATACATTTCAACACTACAACGACAGCAAGAGATTCAATAGTTACCAAAACATAAACATCCACTTTCCAATACCAATGTGAAGTAAACAAACCTCAGTCCTACCTTGAGACAGGCAGTCACCCATAAAAGGCAAGCGGTGGTTTCAGCCCGGCCATCTCCACCTCTAAAACGTTCCTCTTCAAACCCCAGCCTTTCCAAAAGACATAGGCCTAAACGCTTAAAACCCAAGCTCCATCACTTATGCCAAAGATAAAAAGAGACATGACAGACCTGTCAATTTTTAGTTCTGATGTGTCAGTCAGCTTAGTTTACAATGAAGGAAGTAGGCCCACGCCGTTTTTGTGACATTCATGAATCTGGAACATTATAAACACACTCTACCTCCATTATAACGATGAGTCGGAGAGCATAGCCCACAGCACAATATGGCCAATGAATTTTCATCAAATAGTTCAGAAAAACAAAAAGAGAGAGAAAAGATGAGAGAGGGAGAAGAAAAAAGAAGAAGAAATTGGTATAAAAAAAACGAAATAGTCTGACCTATCAAAATGCCAAGGCTCATAAGCTATGCCTAATACATAAAGCCTATGCTGCAATTATGTCAAAATATATAGCTCATTAGTGTCTGTGATACGTATATTTCAAGTTAAAGCAGGATTCTAGGTCCATGATAAACAATTGAAAGGACCATATTACCTTTTGTTTAGTTATGCCCACAGCCTGAGCTTCAGCTCACGAAGTATCGGTAAGTAGATTTAGGATTGTGATTCATGACAAACCATCGAAAGGTTCAAATTTTATTAACAAGTTATGCCCATGGCCTGAGTCTCAGCACCCGAAGTGAGTAGGTTTAGGAACCTGGATTTTAGGTCCATGATAAACAATTGAAAGGTCCATATTACATTTATTAGCTAGGCCCACTGCCTGAGGCTCAGCGCATGGAGTACGTAGGTTTACATTTCCAGAAATAAAATACAAATTGGACATCAGAAAACAGGTGCAATAATCCTAAATGTCTCAAGGTCCTAACTTATCAAATAATCAGAAAAGCTGCTAAGGTCCAGATTGAGATTTTTTTGGGTTATAAAGTCAATAAACATCTGGGCTCTCAATACCTGTGTTTATTGGATGCGACTCCTCCCCCCCCCCCCCTTGCCACGCTTCCAAAGAAAAGATTTTGTAGTTGAGTTTCTTGGTCTGTAATGTTGTCCAATGAAGGAAGGTATTTATATTCTGGATGGAAAAAAACTATTCCTTTGTGTCGTTTATCGTCTTGCCTATCCTGTAAAATTTGAAACCATTGTCTCTAATCTCCTGGTGCTGCATTTTTGCTAATAATTATAGGCCTGCAATTGAAGACCATGTCCATTCCTGAGCCCAAATGGTGCAATATTATAATTAGTTTTAATATGCAAAGAGCATTCCCGTTTTGAATAAGAAATTCAAAATATTTCACAGCCGGATTTCTAAAGGTCCACAGGTCGGGAATTTGGTTAAAATATTAAAGAGTCCAGGGTGAGAAAACTGAAATTTTACTTTATGAAAAGACTGAAATGCCTGGACTGCCAATGTACCAGAGTCCAATTTATACCTTAGCACAAAGATGCTCTAGAGGACCACTGTGGCTATTTAAAAATTTATTCAGTATACTGCGAAGAAGAAATGCGTGTGTATTTCTTACATGACTATGTGTGCAAAGTATTCACCATGAGCGTTCCTGAATACTGTACACGGAACCTGGCCCCGTCAATTCTTGATCAACCTGATCGATAACAATAAATTTGGACCCTGGTTTTATGTCTATTCTTTTAGGATTTAAACCTTTCGTGGTCTTAAGAGAAAAGTATGTCGAAACTCAGGTGCAAGTACAGGTGCCAATTCTTGCATAGAGTAGTTAGCCCAGTGCTAGGATTTTAAAATTAGCACTCATGATTTCCTTTTTTCTCAAGAGAGAGCTACAATGACTTGGAAACTGTCAAATTACCCCTCCATTTTTTTTAATGGGAAGGGGGTAAGTAGCCGTTTTGAAGTTTTAGCAACATTTGGCAATTTTGGCTTGTGCTGGTGTATGCATGGTTCACGTATATCTGTTAATGCGTCAATGTACATACATTGGCATCTGGCATGCAAATAAGACAGTTTGGCCATAAATCTACGTGCCCCAGATTAAGGGTACATGTACTTTAAGTTTAGTGAAGTCGACCTAAATGATCTTTACTGTTTCCGGTACCATTTCTCTGTGTCAGAAAACCATCTTTGGTCATCTTTACAGCAAAAATACTTTTGTTCAGGATGCAGGAAACGCAAGTTAACAATTTCCCGGGGTTAGCATTACCCTGACCCCCTACAAGGTGGTTCGCGTCTGCGGCGCTTACCTACGGTAGAAGCCTGGGAAGGTCCACATGAACAATAAAGCGACACCCCGTTTTCAAAATCCTGGTTACGAGTTGGTTTTTTCTCTTGTATCTCCATGTAAAAAAGGTTTTTACATACGGACAGCCGTATGCCCCAATTGACTTATGAAATATGTTTACACCATTTTTTTCAGTCAGATTTTTCCAAAGTATAAAACACAAAAAAGTCCTTGTTCACAGATGTTGTCTGAAGGGAGGAAACCGTTTAAAAACAACTTTGGCCGGTAGCGAATCGGTCGCCCGAACAATGTTGTGTCTTGTTAAAGGTTATTATGTTGCCACCGGAATGGTGCAGTTTTCAGGTCTGATGGTATTATGAATGACAACACTGAGGCCAACTCTGGGTGATCTGGTGTTCTTTCTTTCATGCGATCTGGTAAATTGACAAAGCTGCTAAGCGAACCAAGGGTATAGATCTCAAGCTAGAAACTTATCTCAGATGAACTGATCACTTGAACCTGTCGATTTTTCCCACTACTTTCAACTGCCGTCTGCTCTATCAGCTGAATTGAATTTTGTACTGGAAATCTATGACACCAAAATGTCATCTGTTAAAACTTCACAGCAGGCTTGCTCTTGAGCTACGGCACACTTCATCCTGCAGGTTTTCCAAAACCTTTGATATCGTTGATGATCTGATTGTGCCTAGGCAAAGAGCCCTCTGGCGGTATTTTCAGCTGACAATGTGCACTGTTTTGGAAGTTATATCGTTAAATATTTCACCAAATCTCTTATACACAAAATTCTAGTTCTGAATTACAATACTATTTTAAAC
The DNA here is from genome assembly GCA_964020975.1 of Hermodice carunculata. Classification (NCBI taxonomy): domain Eukaryota; kingdom Metazoa; phylum Annelida; class Polychaeta; order Eunicida; family Amphinomidae; genus Hermodice; species Hermodice carunculata. Next base: position 61,844,185 of record OZ026630.1, on the reverse strand, counting down.
AAAACAGGGGGGTTTTCTCTAGTTATTCAATTATTTTCGGACATTGCTCAAAACCAGCGGTTTTGTAACGAAACCCTTGGGTATTGCGCAAGAATTTCTCAGTTCCTTTACTAAAACCCATGGTTTTGCGAACAAAACCCTGGGTCTTGTTATCAATCCCAATTTTCTGTACAATAGCTTAATTCAAATAGAATAAATGGGGAAATCGTTTTTTTTTTCTTTGCACACAACGCTTCGATTGTCACTGTTCTCTTCCATATTGACAAATCTTAGGACATCAAAAAATAACCAAGAACTTTGTAATATACGAAACGATAGAGCAAAACCAAGGGTTTGTGTCACTTTACCAAACTCATTTTTCCAAACAGATTTTGGGGCGTCAAAAAGACAAAGACAGACATTTGCGAAAATACAAAATCTAGGATCTTGTTGATGACCAATCATGGCAGGTATACCATTTGAGATGTAAAACCTGATTCTTTCAAATTGACAAGTTGATTGATACTCGTTAGTGTTTTTTTTGGGGGGGGGTTGTTTTGTTTTGTTTTGTTTTGTTTTGTTTTGTTTTTTTTTTTTTTATTTTTTTTTTTTGTTTTGTTTTTGTTTTGTTTTGTTTTTTTATATTTTTTGTTTTTTGTTTTTTTTTTTGTTTTTATTGTTTTTGTTTTTTGTATTTTTTTTTTCTTTTTTATTTTTTTGGCTTTTTTGGTTTTTTTTTTTGTTTATTTTTGTTTTTTGTTTTTGTTTTTTGTTTTTTGTTTTGTTTTTTATTTTGGGGGTGGGTGGGGTTTTTTGTTTTCTGTTTTTTGGGGGGGTTTTGGGTTTTTTGTGTTTTTTGTTTTGTTTTTTTATTGCTCAAAATGTTTTTAAAATAGCTACAGAAAATTAAAATCTGGATAATTTGATTTTACTGAGCAATACCCCAATCAAGCCTTAGTCGGGCAGTGACTGTGAGGGTCGGCCTGCTTTATCGTCATTTTCATAACACCTGTTCGCACGCCTGATCCTTGCAGCGTGATGAGATTTCATCTCTTTTCAGTCTAATGTGTTGACTTTGTGTACACGAGTCGCTCGCAGTTCTTGCAGAAAGGCCTATGTGGTGCTGGAACCTTTGAATGAAGTCCGGGGCATTGAACAGTCCCCAGCAAAATGTCAAGACAAGCACATAGCATGGGAGCTGCGGTTCCCATGGGGTTTGCGCTACAAACCCCTTCAAACAAACTCCACCCCCTTCATGCGAACATAGACGCAGAACGTTGTCAGGTAATGCTGTATTTGAACACCTAATTTTTAAGTATTGTTTTTTGAAGGGGCAGAATCCCCTAGGCTGGCCCGCTTCTACATGACCTGTTGAAAGATTTCCTTTCCAACAAACTAACCTCCCTTTTCCAAGACCTATTTGCAGGCATACAAGAGATCCATGAGGGACCTGCAACGATACAATCTGCAGAATGATCTTTCTGAGCGACCACAATTTTTGATGCTGCGTTTTCTTCCAGATGAAGTCGATCATGTAAGTGTTTCGCGTGTAACCATGTAACCCGTTTGACAGGAATTTGCAGAATTCAGGGGGTGATGACGTTGAAAAAAAACTTTTTATAAAAGGAACAGAGCCATGAATTTTGTTGGGAACAAAACCTAGATCTTTATTAATAATTGATTAAGGCAACTGCAATACGTAAATGTGAGGGGTTGTTTTACACGTGAAAAATGGGAAAATTACTATTCAGTTTCGTGTTATACGCAGCGTGTGGTAAATTATACTGAAAATGATGCCGCAAGTACCATTGTTTTGCATAGGACACCAGGATATTGGTAAGAATACCCGGCGTTCTGCAAAGTACCTAGGGTTCCGTGCCCAACACCCATGATTTTGTCATAAACCCGACGTTTTGAAAAATGATGAAAATAAAAGAGATAACATAAAAGTCAAATTTGTGTATTGAAACTCCGGCGTTTCAACAAATCCCATGGTTCCCACAGAAAACCCAGGGTTTTATATTCAAAAACTTCAGTTTTGTCACAAAAATATGTATTTTTGAGCAATGACATTTTAGAATATAGGACTTACTCAGTTATTTAAGTGAATTTTACAAAATTGTAATTTCTGGAGTAAACACCCAAGATTTCGTTCACAAAACCCAGAGTTTCAGATCAGAGTTCTGTTACATGTACTACACCATTGGTTTGCACGGTTTTGTGAAGAAAACCCCGGGTTTTTTAACGAATCCCTGGGTCTGCCACAAAACCTAAGGTTTTAATTTAATTTTAAAACAAGACATTTTCCAGACAGGACACACTGCATATTGGCCGTCACAAAAGTTACCACATCAATGATACTGGCAACTTTAACCTGAATTTTGTTTCCGTCATTCAAAAATTGTTGCAGGTTTTATTTTTTTCCTTTGCGGGGGGTATTTATTTATTTATTTATTTATATATTTATTTATTTATTTATTTATTTATTTATTTATTTATTCATTCATTCATTCATTCATTCATTCATTCATTTATTTATTTATTTATTTATTTATTTATTTATTTATTTATTTATTTGTATAGTTTTTTTTTTGGTTTTGTTTTTTTTTTTGGTCTTTTTTGTTTTGTTCTTTGTTTGGGTGTGGGGGGTGTTTTTATCTTTATGAAGACATTTACTTGCCTGTGAACCAGGGATGAAAGCAATGCTGCGTCCAACGTTACAAATATTTTATTATCACCGCATGTTGCATAGGGAGATATTTCTGCTTCTTCTACTGCTTCTGCTTCGCTTTCTTCTTGTTTTGGTTCCGCCTTCTTTCTTTTCTTCGTCTGATCCTCCTCTTTCTCCGAGCTTGGGACAGCAGATGCCCTTAATTTTATTTTCAAAGTCGCGGACAACATGTTTTAATGTCATAATTTAAGAAGGATGTAATAAAAGTTGGTTATATGTCTATCGAGATCTCGCTTTTGTAGAGCAGACGGGTGATCATGATTAAAATTCGAAGATCACGGGATCGCTTAGAAGATATGTGTTTCCATGAGTGAATATTTCAGAAGCATTTCACGAAAGTAAACCACATTTAATCTGATTATCTTTCTCAGCATAATTTGCTTTGGATAGCAGTTTGGTAAATAAGTTAAAAAAGACAAATTTGTAGGAGCTGTGTCTTTTTGTCTTATCTTACCGCCCAGCTAGGTTACATTTCAGTCAGTCATTCAATGCAGATGGATAACCTTGACTGTGATCTTATTTTATTAATTTCTTTCTTGCGACAACCTGAGAAAGGAAATGGAATTTTGTAGAATTTGGATTCATTATGTATATGTTGAAGACCGCACTAGAGACTGTAAATGGTTGAACTTGATCTCAATCACAACAGGGATGCTAAAATAATTGTATTTCCACACAAAGTTCGAGAAGGTTTTTCCAAAGTGGATCAAATTGGACAAATTATATTTCCCAATCAGATCCCTTAGGATTGTTGATGAGCGACCTTGTCTGCTTCTCTACATCTCAAGTCCAATTGGAGTAAATACATTTGTTGCAATCAACTCAGGGTAGGTTTCTGTACGGTCACACAGGGGATTATACATGAGTTACATTGACCCTATTATCAAGGTCAGGGGTGAATTAAAGGAATGAGGATAGTCGTATTATAGCTCGAGAGGAATTTGTCAAAAGTTGATCAAACGTGGTCGGATAATGTGTGTTAATAGGACAACACGTGGGGTTGCACATATGTGACTTTGATTTCATTTTAAGGGGCACATAATCTGTTAAAAAGGGAAATATTTCTAAAATTAATCATTAAATAATATTCGGTATTCTGGGACCTGTTATTTGTAAACTTTGGAAAATCAGAGATATGGTTGTCTTCGTGTACCAACTGTATGTTTTGTGGAAGAAACCTGGACACATTTTCTTTTTCAGTAGTAAAACCATTTCATTTGCATTCGGGTTGATTTTTGCCTCGTAAAGTATTTCTAACGTTAAATAATCGATTGTTATGACATATAAGTAAGCTAATTTATCTGCTCACGGAAACAACATAGTTCATAGCTGAAATCTGATGGAACTGAGGAAAACCGATGACGTGCACAGTGTGATAATCGACAGACCCAATTATTGTCTCGATTGCCTGATCAATAAACAAAACAGAATTCAAGAAAGACATAATAGAATTCCTATTTTATTGAAATTGTGCTATTTTAATTTCATGGCTGAAAATTAGAAACACCTGCGACCCTACTTCAAATCACTCAATAATCAACTTTGTGAAAAATGCAAAACCGTCCACCTCAATTCATTATTCTCCAAACGTAAAAAAGTTTTATGTTGTATTTCCTCCAAATGACATTTGATGACAAAAAAGTTGGTTTCCAGGAACCACTACATGGCGGCTTGGGACGACCATCCACACTGCTATTGTTGTCACCTGCAGTTGGGTCAAGTTTGCTCTCAGGAAGCGAACTTGCAGATACTGTCAGGATTGGAGAGGGGACAAATGGCTGCTCTGTAAGCAGGCACGCAGGAAGTCTAATCGTGCAAGGCGCAGGTGGCAGGTCACAAGAGCCGCCAAATGCCAAGGTGAGATGTCTGACTCTGTTGAGTCTTCACCACAGACTCCCCATGGGAAAAAGAGTAGACTTGCTTCAGCTCGTCCGTATTCTCATGTGTCTCATGTATCTGATGGGAAAGAGCGTAGACTTGCTTCGGCTCATCCCCTTTCCCAGAGGACAGATATTTCTTCTCCGGATACCCCTTGGGAGAATGTTAAGAAACATTGGAGTCGTAAGTCGAGTAGCAAGAGATCCCCACATGGGAATCTTGCGCCAAAGACTTTGCCCCAACGACCACCAAATCTGCTCTTGGCACCCATCCAAGGTTGTCCATGCTTTGGAGGCGATGTCACAGAGCATGATACAGCAGGCTGCGATGTTGCGTGCATTGTTTGCCCCCTCTTAACAGACTGTTTCTTCTTCAGACTCTGCTCCAAAAAAGTCTGCCAAGCAACGGCTGCAGTTGTCGACATCTCGGTCCACCAGGTACACGCCCTCGGACAAGCAAGAACCTCAAAAATCGGTGCGTCAGGAGTGGAAACCTACGGGTGCCCTCCCCAGTATTCCAGAACCTTGGCCAGTCCAAGCACTCTGGTCTGAGCACTCAGACCTCAAGCCCGGAGTGCCAGCTAACGCACTGGTGCCTCAACAAACTCCCCGAGCTCCCAGTTCCGAGAGCTCTGGTGGTAAGCACAGGCATAGGGGAAGTAGAAGGAAGACACCCAGACCTGTGAAGGGAGCCCTCCACTGCCAGTGGGCCTTCATTCCTGGCAGTGTTGGCACCCCCCCCCCCCATCTGAGCAGTACCCCCTGTTCCCCCAACAGCAGTACCAGATCTGGATTTATGAGCCTCCCTTGCCTTCTATCTCTCTCCCCTAGTGGGAGGAGCAAGTGGAAGTGGTGTCTATGGCGGGGACTACTGCTGCAAAGGTGCTCACTGCCCCCACACCCGGTGTGGTGACAGATCCCCTGCTGTCACAGGTGGCTGCTCCATCACCCTCAGCAAATGTTGTTTGATGAGGCTTTGGGCATTACCACCCCCATGAGAGTCTGGAGTCTTCGGACCTGGACAGCGAAGCAGAGGATGAGCTTCTGATGTCAGATTCATCGACCCACAGATCTCGACCTAGGTCGAGGGCACACCATTCACGCCATTCACGCTCTGACAGGTGCAGAGAGTGGGTAACCATAGGCTCTACAGAGGCTTTGGCCCCTGCTCCCATGGACACAGTACCTGCCCCTGCCATGGGCTTTAACCATGTCAAAGCTCTTATTCAGAGCCTGGTTGGTGACCAAGCTCTGCCCCCCCCCCCCCCAGTGGAGGAGAGGTCAGGCTCTGTTGCACTATCATGCTGGGGCTTATCCTTGAAGGACATGTGTCAATACGCCCATACCTTTTTCGCCCATTTTATGACCAGCTTAGGGCCAAGACTCATGGCACACGGGTTTCCCTGGAGCTGCCGATGTCTGGCTATTTGAGACAGAGGTGACTCCTCCCTAAGCCAGATATCCAAGGGAGGTGGTACTCTGTGCCAGAGCAGATCTTCCCATCAGGTTCACTGCTGGTAGACTTAGACAGGAAGGAGTTTGATGCTTGGCTGCCTGGAACCATTGTGGTGTCTGCAGAGACCTTCAAGCAGTTGCAGGAAGATGCCGAAGAATCTGTCCTTGCAGCCTCCTACACCGACATTTCATTGGCTGCTTTGGGGTTTCTTCTTGATGATCTCAAGGGCTCCGTTCAGATCATGGAGGCAGTGTGAGACTGGTTACACCAGGCAACACTCCACGCAACTTCTTTGTCATGAGCTGTTGATCAGCAGGTGCAGACAGCTTGCAAGCTGGAGGCTAGCCTTCATTTGTTACAGAGGAACGCCGACCTCCAGGGTCAAGAGCCGCCTGCCCCAATCTATCATAGAACCCCCATGGGGCCCCTCTTCACGGGAGCTCTGTTTGGAGGAGAGATGGCGGAAGTGGTCCACCAGGGGCAGGACCCTTGGGCCCACTTGGCAGACCAGGCATGCTCCAAGGCCATGACCCACTCTGCTCGGTTGTTGTCATCCTTGGCCACCTCACCATCAAAGCACGGTACTTCTCAGACAGCGTCTATCCCTCTTTTGACTCGAGCTTCTTTGATGGCGGGACCGTCTGGGAAGGGTAGACAGTGATCCAGGAAGGGTAAGCCTTCTGGTAGAGGAGAAAAGTCAAAAAAAGCCTCAGCATTCCTGACTCTCGGAAGAGGTCTTAGGATTGCCAACTGCCACCTTGTAAGACTCCACGTAGCGCCCAGTTGGCGGCTGCCTCACCTCATTTTGCGACCAATGGGAGTTTATCCCAGACAATTTGTTCATCCTCAACATCCTGAGACAAGGCTGCATGCTGCTTTTCGGTGTAGACAGCCCTCTATTGAGCCAAGAACCAGCCTGGTTTGCCCATTCACCTCGAACCCAAAGCATCCTACCTGGAAGTCCCCTCCTTTTGGATGGAGACACCCACGTACCTCTGAGGTTTTCCCTACAGACGTCGCCTTCTCACATGGACCAATGGTTTCCCCCAAGCTGCTGGTCCCGCTGGTCAATAGAGGTCAGTGTACCAGTGAAGTACGGCAGTACATTTGTATATCGGTAATGGTGGTCCAAAGGTAACGTTATACAACTTATACGGAATATGTGGAGTAATATCAGTGTTAGTAAGTACACTTACCTCTTAACCACCAGAGAAGCCCACCCGACCAACCCGCTTCCTCTTACAGGTGATGTCGACTGACCAATCTGACCAAAAGAGGAAGGATGTTATGGGACCCATGTGCACTGGACGTCACCATCAGTTCCACATGGACCGAGATGGCGCCACTGCACCGTCAGGTTTCAGGATCAAGTGAGTTAACAACTCAATTCGATTTCTTGGGCGTTATGCCCAGACATAGAGGGCTTGGCAATTGTTATCGAGAGATAAGTGTACTTACTGATACTGAAATTACTCCAAATATCCCGTGTTGATTCATATATTTTTAATGTAAGTCAATGGGGATTGCCATGGTAATTCACATTTTCGACTTCTCCAAAAGCCTCAGCCATATTCACTTCAAATTTGGTAATTCAATTTTTCGACTTCTCAAAAAGCCTGATCCACATTCACTTCGAACTTGTTGGAGATGTAGCTTGGTTGGATCTCTACTGAATTTCAAAAATGGTCACAGTCCAATGATTTTAAAGCTGATATGAATTTTTGTGTTTGTGGTAGGGATCTCCAATCTTCTCGAAGAAACCACTCTAATAGCTTCCACTGAAATAATAATTGGTGTTTAAAACGTTTGTTCAAATGGTAACGCTCCAGAGGTTTTTTTTTTTCTTTCCAAGGCGGCCCGTTGCTTCGTAATCGTGTAGAAACACTGCTAGATACTCCTGAACTTTAATTTGTTCCACCGATGGCTGCGCATTTTCTCAATTTTTTTCTGAGTTATGTATATTTCTGTGATCTTACCCACCTCCCAAAACAGCAAACTAAATTCTAAGATATGGGAGGTAAAAACTGAAATATTTGTGCAATTTTATAGTATAATTTAAATATTCATTCTAAAAAATCACCGAATTACTGAAATATGCATTCAACTTGTTATCGCTTAACTGAAATTGTTTACAGGGTAAGTGAAAACTGTTTTTGCAGAATCGCCTTTCTGCCCAGTAATGTAAGCCAAAGAACAAAAGAATGATTTTCCTTCCGATACTAGAAGATCCAACATTACGGTTACAGGTTGCAGTCTTGTTACACTTGATATCATTTTATGATAGTATATGCAAGAAATTTATTGCAAAATCGATGCATAACGAAATCGAGAAATTAATATGTGGGACCAGAACTGGTTTTGCAATTAATTACGGACAAGTTCGTATGCACTTCCAGTGTTGAGCACTTCGATAAATGTGCGATAGCCACTTGACACAGTCATAACGTACATAGAACGTATTCTGTGCATAAAGCACAACAACGCGGAAGTAACTGACAGGACAGGGTCTCCCGTGCGCCAAAACGGGGCGTTTGTAGCAACTGGCGACATGTAACAGCGACCTGGCGGTGCAGGTTAATCGCACTAATGTTAGATTCATGTCGAGGAAGCAACGTGCTTCACTGCATGACACTCCCTTTCAAAGCTGCAATGATTATCGTAATCAATTTTACGAGGTTAGGGTTAATGTCCCCGCCCTTCCACTGCATGGAATTGCCTGTTACATGGAGCAAGTTCCATATGTTTTGCAATCAAATAAAGTGGAGTGAATTTTTTTAATATAAACCAAAAAACCACGTAGCTTAGCTGGTCTGCTTAGCCATATATGTCAATCCTCGGACAAATTTGGATTGTACTGACGTCAGCGTGGTCGCTGTATTTGAAATTATTATTTCTCAGAAAATAGGCATATCATAAACACAAAATCACAGCAGTTTTCACCCTCCACACTGTAAGTTAAAAAGCCACAGCTTCTAGAATATTTCCCTGGTCAAATTTTCCTGTTCCATCCTAGATTAAAGATTTCCATGACTCGACTGGGCGTTCAGTACCCAACCCTTGCCAGGAAAAGCTGGTTAACGTGAGAGCGGTAATTCTATGGACGCATTTGCTTATTTCAAATAAACTTTTCAATTTATAATTAAATTGATATAAACGTTGTAACTGGAGACATTTGACACCAAGCTGGATTGGGTCAGTTTGAGGGGGAAAGGGTTGTCAAAAACAGTTACAATGTATGAGGGAATAGCAGCAGTTCATTTCTGGAAATATCTTTGTAATAAGAGATTAAGCCTATACACACACTCTCGCAATGTTAGCAGAATATCCAGCCGGTAGGAAGTGGATCTTGTGTACTTGTTTTAATTTTAATAATAACATAAACATGCATGTATGCTTATCTACTTAACCATGCTAAAATTTACCTGTTCAATCTTACTAATTATTTTTTTTTATTTCTTATTTCGAAATTTCCAAATCAGGAAAAAGACTGGCTCCACCTAGTGAAAAACTTTGTAGAAGACTGAATCAAACTACCCTTCTCGTCAAATTTAAAGATAATTCAGCATGCGCCGGGGGGGGGGGACAAGTTGAATTTTTTTAAAACGCACCAAAATTCATTGAAACTAACCATAAAATATACAATGCCACTGTTGAACACCTATCGTCCAGGGATGTCCAGATTTCAAAACATTTTTTGTATATATATATATATATATATATATATATATATCGGCTTTTTGCATTTCAGTCATGTTTGCCGGGTATTCCATTTCTGTCTTGGGTAAATTGGCAATTATAATATCCCGAAATAATAAGGAACATACTGAGAATATATGGCATTCTATTATAGCTCTTTTATTTCAACTTTGACAAATAGATATAGAATGTTCTGAATAGATATAGAATGTTCTGTAGATTTGCATCAGTAGCATGCTCATAACGTTTTATGTCCACAAAACATGTTGAAGTGTATTCTCAGCTGATCATGACTGGCCGTGAAGCATCTAACGTAGATGGTATTGTTCCGAAAGACAGAGACTCCTTCAGTCTCTCCCTGTGTGACGGAAACATTGCTTCCATGTCTGATCTGTGTAAACTAAGGGCTGCCAGAATATACATACATGCATTTACCATTAATGCCCAGCTCAAACACCAATTGCCCTTGCTTGTACTCCCGGGGTGGCTGACGGCTACTTTACAAGAGGCACGTACATGAGCGTCCGGATTCAACTGGGATAGTTGTCCCTCTATGCACGCTTCTGCAGCGAGAAGCAATGAAAGTGGTGGTAAAACTTTATTGCGCAATGTCTAGGACGGGCGAAGGCATTAAAATAACAAGATGTTGTCCTATTTAGGAAATGAAAAATACACGACAGCAACGCAATTATTCTACAGAGAAACCACGAAAAAAGAAGAAAGTTCTACGCAGTTGCAAAATTACTTGCAGATAACACTGCAAAGTATATTTATAGTTCGGCTTCATGTTTAGTCTGTTGCCATGGAGTTGCTTGGATCAAGTATTGTTAAATGGTAGAAAAAGTATATCATTTGTCCAGCGCAGCTAGACGCGGGCCAAGTTGACGGCCCTTCCACAATCATTTTTAACTAGATTATTTTTTAATTCATGGTATTTATTAACTTAATGCTGATAGAGAAAATGTATTTTCTTCAGCAAAAGATTCAGTTAAACAGCACACTCAATTTTTTTTTATTTATAGGTGGCATGGATAAACAACTCTCTATAGAAATAGATATGTTATGGAAAGACTGATTTTCAGCCCAGTCGATACCTTACGCCCCCTTAAAAAGAAAAACATGTATGTGAATAAACGGCTCAGATTGCGCGCCTGATTCAAGTGAGAGCCACCAATATTTGATGTGCTTTAAAGAAACGACATTGATTGCAATACCCTTGAGGTGTTTTGCTTGGAATTTCGCGTTACCCCGTTGGTGTCCTCGGTAGCTTGTTGAAATGCGAGTCGAGTCTTTTTATTTATATCACATTTACTCGAAGGACTCAACAATTAGTTTACGGAAAAAAAAAACTTTTTTGTGTAAAGATGTGAAAGGACCATCACACGCACCAAATTCTCGGTTACATAAAAAGGACGGACTTTCGCGTACCTGCATTGTATCGTTTAGTGTTAAGAATGTTACACAAGTCCATGTATTGTAGTATCAAATATTCGCCGCAAACATAAATATTTGATAACAAGCAATCCATACATGATATCCCATAGCCGATGAGTTTCACTGCAATTCAACACACAGAATTTCTCCCGTTTTCCTCCTGTGAAATTTTTACTTAATCCCGCTAAATTGATTCAAGACTTGAGTCTTCACTGAGATTGAATTTAAATTGCTGTTCAGCCGACGTACATGATGTGAACAATAGGCTGTCATATGATAGGTATCGTAGCAACAAAGCTGTCAATGCACGCCGCAGTCACATCTCGTCTTGTTTGCCCCGTAATTCACAGTCACGTGATGCCAATCCACAAACAACGGGACCTTTACGCTGAAAAACTATTTTAGCCTGCATTAAACTCCACACATTCACTCAAGCTTGAAAATTGTACGACTCATCGACCTTTTTGTTAGCGGGTCGCTGAGTAACCTATATACCTTTGACAGGCATTGTGGGAGCCGCGAGCAGACCTGCTAGGATATACACACATCATACTTGCACAGGTTTTCTTTTCAGGACAACTACAGTGACAACGGGAAGTTCGGAACGCTCTATATCTGTAGCAGACGAAATGACAAGAAGCAGCGGGATCCCGTTACATCCTTGATGGTGACAGGTGACCAGGTTGTCAAAGTGCAGGTAAACGGGACTGTTTACATGGTTTATACTAGACACGTTGCTTTCTGTGGATTTTCCTGCCGGTGTGTGTATGTACTGGTGTAACCCACTTCAAAGCAAAGGATGCACATACTTTCAATTCAAATTTAAATCATCAGCTTTAAAGACACAAAGAATACAGATTTAAAATTTGACAATCACAACTTGTGTATTTTGATTCACCTGTGTGTACAACAGGGTATCAATACACATATATTTGCCAATAATATGTAATATGTTCGACAAATTCTCAGAATAATGAGGAGTCATATGAAAATGGATCATTGATCCACGAGGTTGGAGTCTTAAATAATTCAATATCATGTACATTTTCCAATCCAGATCGCAAGCAGGAGTATTGATTGCTCAATTTGTAAGTGGCCAGTCTATTCGAAACTCATTGTCCGTGGTTTGTAAACATATTGGCATGATTGAAGATCTTGCAATATCGCCCATGTGCATCGAAGGTGTAGCATATCAGCGGACAGAGAACACGACAGTAGGGATATGAAGAGAGGTCATTCATATTTAGAATAAAGCAATAAGCCTCGGTGGCCGAAAAGCCTTTCACGCAGTAAGCATTGTCAACTTAAGTAAGCAAGTGCAGGAGTAGTGTGTAACATAGCTTATATATAAGCCTAAGTAACTTGTTTGCTGACATAATTTCTATTCTACGTGTTCCAACCTCAATGGCGCTTTCTCATGGCTATGTCTGCCCACATGTCATGTTGGGGTGGGTGTTCATTTCATATTTCTACTTGCGTGACGCTCTGAATGATTCCAAAATGTTTATTACTTGATGTGAAGTTGAAGTGCCGGCAAATGCGAATCTTTTCATCTGCTTACAAGTGAAGTGTAGCTTAAATAACTTTATGATATATAGCAAGCAATACAGGTGAATGTGGGTCAACTCCCGCTCAGTTCTAGACAGCGTGTACTCAACCATGAGGTATGTTAATTTAGGTGGCATGAACGTGAGGAGTCTTGTCTTGGAGATGCTGACTGAACCCAGATCATGACGTCTTGACCTGCCAAAAAAGCAACACATTTTATTTCATCCAGGCATAATGTACAAATTATGCCAATGCTTCCACTTTAAGTATGCATTCTTGAAGTGTGAAATAAAATGTAAAGACCTAGACGTGTATGGTACTTAGAGTTGGGCGATGAAATTTGCGAAGCGGTGGAACAACAAGTACAAGTCATAATTTTGAGGCCCATTGTTCACGTAGGTACTTAATTATAGCTCCTAGGTGGTTAATTGCAGAGGTTGCTACCATCAAAGAACATTGGATGGAACGGAATCACCCTAAATTGGACACCTACCACAAAGAGACAACAATACCATCGACGTGCATGGGCAGGGGTATTCCCATGTAAGTTGGACCGGAACATCTGGACAAGAATTTACAAAAATACCAAAATATAAAGATCCCTATGGCTTATGGGTTTGCATTATACACTAGCCACTAATACACAAAATTATTGGAATGGAAGAAACCGTCGAAAAAAGGCCCTTTGTGGTGTCGATTGGTAACATTTTAAGGGAACTTTTCACAAATGCTAAAATACATTATCTAAATTTGCAGATTACAAACTTAAATGTGTTTATTGATCCACAACTGTCTATGATTGTGGGCAGCCACTGCAATTGTCCTACAATACCTGAAAACCACGTCCGTTTACCACCTTTTACTTTCTCGTCAAGGTCTCCTTTAATTTTTCCACAAAAGCCATACGCTTTGATTCAAACAGCCATGCACTTGTCTGCTCTATATTTTGCTTTATTAATCACGTCCCAATGCGTATGTGACATTCTATAAACTACGTCGAATTCATATCGCACCAATTGTGAACCAAAGGAACACGGCTCGAGTTACAGTGCAAAGAAAGTGTAAGTTGAATTGGAGTTGGACCTCGAGTGCCTGCCCAATAGAGCGAATTTGAGGGAGCCAAGTTTTTGAACTATAACATATTCATTGGCGTGGCATCTTTTGTCCGCACAGGTGTAATTAAATTTGCCTGGGGGCACAGACGCATGAAGAGGGCCAAGACGCAAAGACGATGTAGTTGCGAGACATGGCTTATCATTCGCAAACTGGTGCCCTTACGCTAATCTTTTGTCATAATATGCTCACACAGTGTGTGTGGTTTCTATTAACGTTTCAAGACACGACGGTCCTGTTCGAACATGGAACCAGGCAGCGTTCCACGCTGCATTAATATACAGTTAATTGATTATAGTGCTAACAAGGCATGATATAAACCATTGAGCAGAATTAGTGGGTGTCAAAGAAACCGCTCTCTAATTGCCATTTTTGGCAACGTTCATAATTGCCATCCAGGACCGCAACCACAAAAGCCTGTATCAGTTCGCATAATTAATTTTGTAAGTTGCGTAGAAGCCTATTAATTTTGTTGGCTGCTTATCCTGAGTTGTCAGCATCAGTAGCGTTGACCTTGATTACAAACCAATGACACTTGCGCAATCGATCATTGATTCGATCTTTCTGTATTTTTTATATTTCATGATTTTATGGAATCGTGTTGTAAATGTATTTTCTAACAGAGTATAACAAGCCTAGAATTATTCTTCTCTATGTGTTTTCTTGCTAGCTGAAGGTGTGAGAGTAAAACAAATATCACACGGCCAAAAAAAGACAAAATATATCAAGCACGACTACCGTAACAGGTATCAAACACCTGTGTTTAATACTTTTTACGGTGTACAAATTGCAGCATGAGCGAGTGAAACAGAAACGAAAATGTTTGAGTTGAACGGTCAACTACCTGTTATAAGTACACTAGACCTCTCTCATCATATCTAAGCGGCACAAAAATTACAGACGAAGAAATGGACAGCAGAAATGACACACAAGGATCATGCGGCAAAGTTTGGAAAGTCCTCTAAATAGTCTGAAATATAACTATCTCAATGTTATTATCCACTTCATGTAAACAGTATAAAAACAATACTAATTTCAATTCGTTATATAGATGCTCTTCCTACTGTATCGCTATTTCAAAGTCTTTGTCCAATATGAAGATCATTCTAATTCGAGCGCAGACGGTATCCTTCAGGGTTTCTGTTTAGAATCCAAGTTACAACCGTCATAGTATCTGCATCATTCACACGTCTAACGTATAACGATAAATTGTCTCAAAACACATTCCCATTCCTTAAAATCATTGTTATCTTTAGTGTTATACTAACTATGTCATCACTGCTGCATTTCAGGATCGATTTTGAGACCTAGTGGCTGTCTGCAGTCTTAAAGTTACGGCCATTGTTGATTTGCTATTGGCTACTATTTAAATTTTGCTGATCTGATCCATAATAGGATCACATTAAGTTGTTTTTATTTTATTTTTTTTTTTTTGTTTATTAATTTATTTATTTTTTTTTTTTACATTTTTCTTTAAATTGGATTATTGCATTCAAACACCTATCAAACATATTTTCTTCACTTTAGCATGAGCTCATTTAAATACACCACCTTGTTGTGGAACCCGCAGGCATGGCCCGTTGTTATACACCCAAGACAATGAAGTAATTTCTGTTAATCCGAGGATATCGAGCACCGATGTATCAGTATGCAGGTTTTCCTATTTACAAAATTATAAGTAAAGTGTCTGGTGTCGTAAATATAATTTCGTTTACTTTACTAATCAATTAAAAATATGTCAAAAGTGGCCTGAGGACAGTCACTAAAGCGTTAAATAATGTCGAAGGTAACTGTATACACTCTATTCTGCAACATGTCCAACAAATAAGACAAATCTACTTAAAAACAGGTTTCAACTTCTTGAAGTTATTTGCTACTTGATAAAGCCGAAAAGCTAAGATCGTTCCCTATGACCTTCAAAGTTTTATAGGAAAAATCACTGGCCGCCATGTAATTGTTGAATCCTTCCAGCGGTTAATTCTGGTGCACCGAAGTGGTAGTGTTGTGCTTTTGTGTATATATTATACCAACAAATGAATGGTTTTATATATATATATATATATATATATATATATATATATATATATATATATATATATATATATATATATATATGTATGTGTGTATGTGTGTGTGTGTGTGTGTGTTCGAAAACTACCTGTGTTGTATTTATGGTTTCTGTTCAATTGCTTTGCAAGAAATGGAACACAATCGTTCCACTGTTGAAAAAAAATGAGTAGTTGTCGTTTCACTGAACTTACTGGTCCACGCGTGGGAAGTCAGATCAAGAGCCCGTTACAAACTCATAACTCATCTCGAGTCTCCAGACAATATTTACCTGGGCTCAACTAGCAGAGAAAAAACTAATCTTACAGATTTGATACAGGTCCATAGAACAAACAACACAAAAGAGAAAAAAAGTATTATATACCCGGTCTTACAGAGATAGGCCTCTTAACTCTTAAAGTGCTAATCACTGCTTTAGTCGTTTTCTCATTACCGTTGAACATATAATGGTTAAAAAAAATCAAATTTCTCATGAAGATACCTTTCATTCAAATACCAGCAAGCCTAGTCTAAAGCATAAAGTAGTCTTAGTGAACAGCTTCCCGTGGGGCACTTTGCATGCATTGCTGTTGATTCAATCTTAATCAGCTCTTCATTGGTTAATATCGCAGAGAAGAGAAAGACGACAAAACAAATATATAAGAACAATTTAAAAGTGTTGAAATTCACCTAAAACGTGCTTAAGTGAAGCCTTTCTTTTTGGGGGAATCCAAAGCCATGAACCTGTTAGCCACAAGTATAGCACAAGTATTGCAGTCAAGGGCGTATCCAGAGAGTCAGTCTCTAAACATTTTTGTAACTTGTACACAATTTCGACATAGCCTCCTTACCAAGAAGTCGACAATAGGGCACAACACATAGGAGTACAGGACGTATTAAATAATATATAATCTTACCACCTTCCAACTTAGGAACAATAATAAAACTGCTCTAAAATAGTGGCCTGAATATAAACGTTGCCACTCTAAAATCACAATAAATTATGAAGCTTGGTTCGTTAACAATATCAATACAAGTAACAATTACATATCGCGTATGCAAAAGTTGCGACACATTTTACTTCAACTCAACATAAAATATCTCAATTTTATACTGTTGAGCGAACGTGCAACTTCTGAAGAATAGTTAGACATATGCATATGTACTGACGATAGAAATCCAATTCAGAAAACTTTGTGTCAGAGGTAGCTTAAACCTCTGACGTTTGTGAAATGCCGCAACCAAACGTGTCTTATCAGATATATAATCCTGTCGTAACCTTTTATGTAAGAAAGGACGGGTTTGTGCCCGTCTTCATGCACGACTTCGTGTGAATACAGGCATCATTCTGAAGAGGAAAAGAGACACCTCTGATCGGTCCTAGCTGGACGACAAACATAAATCATTAACAAAACCAGCGGCTAAATTGCACGCTTTACAGCAAAGCAAGCGTATGGAAGGGTAGTTGTGTGTTGCTGGACCGCTGACATGTTCTGGACTTTGGATTTAGGCTTGCACACACTGAAAGGGGACAAGTACCCTTACAGGTGATCTCATATTGTAAAAGAGTGAGTTAAGAATAGGATTGTGCCGTTCAAATGAGATCAACAAGTGAAAATCTAGTTGCAGAACTTTGAAATTAATATTATCTTAATTCTTCCGGCGCTAATTACAATAAAAGCTGTATTCCATTGAATTTTTACTCTGACTGATTGAAATTCCTCGTAAAAAGACCTCTCTTATTCAAGTATCAGTATGCACTCCCGGCATCGACTCGCTGAGGGCGCAAGGTAATAAAAATGAGACGCTGCGCCGAGGGAAGAAGGTCCTTCAGCAGGCAACAGCTAATGTTTCCAGAAAGAAAAACGGACCAAGGCAGCGGCTTTACACCCTTAGCACTCCCAAGAAAACTCATGAATGAGTCCAAACCCTCACACTGACAAGGTTAATTTCATTCTTCATAAAATGCTGTTCAAACGCTTTGTAAAACTTGGCTATTTCTTTGTGCAGTCCAGCTTTAAAGCGTCAGAGATATTGAGGTTTCTTGCCATTGGGAAAGCAAAGCAATGAGCCATGGTCCTATAAGTGTTTAAAACTCGAAGTACCAGCATAAATAGCATATACAGATGATCGTGTTGCATAATATGACTTACTTTTGTATGCATCTACTAGGTACTGTTTTGAGGGGTGCTTGGTAATTAATATCGCAAGTTATTCCATTTAGTTTACGTTAAAAAGACCAATTTTAGCAGGGAAACAAACAGCAAGGAAAATCTGTTTTTTAGTCAAAGTGGAATTTGATGTCTACTGACAAAACAAGCTTTTAGGCTATACTTTTTTAACTTCCTAAGAAGCAGTGTACAGCAATAATTCAATGCTATGGATACATATTCAGTTTCATTGAAGCAAAGAATGCATGCAAGTGACTTAAGCAGCAAAAGCAATGGACGATAGACTTCAGTTAAATTGACTATCGCCAAATGTGAGAAATTGAGGAAGGGGTTGCCAACTTTGTTTTATAATTGTTGCAAGCAGGTATATCTAAATTATGGCGTGAGATCTACGTTTTTGTTTTCACATATTGTTGATTATGCCGTTTCTTTGAATGGTCTAGAACATAAATTAAGTGTTGTGGTTTTACTTCATAATTCATATAGATTTCCTAAACCCATGTATGTGTAATGTGTTTGGCTTTACTCATTCGATAGCTCACTGTCATGGCATGCCATTTTTAGTAAATAATCTGATGATCATAGAATGAAATCACGGAGTGTCCTGCTATAAACGTATAAGGTTGGAGAGCATAGCACTGCAAGAAGACTATTATGTCGTTGCTACAACCTGCAGTCCAAAAGTCCTTTATTTCCAATAACATAGTGGATGTTTTTACTTAAGTTCAAAATGAAGGTGTCAGTTTAATTCCTTGGTTAGGTCTGTCTGTAGTAATTCCAGACAACATTGGCATGTGTCGGTAGAGTGTGCGTCCAGTAACAGGTGTGTGATTTGTTAACAAGAAAACAAGTGCATAACACAATAATGCCTCCCGCTGGCAATGTGGGTTGCGCGATACAAAGAACAGGTGAACACTACTCCAGCCTTCTTTTTGCGCCTTACACCGCGAGATACTTCTGGATTACACACAATAGAATAAGGATAACAGAAGAAGAGAAAAGGAAATAATATGTTCTTTGTTCTGCCCTTAGATTGTTCCAAGTGATTCAGCGTATCCCGGGAAGTATTCCCATACCTGACCACTTGTCGCTCTCAAAGACCCTTCTTTTTCAAACAATCGATCCTAAAGTTCCCATGCTTTTAATTGTCACTCCCAAAGACCTCCGTAAATTGTACTCGAGCTCAATTACGGCTCTTTTCCCTTTTGGGATGTGCACCCAAAAAGCTCCCAAAGACCCTATTTTTTCTTATTGATTTAGTTGCCATTGGGTCTGGGTTTGATCCCTTCAGTGGAGCCTACCCACCCTAAATATGGGCATTGCCCCCCCCCCCCGCCCCCGGCACTGGCCTTCCTTTGTGTGCATTGGTGGGCCCGTTTTGATAAATCCTCAAAATGTACGAATAGGTATATTCAAGATCAACTGGTTCATGTGGGTTCTCAGTAGAGGGCTCTGTTGGCGGGTAAGCTAGGTATGTGTATTTCCATTAGTTTCTAGACTAAGTATAATTTGGACCTCGGTAACTTTAGTACCACTCTACCTAGAAACAAAGCACAAAATTTCTTGTGGTAAATGGTTGCATGTAGTTCAAGTTCTCCGAATTTGATAATTTTTGCTGCAAACCTATTCAAAGTATTAATTGTCACGTTAACATAGAATTTTATAGGAGTAGACACCTCTGGCCCACAAGATTTTTTTCTTGCATCGAGTTATCTATTCACCCAAATACACATAACATCATAAATTGTGACCTATCTTATTACAAAGACCCAAAAAGTTATAGATCCTATCGAGTAACGTTTTTCCAATAGACACAATAATATGCAATCTGCCGCATATCTTCTGGTCCAATCTAACTATAACTGCATCGAAATGCTTTCTTATTGCGACAAATAAAAGCCATACAATTTAATTGGGTTCGTTTTGTGTATAAAGATGAAAATGTAAAACAACGCTGCGAACAATTGAAAACACCTTCATTTGATAAAATACGTACACATGTTAGAATTTATTTCATTAAATCATCGGCATTTGCTATGAATCCTGCGTGATCATTAAATATGCCCACCCGTGGTTTAGTAAAGCGTCAGCAGCTGAGTTTGAACGTTATCAGAGGATGTCATTCCTTGTGGTCACGTGTTCCCGGAAATCTTCGAGCAAAGATCGAATAAAGCCCTATCCACGGGGGGGGGGGGCGTTCATTAGAGTTTCCTAATTACAGGCTTATGTTTGTTCAATGTTGCCAGCGCAAACGTGCGAACCAATAAGTGGTTGGTCTCGTTCAAGCATCCAAGTCATTAGTCAGCGAACCGTGTTCAGGATGTAGATATACATCCTATGCCTGGACATTGTGATACTCAACATTACATATGTAAACTTACATAGGTAGCATGTGCGCACCACAGTATACATGGTATAATAACGGAAGTCTCATCACTTCATAATAAGACGTTAATATTATAAAGGTAATTATAACATTTGATACCAAGATATCTTAGATCGTATGTAACTTTTGGTGATATTATTTTGTGTAAAATTGACGAAAATAACCAGATTATGTATGACGGTATTTTGTGAAATGTTGATCTATGATATGCCAAATATTTATGCAGGTTTGAATAACTTTACTGCAGCTATAAAAACATCCAAAGATTGTGTGAATGTTGCCTTTTTACATCCCAAAGGTCTCGCGCAATGTTAAATATTGCGGATTTTATAGTAAATTACTGCGACCTCAACATCGAGCACGATGGACTTTAATTTACCATTACTTTACCGTCATTTCTTGGTATGTTAACGTCACTGTATTAAATTGCATTCTTATTTCAATATGTCGGGGACATTGATTTTAATTTTCACACTAAAATGTTATTACCATTATTTTTACAATGCATTGCAAATGTATCAAAGTTACATTTATAAATTTTATCCGACAACCAGTAACATCTTCAGACTAGATTTGGTATATAATGAGATTGTACACCTTGAAGAAAATTCTTAGTCTTCATGATAACGTAAAGTCACGGCTAATAGTTATTAACATACTGCAATTATTGCATGTGCACAGCGCAAGCCCTTCTTATTCCGTAAGATAAATGCGGGTGTGTTTTCTGTTTTCCCGAGTTTAAAAACTGAAAATTCCATTTTAAAAGGCTGTTTTACGAGGCAGTTGTATTTCAGCAATCTTTGGTAGCAAATCCACACCGTATATACTCCTAAGGTCTTTTTAGATTTAATCCTGTATGAGGTATTTCTCATAGCCAACAGTGAAGTGAGGTCCTGTTGCTAAGTATATATATATATATATATATATATATACATACATACATGTATCCCTATTCCAGGGGCTGAAAAATGTCTAAGGGAGTGGTCTTGTTGGGTGGTCCAATTTGATTAAAGATTAAAAAGGACGGTACATTGATAGTTGTAATATTGAAATAGACCATAATTGGAGAATATATATATATATTTATATTTATATATATATGTATATATATATATATATATATATATATATATATATATATATATATATATATATATATATATATATATATATATATATATATATATACTCCCTTAATTGGAGACTATATATATATATAGAACATGCGTGGGCTTCTTATGTTTAGACGCATACCCAGTGAACAAAATATGTTTTGCATAAATAAGCTACCGCACAACTCATGTAATATTGAAGCGAATCGGATCGAAAACGCAAATTGCAATTGTAGAATTGGGCTGTGGCAATTATAATTTTCCGTCTTTTTTTAAAATGACATCTTTTACGTAATGACGTATTTAAATATATTATGCGCAGTTGAATCGATGCACTTAATTGCATGTGTTGGCCCTGGAATATTAAATGATCGTTTTCCTAAGAACACGAGTAACTCATATAATAGACCTAAGCGTTTTAAATAATAAATGTTGATCAATAGATCACTGATTAAACTATTGATCGTTTGCTTAAACTGCCCTCGGGCATGTAAGGCTGAAACCCAAATTCCTTTCGCACTTTGTTCAGGATATTTTCAATGGCCACTATGGGCACAATTATTTGCTATCTATAGGTGATTGATTCAGTTGACGATTTGTGTTATTTTTTCCATCCTTGCATGTTACAGGTTTGACAGTAGGGGATAATGTCTGTACCAAAATGGAGGAAGATGCGGACTTCCTCGACTTGGACAAGGAGCTGCCAGCCGACAAGGACTGCCAGGTTTGCACATACATGTATATATTGGTATAGGTCAAACAAAACAGTCAAATCCGGAATTACTGGGTTTATAATGCTTGGCCTACTGAATCATGTGGTTGGTAAACTGCCGTGTTCAATTAGTGATTCCTTTATGTTGTGCGTTGATTATTCAGGCATAAGAGCGTTACACTTGCAACTTTTTTGATAATTTATTTTTGTCTGCATACATTTTGCAGTAAAATATAGTTTTTTGTTTTTATAAGAAGTGGTTTTTAGCCCTCCGATATACAACTCAGAAACAGCAGCAACAAAGCATGCCACGCATTCAATACTTGCCCTTAAAGCAATACTGGCCTGAAGCGTATCTTCACATAATGTGTGTAGATTTTCTCACAAAATTGTAGAGGTACACTGTACACACACTTGGAGCTTTCCTGGTCACATCTTAATTAAACAAAATGTGATCACTGCTCCTACGGATTCACTCTTACAAACCAATAAATGTGACTACAGGCGCCTGTCCCTGCATTTGTAATCTCTCTTACAGGACTACATACAACAGTTTGCCGTGGAAGAATACAATTTCGAGAATTATGTAACGGGAAAGTACTACGACAATGTTCCTCTGGAACAAAACCCAGAGGCGTATTTAGGTAAGAGATCAAAACTTATACGAGAATGAAAAATACCCGTCCCATTCATTTGATATTCTTTTCGACAAGGAGAAAAGTCGTCTAAAAAGTGCCTCACTTGTGCTGTGTAGTCTCCTGAAAGGAAGAGATAATGTGTATAAACCTTATGATGTTGTATTTAGATGTCCAGCGAAAAGACTAATATGATTAATCAAAGTGCTTCAGATGTGTCATAAATTTGGTGAAAATATGTGGTTTTCTTTATCTAATAAACATGAACTGTAGTTCAACAAACTAATGCACAGCAAAATAGCTTCGGCATTACCAAAATGGCGAGAATTTGCAATTACGGACTATAGCAGGCAATAATTTAAACACTGGATCCAATTTATTTTCACTGTTACTATGGTATTGATAGCACTACATTACGAATTAGGATGTGAGTAAAACGGAGACAAACGTGATGATATTCACGCAGAAATCATTCACCACGGGCTCATTGGTCGATGATAAAGCCAGTCAAGTGGATGCATTGAAATAGAATGAATAATTCCATGAATAAATTAAAAGTCTGCCAGGTGATTTGTTAATAATTGATCCCAAGACATGTGTGTCTGGCTGTAGATTCCATACAGGATCCCTATGTTGTATAAAACACTACAGAAGCGAAGCATGTGCATGTCAACAGAGATTATAATCTATGAAAAACACATTCTTTACCATTGCCACTTTGCAACTGATGATAGAAATTCAACGTAGAAACAGCCGGCAAATATATATAACTGAAGATAAGGGTGTGTCCTTCAAATGAATCTATGCAGCGTATCAAAAGATTGGACCACCCAGATATTGGATTGTTTGATCCCTTTACTCATTATCCCGTGCGAGAAGGTTACGCAATTTTCCTTGAATTGCTTTTGATGAGTTGCAGATTTAGTACGGGCATTCAGTAATTTCTACTTCAGATTGGCTTTTCGCTCTGCTGACTTGTCACTCAGAAGAGCTTATGGAATCTGCTTGCGTCCGTTATTCGTCTGTCCGTCAGACTTTTTACATTTTCACCTTCTCCTCAAAAACCGTTAAATGGAATCTTTTTATTTTGTAGCTGGTCCTGTACCAAATTTGCACAGGAGATGATGATGATTTTTTTTTATTTATACATTTTATTTATCTATTTTGTCTTCTTTTGACCTAAAAAAATGTACTTATCAAGCACTACTAAGCCATTTGCTTGTATATTGCATATAGAGTCATCTGGTAAAATTTAATGCATGAAATTTTCTGACTAAGTATAATTAAAATTTGAGATAATGTGATTAAAAAAAATGAAAAAATTAAAAAAACCATCAAGATATGTTAATTTGTGACGAAGGTATGGGATGACAAAGTTTGAGAGCGTGTGCCGGTAGGCACTACGACTGTACATGCATGTAGCAAAACAGTGCAGGTATTGTAATATTATCAAGAGCATTTTACAGAATGCTTTGATTTTACAGATGGATGTTTCCCAGGCGAGCCTCTACCATCTCAGTGATGATGATGATGATGATGATGATGATGATGATGATGATGATGATGGTGGTGGTGGTGGTGGTGGTGGTGGTGGTGATGATGATGATGATGATGATGATGATGATGATGATGATGATGATGATGATGATGATGATGATGATGATGATGATGATGATATAACTTTTCTTTTTATGAATTTTTAGAGGGTGTGTGTATGAGTGTGTTTTGGGTGGGTTTTTCTTTCCTTATTGTTTCCTGTACTTATTCTTTTAACCAAAGTTTCTTCTTCTAAGGAACTACCTGGCCAATTGCCTAGATATTGCATACAGTGTCAGCTGGCGTTGCATACAATGAAAACTTGTTATAATGACGCCATCTGCTCCCTAAGAAATGTATCAGATAAACGAATCAAACAACAAGGAAAATGAACTTTTGCAATTCAAAACTTGTGACATTATAATGAATATTTCGGATATCCGAGTGTCGTTATAATGAGCTTACACTGTAGTTCACATTTTGGCCACCACGTGGCGCTGTGGTTCGTATGTTTGTGTGTGTGTGAAGACTATTTTCGACTTTTGTAGGACAGGTGAACCGACTAATTTAAAAATCTTTTCATGGTATAGTGACTCAGAAAATCTTATATACTGGCTTATATCTTGGTAATGGTGGATCCCAGGCCCACACTTACTATTAAACATTAATAGGAAAATACTTTTCAGGTTTCTTTTAGAGTTGTTAATATTGACCTTGAGTAGTATTGAAAGATTAAACGGACACGTTGGCGTATGTCTTTGTTATGGCGGATCCTATACCCATGGTTACTGTTAGACATCAATAGGAAAGTATCAATGGGGTTTCTTTTGGTGACTTTACCTTTGACGTTGAATGACCTTGAAAGGTCAGACTGACATTTTGGTCTGTGTATTGTCAAACGTTGGATCAACTGTTGATCAGCAGTAACACAGTACATATTTTGGGGAATGAAGTCTGTACTTGCTCGCTCGCGTCAGCAGAGCATAGGGTCATCATGATCTTCTTGTTTTTTGCACAGTTGGACGATTGCTTTACAGCATACGAAAGTAAAACATACATTTTAGAAAATTTAAGTTCATAACACTGATATTTAATTTCAGTGCATGAGGGTCGAAGATTCCTTGTCGTAGAAATTGATCGACATGAAACTCGTTTCCTTTTCTGGTATTGTGAGCCAGACTACTCTACATTTGTTGTGATAGCGGTATGTCTAGGGGCTACGTAAAAAACCCTTGTTCTTTTCGTTTGTTACTTGCTTCGAAATAAACGTATGTTCTTGCGCAAGTCTGTGGATTGCCACCGACTGTAACCAAGAACGTCTGAGATCCGTAACATATGGAACATTGCAAGATCGCTGTGTCAGCTGATGGTCACATGCAGTGGCCGAATTCTGAACGTCTTTTATCCTATTTTTATTGAATAACAGAATTTCACAAAAGCATGCACAATACACAGTTTACAAAATTAGCACTATTTTGGGATATATATATATATATATATATATATATATATATATATATATATATATATATATATATATACATACATACATACATACATACATACATACATACGTGCACATATGTAAAATGTATAATAAATTCGCATGTTGCATTGTTAAAAACAAATGAGGAGACTTTGGGTAAGCCTATAGTATGTTCACGCTTTGAGTAGAGGCGATTGTCTGATATCTACAGGTGTCCATCCACTGGCAATTTTCAGACAAATCCATGACTGCAAAAGTAGACAAACTATTGTTCGTCAGTTGTTTTGTGTGGCTTAAAGCAATTTTATGTTTCAAATAGATGTGCTAGCTCGTCAAAGTCTTCGCAGTAAAAAGAAACCAAAGAAAGAGAAAGAAATAATTCCACACAACGGCGGTAATGACGTCACGGATAAAGATGTGGAAGATTTTAAACTGGACAATGATAGCGTCATCGAATATTTCACAACCCAAGACATTACGGACAAGCACCATCGAGAAACTGTGAGTAGCTGAATTGCAAAAAGTCCAACCAGAAAGCATAGTACTTTAACAGATTAATTTTACACAACTACATTCTAACTTAGTGATGGTATTCCTGTGAATTTACTTTAAATGCGGTACTGGAATTGTTTTGGACGGTTGCAGCTACCCCAACTTTCATAATTGTTTGATGAGGCACAGTATTCTTGAAGTCTCCAAAGAAATTTTAGCACCGGTATGCAAGTAAAACGTACAATAATGTCACATATGTTCCCTTGTCACAAACAAATCCATCAATTCTGTAGAGTGTAAACAGTTTTCGATATATTGAATATCTAATTTGAATATATTTGAGTTCCTTCCTGTTCAACTGGGAAAAAGCACAGTCATATCCAGCAATTCTTGAGGTGATCAGCAAAATCGCTCTTTTTCTTTCTTTCACAAATCAATATGGCACACTGTCCTCTTGACAAATTAATTTCTGCGAGTTTGAAATGCACATTTAAATCCAATTTATCAACATTATTTTTGCATTTAAATTTCTACCTGCCCATTTTCTTAATCATGTGTCAAATCTGCGGTCCCATTAGACACTGGAAGTAATACAAGGTAAAATATCCGTTGTCAAACTACTTTCTTCATTTCCAATTATGTATTGTTAAATTTCAATCAACGCAATGCTTCCTCACTGACCAACCAATCAAGGTATACGGTGAGGGTTAACTCTTACCTCATCATTTTAAACGACACAGTTAACAGCTTTAAGATGTTGGGCTCATGTACTTTCATTAAAAACATTTGATGAAAGCGCAATATCAAATTAATGGGGAAAAAGCAAAGCAGTTGACATTTGATGGTGGCAGTCGTTGGCGACGGCCTACCGAAAAAAAAACTTACATTTAGGTCTGCCTAATAAGTGGATACTACGATGGATCGACTATATTTAATTTGTTTTAAAAACGTACCATGGAACCTTTGCTTTGAGATTCAATGAACCTGCGTCTAAAATGCTATATCCTAAGTTTCATGGAAGCTTTGATCATAGACAGAAGCTCACTATTGATGTAGGGTTACTAGAAAAAAGAACCAAAATTGAGGGAACATAACGCGAAATGGCAGTCAGCGCATACCATCGATTTCTCGACTAGGTCCTCACATGTGTGACATGTCTGTAACCTTCTGCGCAAAGAACAAAATGGCAAAGCGCGAGTACAAGATTGCATGCCTTTACGATCTGGGATTTGAGAGAGAGAGAGAGAGAGAGAGAGAGAGAGAGAGAGAGAGAGAGAGAGAGAGAGAGAGAGAGAGAGAGAGAAGAATGTTAGCAATTCTTGTTGCATCAATCTAAATATACTTTTTATCTCACAGCTTCTGCCATTGTTCATGTGGATTAAAAAAGACCCAATTTACCAAACCTGAATATTTATAACATTTGATCGGATACGAATGAAAGGGGTATAAAATCATACATTGCGTAAGTCTGTCGATCAAGTGCGATGCCATTTAGAAATCCGGCTGATATCAACATATGAAGCTGATACAAAATGTCTGAACGAGGGTAACAAAGGAACATATATCTGTTGTACATAGTATCTATTTAGCTTACATGGACTAATACAAGAAGAGGAATCAGCTAGCTCTGCCAGTGCATGAACTCCATACAAGATCCTGTCTTCTATTTGCTTACCCCATTCTCTCCGATATGCCACCAGAGGCACGCTCATGAATTCCGTGGCCTTTCATACCGGTTGCTGTATATTAGTACAACAAATATTTACTGCGTTTGATGTTTTCTCAAGGTGTCATCGTTTATAGGGAGCTCCCTCGTGTTGTTTTAACCGCATTTAGCTTCAGCAGCAAAGAAATACTTGCTTTTAGTGGAAAATTACTATGCTCTCGTCCATTGTCAATGGCCCATTGCAGAGTTTTTCTATCATCTTATGTCTGTCCATTGCCATTTCAGACTGGTGATTCAAGTGGGACAGGCGTGCATAAAAGAGGAAAATCAGCCACCAAGAAGGTCAGCTTCCGAGATGAACATATCACAAGGGAACCTAACGGAACCAAGAGCAGCCATCTGGAGTACATATTTGCGGAGGAAGATGATAATCACTCGAGGTTTATCAGATCTGTTCAAGGTAATTGTCGAGACAAAGCAACAAAGGACAAGGCCAATGCTAAGCCTCGTTATAAATCCAAGATGGAGACTGAGCCGTCTCAAAGGCCCAAGTCGGTTACTACTCAGGGAATCATACAACACTGTGAAGAAATTGAAAGATCCTACGTGACGTCACCGAAAGACAGAAAGCATAAAGCAAGGGGAAAACCATATAGCAGCACTTCTGTAGGATCAGCCAAAAATAAACGCTTTAAGTTTCCATCCCTGGAAAGGTTTAAAGGGAAGAAAGACAAAGATAACCATGACATCATTATGGCTTATGGAAGTCCCAGTGTTGGTGGCCAATTGTATGAACAGGATGAAATTTCTACTGCACCTCACCCTGGCTTTGTTGGGAGGACAATGCAGTCTTATAAACCAAACGATGTTCAAGGCGATAAACCCATAAGTTCAAGTGTGACACAACTTGTTCCAAATCACAAATCTAAACCATTGATAGATACCCATATGCACCCGTGTGCACGCTCTCGTATATACTCACAGGATTCTCCCACCAGTGCCAGTTCAAATTCATATGATGGTGATTTGACCATCAGTATATCAAGTTCTATCTCCATGGAAGAATTTGATCACCCGAGTGATAGTCCAGTGCAAGGTTTTCACGATAAGGTTCCTAGGGCAGGTATTTTGCGAGGAACGAAAAATAAAGACAACAATTCAGAGAACATGGAGCCAACTATGAACCAACTGCAAATAACAACTGACGGATTACGTCATGCAGCCAAGCCTAATGCACGTGGTGTTAATATGGTCGAATATGTGACGTCTAATCCGGATGAAAGTTTATCCATAGACGTGGTTGACGTAGATGAGGAAGAGACTGGTATATCTGGTCTAGTGCTTCGAGCGGCAAGGACAGGAAATCTTCAAGGTCTGGTGAGTTGATTTTTAAGCTAATCACATGGCATAATTCCCTTTGCAGTACCACGTTCATTATTGAACCTAACTCGAATTTTATTAACCTACCTCGAAAGAAATACATCTGATATCTCTATGTCGAAAGTTCATGTGTACATGTTATGTTGTTTAATTCTGTTGTTGCTTTTTTTCCTTATGAGTTTGTAACTGTTGTACTATGTATCATTTTTGTATTTGTGTGTACTTTGCTGTGTTTGTATTTTCTTTATGCGGTACATGACAAAATACCATCTTTTTTATTCTATGGTGCAGTCAATAGAGTTTATTTCGTGTATAAAATATAATGTCAAATTAGTACAACGGATGAAAACAATTGAGGCAGTGCAATATTCTGTTTTTAATCGGATAGTCTTTGCGTTCTAGGGAGCAGATGACAAAGTGTAGGGTCAGAATTAATCACAATAGAATATGACATTAGTCAATCTCATTCCTGTCATTAACCAAGAACCAGTAATGCTCTGCTTAGAACAGGCAAGTTAAAGTTCAGACTTCACATGAACTTGATCTTGAGCAGGTGATGTCTTCTGTATCTTCAGATGCACACTCTGCCCCAAATCTCAGAAGAAGAATGCCTTCATATACAAGATCATCATGGAAACAATATGCTTCATCTGAGCGCTGCCGGAGGCCACATGAGCTGTTTGGAGTATTTAAGCGAGCAATTCCCTGCTCTCTTATTGGAGGAAAACAGGTCTAAATTGTGTCCAGCAGGAGCTGCTATAAAAGTAAGCCTATCTATAAATACCTTTGCTCCAACACATTATCCGTGACCGGGTGTTTTGAATTGTAATCTTTTTAATTCTGCGTCTTTGCAAATCATTGTGACTAAATGTTGTGGACAAACTGTAAGAGTATGCCAGGAGGGGCATCGATGAAATGTTTTGGCATGTTGCGGTGGGCTCTTCATTGAGAAAGGCGGTTAATTCGCTATTTTACGAGATAAGAAACCCGTGTATGGTTTAGAATTGGAGTGAGTCAGTGCCTGTTAAATATCAAATGAATTTTCAGCGAGGTAAATTCTTCTGCACCGAAGGGGAAAAGCTGTATGTTTAGACGGTTGCATGTGTTTTTTTTTCTTCTAATTTTGAAGGTAAAGGCCGGCGACTGATGTGCGATGCACTGTCGCAAGCGGTGTTTCCGGTTAGAACGAAATGATTCTTGATTGGACACCACTAGCCGCGAACGAGCGTCGAAGCGGCTCCTGGCTTCCTTGTGCAGAATCATTGAGTCCCAACCAGAAACACATGCGAATGATGGTTTGTATTTGTCTGATAATGTTTCAATGTAATGTTCTGTTAAAGTAGGCAACAAACAATAATTTTTAAGCAAAAAGAGGCCCCAAATACGCAGAAAAGCAAAACCAGCCAACACTGCCAGTCGTAGATGAATTGGCCTATATTTCTAGAAATGAAATGTGGTCCAATTTTGAATGGGGCTGTAAGTTGACAACGAGCCAAGCAGGCATGGCAGTGCAAGGCGAGGAATAAGAAACAGTGGCAACTGACAATACATAGAACGATGACTTTATTTGCAAACCAAACCGCGGCTTGAAAGAGGAAGTGGAAATTTACTTGTACTTGGGTCCGCGAACAAGGCGCTCATTACCAAATATTGTGCTGTGCTATGTGATGTGAAACAGCAGACGGGATAGCCGTAACACATACCTTTATTACCTTCCCAAGGGCTGCTTTATGGGATGAAACGCTGAAATGTTGTGCACTGTTGACGGCTCAAACAGTACCAGTATTCAGCCTACTGAGCTGATGGAGGATGACCTTAGCCGTGAATGATTTTCTGTTCAAAGTGTGTTTGCCCACATGGTCACACCATTTTCTTTCTTTGCAGCATGGGCAAATAGAAATTCTAGACTGGATGTTGGACAATGTCCCCACGATGACAGAGCAACACCCGCTCGCGTTCAAGCAATCTCTGATACATTGTGCTGCTAAATTTGGTCAAGTGCGTGCCTGCTTCTAAAAAGTATTTTTTAATTTTGTGAGATTAGAAAAATATCTATATTAGTATAATTTATCACACGTCGTATACTTTACTTCCACAAGCAATTGGTAAATTATGTACAAATAATCTAAAAGACATGCCTGAAATAAAGCCTTCATTTTAAGTTCATTTAAAAGTTAACAATCCCTTGCATTATAGCATATACAGTTAAGATTATACTTTTTATCCATGTTACAATATTAACCATCCCTTGCATTATAGCATATACAGTGTAGATTATACATTTTATCCATTTTACAACATAACTGTTGATCATTGGTACTGGTATGTTGTGAAAAATTCTCTGTGGCTCTTCTTTGCATTAATTGGGATCATTTTGCGACTTCGTCATTAAAGAAAACATTTTCAATTAAATAGCTAATACAAGATGATAATGCAGTGCCTGTCTTTATGCCATTTTCAA
The DNA here is from genome assembly GCA_964020975.1 of Hermodice carunculata. NCBI lineage: Eukaryota > Metazoa > Annelida > Polychaeta > Eunicida > Amphinomidae > Hermodice > Hermodice carunculata. Next base: position 61,812,268 of record OZ026630.1, on the reverse strand, counting down.
GTATTTCAGTCCATAGTAGATGAAGGAGAAAGTAGATGAAGGAGAAGTGCAACTCATAGCATATTAGAAAATAAAATTGATATTTCACAGGATGGTTGTCTGCAATTGTTACTCGCTAAAATGGTCAGTGACGGAGGTTCGGGCCACATTGCTGACCAAAGTGGCAACACGGCCGCGCACCTGGCGGCAAAATACGGACACCTTACTTGTTTGCAGGTAAATATTATTAGGCAAGAGCCTACTTTAATCATCATCCGGAAATGCTACAATACCGAATAAACAGCTGTGATTATCTGGGTATTCTATAAGACACAGTACAACCTTACCATAAAGTTGAATTTTCATCTTTCATTTTTCCGTTTGATAATGCATGGACATATTTGTATTTCTCCCTTATTAAGAATGAAAATATTTGTATATCTCTCTTATTAAGAATGAAACTATTTGTAGTTCTTAAGGTCATTACTACTGTTATGGAAATTGCAAACGGGTAATTTTGAATTTTGAACATTAAAATCTGTTCAATACACGAACTAAAAATTACACAAAACATAAATTTTTAGGTTAAAATATCCAGACCTTACAGACACTCAGCCGTGGAAAACAGAGAGACGTAGTAAAAAGTAGTTAAACAATATAAAGACTTTAGATACACCTGAATCCTGTAAAAGGGAGCATAATAACTTAGGAACTTATAACTGCCTAACTCCATATGGATTGAATGATGAAGGAATCTGGCATAAAATATGTCGAGAGTAAAGAAATGTAAATATATATCACTGACGGTAGTTGTTTGGTATATTGTGGAATTGTATTCCATAAAGTTGGTCCATGGTGTTAAAGAACCGATACTGGCGCCCAGTAGTTGAAACTCTGTCTATTTCTGTTTCTGACCAGTCAATTATTATTATCATGAATTTCCGGGCTTTATATTCGTTTAAGTTGGAATTGTGAAGAATGCATGGAACTTCCTTCTGAAGTTTACAAAGCAGTTTCATTCGATAGTGGTACCACACAAACGCCTTTGTGTAATGCTCAGAACACGATACAATTGATTTCGACTAGTATGATGCATATTTTGTTTTGCTTTAATTTTTCTTCTTTTTTATTGAATTTAGGAATCCTTGTGTTAGGCATGGTTCTCTCCATTTTTACTCCAGCGAAAATGTTTTGACAGTAATTGTGTGAAAACAGTGATGTTGAAAATCCTTTTAACGTCTGCAAAAAAGATTGATTTGTATCACAACTTTAAATCATATATAGTTCCAGTCATGCAAACGAAGATGGGTTTTAAACTATTTAATATATGGGAGGGCACATTGTTAGTTGTTTGTGAGATTATTAGCACATGCAGTTTGGACAATCACAAAACAGGAGATTGAAGAGTGTGATAAACTCTACCTTTGCAGACTTTAATGGAGCATGAGGCCAGTGACATAGGTGTGGTGAAGGAAAACCATTTAGGTCACACCCCCTGTCAGTATGCGGATTTCCACAATCATCGCCAGTGCGTCAGTTACCTGAGCATTGCAGATTCATGTTTGAAGCTGGCAGCAGATGTCATAAAACTTCAGCAAGAATTAGAAGGGTTAGTGTTGAACGGCACACTCTGTGTGTGTGTGTGTGTGTGTTTGAAGTGTTAAATTATAATATCCCCAACAACAAGATGGAATGAAATTATTCTGCCGTGCAAGGATGGGCGGTAGTTGTACAGTACAATGTCATGTTCACATGAACTATGATGCAACTTGCGAGATGTCTTTTTAAAAACATCAAGTGCCTCCGGCTGTGCCCAGGTAACGAATTAAACTGACGTCAAAGAAGGTAATGTGCAAAAGAGGAAAGAATATCCATTTTAACATGCGTCAACTAATGCCCAAGTTACCTAAGGTCTAATAAAAATATGTGTGTGGTTCCGGGAACCTGACAAACCCTACCAGAAAGGCCCAACCCTAAAATTAATGGAAGAAGATAAAATAGTTTCAACTTCAAATCGCCCTTCACTTTTAAAAATTGATTGATTGGAAAATTTTATCGAGAAAATGACCATTGTGGGCCGTTATTTTGCAGTAAAGTCAACTCAAACACAGCGTTTTATTTTGACTTGTCTGGAGGGTTAACTTGGGCTGGGGAAACAGCAAAGGTGCATAGCCACAGTCGTTCGGTGAAACAGCATAGGACTTGTTGTTCGGTGATCGTATTCGTCATATTTTGTTAGGTTCCAGGTGTCCGTTCTCTGAGTTATCAGGGCAAACGGTCGTTAAAATACTTTCAAAACATTACTATCTTAACTTAAATATGCCCGCTGGGTTGTGTCTGAAGCAGTTATCATCGTTGGTTTCAAATCCAAATGCGACATGATACCTTGGGCCGCCACGTAGTGACCGCCATTGTTAAGAGGTGGCTTTACTTAGCATATCTTGTGTGCCAACCAGGTTCTCCATAAAAGAAAAGAGAAAAAGCTGCACTATATTGCCGTGAATATAACACAAAGACATAAACTTTTGTTTAAATATATATTCACTTACACAATACAAGAAAAGCACAGCAACTGGGGAAACAGCTAGTTCGTCTTTTCAAAGTCCATGTTAACTTCACAAATGTTCCCATTTGCAAGAGGGGTTTATATAAGGCTTGGCCCTTCTCCCCAATTATTTTCATTGAATAAAATATGTTTAAACTAAATGTTCACATGTTCACAAACGTATTGGTGGGTCCTGGCTTGTCCAGTCGACCTCAGGGCTACAACTCAGAAGCAAAGAGCAGTATCAGGAAAAAATAAAACCTGGAGAATTATCTTGAAAATAGTGGGAAAACCAGATTTTAATTGTAACGGCCAAACTGTGATTTAGTTTCCAATTTTCTTACTCCTGGTCTTATCAATAGCTCAAAAATGACTTTTCAAGACACGTAGATTAGATTATAAATGTGAATCTCATAAGATCCAGAAACTACAAAATATTATGTTTGATTTGTTTCGTTAGAACTACGGTTTGGATATGGTAATGACACTGTCTAATAGATCACACAAAATCTCTCAACTAGCCAATACTCACTTAATAAACGCCAGGCAGGAACACTGCCGGTAATTGTACACACACACCAGTAACTATGTGTATGGGCCTGACAAATTCTGATGTCTGACACTGATCTGCAGCACCTGGTCCTTGTTATTTGAGACAGACTGCCCTGAAACCTTAAGCCTATCCCCAGTGTGATCGCCTTTCACTTACTGAATCCATCAGGTAGGTCCTTCTTGACCAATCAAAACTAAGCAACAGCTGTGATCACTCAAACACTTCCTGACATGCTGATACTTGGCATTTTAACTGTCTCGCATCCCAAAAGTGCTTTTGCTGCAACTTTAATCTGCAGCCACTGTATATATTATACAACAGATTAACTTGCATGTTTTTCTATTTGTCAACATATAACACCATTTTGAACATTGCACAATGCAATGCGGGACAATCACATAAAAATACATTTGATTTAGATCTCAAAGTGAATTGCAGCCACAGCATATATCACATCCTTATTGATGTTCCTTAACATTTGTAAAATATGTGCGTTTGATTGCATATATTATACCCCATCCCGGTCGTCCCAATAGTATCCTCTTTTATTACAAACCATTGGGTGGGCAATCAACGATTTTGAATATGGCAGCCAAGTCTGTGGGTCAGTCCACATTGGATATTTTGAAGAGGCAGTATCCCAAATATTTGTGTGATTAGTGTTAAGGGAAGGTTAATATGCCAAATGAATTTAATGTACAATATATAATAGGACTTTTATAGAGGGACCATTACCTGAAAATGTAAATACAATGCCGTACAGCTAACAGTTGTAGGCAGTGGTGGGCCCCATAATATGGATTTTGTATGAGACACTGAAGTTGCCCCCAGGATATAAATTAAGTAGCACCTCTAGTCGGACCTGCCAAGCCCCCCCCCCCCCCCTTCCCCGTTGAGTGAAAGATTGAGCTTAGGGGAGAAGATTGCCTCAATAGTGGATACAGGTCCGAAAGTACCGGCGGTTGTTTACATAAATGGTAATGAGAAGACTTCCCTGCCTATGAAGAGATGCGTAACTTCGTTCAGCGCTTTTCATTGATCAACTAAATGTCGGTTTATTCACAAAGAGTTGTGGTGCATGGTTAAATAACTTCACTTTAACTTGATTTCTATATTGTTCGTAAAACACCCGTATAAGTCGGTCTTTCCTGAATGCAGCCCACATAAACAGCACAAGAATTTGTACATTTGCTGTTGGAATATTACGTGCAAGTTATACTGAATTTTGCATTTTATGAACAAGTGAATTTGAACAGAAACCTTTTGATTAACACGTCTGTGGTTTCGTTTACTCAGCATGAAATTCGCGTATCGTTAATGGATGTGTATTTTATGAGAAGTATGTCAATAACATAGCTTAAGCATTAATGAAATGGATGTCTCTCCTTGCAGTGTGAAAAAAGTGAACGAGGCCTTGATATCTCACCTGACTGAGGTAGGTCTTGAATTGACAACAATTGGATCCAAATAGTGGAAAAAGTCATTTTGACCAACGTACTAGTAGTGAAGAATGATAGATATTTGAATGCGTAGTATTTATAAAATTCTTATCCATTGATGGAGAAAAAATGGATTTACCTTGTCCTTGTGGTGAGGTAGTGTGTCACCATATATATAGATTGATACAGGTCTTTCGTAATTGAATCCGATCTGTATAAGGTACAGTATGATTCATGAAAGCAAGGTTTTTTTTCCTTTTTTTTTGGGGGGGGGCGAGGGTTGGGTAAGGTCTTTTTCTTTTTTCTTTTTTCTTTTTTTGTTTGGTTTGGTTTAGGGAGTGTTTTTTTAGTTTGCGTGTTTTGTTTTATCAGTAGTTTTGTTTTGATGCTGCTGTGAAATTAACAACTTGATACCATAGTACAGCGGCGGCCTAAATCTAGGTATCAAATCAATAGCGTCTGTTCATTGCCTCCTAAACAGAGCAATATCCGTATATTCGTCTCTGGCAGAGTAGTAGACATGATACACAACTTTTTTTCCTCCTTTTTTTTTGGGGGGGGGGGTGTTTGGTTTGGTTTGGGGAGTGTTTTTGTCGTTTATTAGTAGGTTTGTTTTGATGCTGCCTTGAACTTAGCAACTTGATACTATAGTACAGCGGCGGCCTAAATCTAGCTATCAAATCAATAACGTCTGTTCATTGCCTCCTAAACAGAGCAATATCCGTATATTCTTCTCTGGCAGAGCAGTAGACATGATACAGAACTTTTTTCCTCTTTTGGGGGGTTGGGTTTTTTTTTGGTTTTTTTTTTTTGGTTTTTTTGTTTTGTTTTTTTTTTTTTTTGTTTGTTTGTTTGTTTGTTTGTTTTTGTTGTTGTTGTTTTTTTTCCTTCTTTTTTGGGGGGGGTCTTTTTGTTTGGTTTTGTTTGGGGAGTGTTTTTGTCGTTTTATTAGTAGTTCTGTTTTGATGTTGCCTTGAAATTAGCAACTTGATACTATAGTACAGCGGCGGCCTAAATCTAGGTTTCAAATCAATAACGTCTGTTCATTGCCTCCTAAACAGAGCAATATCCGTATTGTCTTATGTGGTAGTGTAGTAGACATGATACAGAACTTTTTTCCTCTTTTTGGGGGTTGGGTTTTTTGTTGTTTTTTTTGTTTGTTTGTTTTTTTGTTTTTTTTTTTTGTTATTTTTTTTCTTTTCGGTTTTTTTTTTGTTTTTTTTTTTCTTTTTCTATTTCTCTTTTGTTTGGGTTGGTTTGAGGAGTGCTCTTTCTTTTTTTTAGTGTTATCAGTAGTTTTGTTTTGATGCTGCTGTGAAATTAGCAACTTGATATGATGGTACGGCGGCGGCCTAAATCTAGGTATCAAATCAATAACGTCTGTTCATTGCCTCCTAAACAGAGCAATATCCGTATTGTCTTCTCTGGTAGTGTAGTAGACATGATACAGAACTTTTTTCCTCTTTTTGGGGTTAGGGTTGGGGTTGGGGTCTTTTTTTTCTTTTTTTCTTTTTTTTTTTTTTCTTTTTTTCTCTTTTGTTTGGGTTGGTTTGGGGAGTGGTTTTTTTTTTTTTAGTGTTATCAGTAGTTTTGTTTTGATGCTGCTGTGAAATTAACAACTTGATATGATAGTACGGCGGCGGCCTAAATCTAGGTATCAAATCAATAGCGTCTATTCATTGCCTCCTAAATAGAGCAATATCCGTATTTTCTTCTCTGGTAGTGTAGTAGACATGATACAGAACTTGGTCTGTTTCGGAAACAAATTTGAACAAAGATTCTCACCAGAATTAGGCGCAACGTAGTGAAGACTACTGCAGGTTAACGGTTTTTCAGAATATATTTAGCAGACTTTAATGGAAACAATACTCTCCTTTCCCTTGCAGTCGTTGTCAATCGGAAACCACCTTGCAGGATTAGGCGAAAGGGGAGGCGAATTCTATGCTAAAAGTCAGCAGATACGGCACGATTTTGTAGATCTCACAGACAATCTGTTCAGACAGATTCAAGATCTCAGTGCCGAAAATTCCGCCTTGCGACAACACTTGAACGGGGGCGTGAAAAGTCCACATCAACAGTAAGAATGAGCAATTTTTCGTCCCGGAGGGACCTTACGCGGATGTATTCACGTTAAATTTTAGTTCAATTAAAACTGTCTGAAAGGGTCTATCGTCGTAAATGTCATTTGATTATTTGCTGTCTTCAAAAATAAGGAGCTAATGGAGCATGTCTGAATGATCCATATTTATTTTTAAAATGCTTTAAAGATCTGAAGTGTTGCCAAATACGTTTGCTTATAGTTGCCGGTATGTATATTCAATCAAATAATAAATCAAATTGGATAGGAGTTTAGACATCCCGGACCTATGACAGTTACGCAAAGACTGTGGTAAGTACGCGTTTTTAAACTCCCATAGATTGAAAGGAACACATGCATGTTATGTAAAATTGCATTTTGAGAGGTGAGCAAGATTTTTTACAAACGTTTGAGGTAATATGATTGACACAATATGTTTTAAAAGAAATGTTACAGGTCTTGATGCTGCAAGCTATATGCAAGGTTTGTAATTTGATCACAGAATATAACCAATTGATAAATCTGACGTCTTGTTTGGTTGCTTGCTTTTTAGACAAGACCTAGCAGATTTAGCACGTCGGACGGCAATACTTCGAAGGCAGTCAGAAGAACTTGGAGATTTTGCGGACTACAGATCAAACCAGCAGTGTCTCTTGAAATTGAAGGAGGTTGAGCAACAATGGATGAATGAGAAGATGGATACTGTTTCAGATGGACGAGACTTCTCAAATAAAGCCAGGAAACTTGTAAGGTACATGTAAGCCTTAATAATTTTCAGTTTTTGATTTGACTTTTTATCATATTAACAAAAAAAGAACACAACTGGACTGTGCCATCAGGGCAACCCGTATTATGTATTTGTGGTTCTCTTTCATGAAAACTTCTTATTCAGAAGAAATTCGTGACATAAAACTTGGAAAATGCACTGACCGTCGCATAAAATGATGCTCTCTTGCTTTGCATTGGGCTAAAAAAAACATGCCCCGTAAATAGGCGATTGCTTAAACACTTCAAGCTGACCAGTCTGCATGTCATTTTAATGTAAAGCTTATACTCACAGCACCAGCAAGCAACATCCAGAGCTAAAGTCGGCAATTTTGATTGGCTTCAATGACTTTGTCCCCAGAAGCTGACTAACAGCCAAAAAGAACGTTTTAGTTCCAATTGATTAAAGATGGTTGACACATACACACAGCCCATTGCCTGTGGGTATGTGAGCCCAGAAAGTTGCGAATGCAAGATAGGCAATGTGCAAAATGTGATGCTCATAGACCGACCACGTAGAGGTACAAAACATACTTTCTCCTCAGTGTATGTTGATAAAATGCTGCGGGTAATACATTTTGTATGGAATAGATATGACTATAATGTATATGTATACGTGTGTGTGTGTGTGTGTGTGTGTGTGTGTGTGTGTGTGTGTGTGTGTGTGTGTGTGCGCGCGCGCGCGCGCGCGCCAGACAGGACAGGTCCTCGGAGTGAATATATGGTCTAAGTTCTCACCTAATGTTGATGCAGTATAAAACGTATTTTATATATTTACAAAAATATCACTCTTACGTATCTGTGAATTACGCCAACAATCATATATATAATAGAATAGCGTGGCATTTGTGATGTTTTACAAAATGAACTGCCTACATAGCAGCCTCCCAGACTCGCTTGAGTTACTGGTGTGGGCGCTCGTCGGCAACACAATATCAACGCCCAGTCACGGCGGCTATGGAGGCAACAGATGAAATGCAAGCCTTCTATCTTTTTTTTTTTTTTTTTTTTTTTTTTTGTTTGTTTGTTTAGGTTTTTGTTTCGCAAAAGATGAATATCACTTTTTAAATTTTCAATTTTCAATTTCTGTCACTACTGCCGATTATTGTTATAATCATATAAGAAACTTTGTCAGTCGAACAGAGTAACTGATATGTGTCACCTATCTCCTAACTAATCAATTTATTATGTGTATGTCGATCTGTTTACGTGGTTATCATGGAAATAGTATACAGACCGTTCATCGCAGCGTGAGAAAAAATATGTACGAATACATTATTTTGTTTTTCCAGAGAAGAAATAAACAAATACAAAGAAAAACTTAGAGAAGACCGAGAATCCTTCAGGAAAAGTAAAGACACTTCGAGCCATTCTACGTGGCTACCTCACAAGCACAAAGTTGAAAATACACGATCATCTTTGTTGATTATAACAAATGATTCCGACGTGCAAAATAACAGTACAAATACTGAAAGTGCTTCCATTACGGAGAGTCCTACAATCGAAATGGACAGTGCACTAGGTGGTGATATCCTTTCACCCTGCAAGATCAATAATGCAAAAACTGGAAAGACCCCTAGCGTTTTAGATGGGGACAATAATTCTGTGACCGATATGGTGGGACACGGGTCTATTTCAAGTCTTTCTGAAAACGAAAAAAGATGGTATCAAGATAAGCAAACACATGTGCTCGACATCAGCGGCCCGGGATTTACTTCAGATAGAGTTTCTATGACCGAAATGCAAAACGGTGCACGCAGAAACGATAATATGGCCATAAAAGACGACGTGTCTACAGAGGATGATCCAAAGTGCGATTCCGATATCAAGTCTACCAGCACTGATACCACAATATACCTCACACCACTGGATGAAAGTTCCAAATTTTATGATGAATACTCCGGTAAATATGCCAGGCAGTTGCTTGTGGATATTGAGGAAGGGTTTTCTCCAGATGATGCTCTTGCCAGAGTTGAGGACACAGAAGAGGTCACGAGACTAGATCGTGTTGCTCAACACATTAATTCAATTAACCAAGCTCAGGAGTCCCAGGCCAATCTCATAGAAACCGTGTCTGCTTCTCACTCTCACAACACGTCTGTAGATTTGGCCATTGACCGCAGTTTGAAGGATCTTGATGAATGCCGCGAATCCAATACTGATGAACCAAAAGTCAGTTCGGAGAGACATAATGAGTGTAATCAAGCTACACCAGGCCCCTCGCAGCATTCTCATTCTCGAGGCAAAAAGTCAGCTAAATCCAGTGATGTATCGAGTTCTTCCCTAAAGAGTAACAGGAGAAAGAATGGAGCAATTTCTAATGACAGTCTGGTGATTGAGGAATTACCTTCGATGGGACCAAGGGGACTTAGGGACTTTGATTCTTGGATGCCTTCCAGACCGTCCAAGTCAAAAAAACAAAAAGATCATTCCAGCATAAAAACTTTAGAGCTTTCAGAGACTGACTTTCATGAGACTTATGATAGACCCATTATCAGTGCTGATGAAGATACAAAAACGTTGATGTGTCTCCCTTCAGAACACGATGGACCGGCTGCACAGATTGATAATTTAAAGAATATGGTTAATCTTGGGAGTGACTTAAGAAGGATTAGATTCCAGAGAAAGTTATCAGTGATAGAGGAGGATTCGGTGCAAAACGATACATCTGAGGAACAAACCGCAGATCCCAGTGAGGCACAGGTGGGTACAGGCTCATGGGATTCTGTATACCCTAATTCCACCATATTTGTACGCCTTGCTTATTATAATGTGTTTTTATCCAGGCGCTGTACCAAGTGTGTGGGTATTATCGTATATAATCCACCAATACTAAAATATACTGACCCTGGTTCCTGGATCCCAGTTGAGGAATTAAATGATGACATCAAATGTAAACGGCTAATAACATAATGTTGATAATGATTAAAATATAACAGTATATACTGATCACACTTTCGTAACAGATGAAACAGATGAGATAAATGAGACTGATCGACTTACTTTCTGGCTGATCCACTTACTTTCTGCCCACTGGACAATATGTCATCGCAGTAGAGATGACTTCTGCAATATTACCGTAAAATCTTGCAGTTGTGAAACAACTTTTGCCTTTCTTTCTCAGAAAAACAGTAAAACGGAAGATGCAGATTCGTCCGTGGGTTTTGATTCAAAGACAAATGGTGTCAAGCAGCAGAAACAGGTATGACATTTTCTGAGGTCATTTGCACTAAAACCTACAATAAATATCAGGTATGTAATATTCTGGTATTCATAGTCTTGAAAACAAAAGTTATAATTGCTAACACATGGCCTGGCGCAGATACAGTTAGTTTACAAATGGTGCAGTGTAGATGGGTGGCCGCGAGTAAATGTCTTGTGCGAAAGGCCTCGGGCTGCAAATGTATGTTGCCCGTGGGAATACATGACCCTCAACACAGATCGATGTTTTAACTGAATGCAAAAGGTGCTGCATTTGGTACCGAAGGACAAATTTATAAATACCTTATTTTAACTTATCTGATGTTTTATTAGCTTTATAAATTTTTTCTCACAAAACTTTTATTGGCCGAAACACTGAAATGTGACATACAGCAGAAACTGGAATATACCAACTCCATAAACAGGACATTTCGGTAGTAAGATAACCATTTTACATTCCCGTTTTTGTTCATCCTTAATTAAAGTATATCACTATTACGAACACTTCCCGAGCAAGTCCATATTCTGTCAGTGCCTTAGGTCTAAGGCCTCAGTGGTGAGATTCCACTGTATATTGTTTCAGACTGGATACAAACCAATCTTCAACCGTCACTAAATAGAAATATCCTGAGTCCCGGGAAAAAATCTCCGGAAATGTCTCTATGCGATGGGCAGCAAAATATTTAAGCAACGTGAAATTCCGATATCTCAGAAAAAAATGACCAACAAATGCAGATGTATTATTAAACAGACATACACCAGACAGGTAACTCATCAGAATTACTTTAAACCAATCCTCCCATGTCCTCAACTGGGAATTGGATTCCTGCTTTTGCACTGAAGGCACGTCAGAACAGCTGTGGTGTGGCATTCCAAACAACTAAAAATAGTTTGCCTTCAAGGACACCCAAAGCAATAAGTTACAAATGGAAAATTCAATTGCTTCTGTAATGGACTAATCTGGTTATCAGTCAAGTCAGTATTTCACCATAGCTGTGCAATACATGATACCTGGATGCTGTGGATTTGCAATACCCGTGGAGTCATAAGAGGTATTCCTATTGACTGGGATCCTGTGCTGCCACCTAGGCTGCAGCTGGAAACACTTTACAGCAAGGAGGGCAGATTCGTGTATTTAGTATAGCTAAATGGGCCTCTGGGATAAAAGTTTTAACTTGAGAATACAACAAGCTTAAGAAAAGCCATGCATCATGTTTAAAAAAAAAGATGCCTAACATACATAGAAAATTTCTTTTCCTTTGCAGAATAAGAATTGTTTCTGACTGGTTAGGTAACATAACTGGTACAAGTGCCCTCATCATGGTTGAGACATTTTTTCGTTGCCTAGCAACGGAGGAGACCAGAGCAGATCTGCAGTTAATAGAGTTAAATATGAGTACCTCCTATTGGAAATTACTTTCAGCGAGTCTTTTAATTGTCAGGGGTTTTTTTCGGAAAGTTAAGTGCGCTACGTGTATTTATAGGCTTAATTGTATAGCAAAAATGGAATGGTCGCGTCAGTTGTTTCAACGAGTAAACTTTCCTAGATGAAGGATGACAAAGCTGTATCCGATATCGGTGCAAAGATTCAATCCAGTGGCCTTTTAGTTGCTACTCTTGTCAGCTGATCATATTTGTTTTGATCAATAGTGCGAAACTGCTACAATCCATGTTTTATCATTTGGCTTTTTTGACAGAAAAGTAACTTTTGTTAGTAAGAAGGAAAAGTTATTATGGGTTTTGGTGTTTCGCGTAAATTTGGTGAAAGATGGTGTGAAATTTGAGTTGAGACACCATGCATGTTAAATGTTAATGGAATTTGGCATTGAAAAGGTTTATGAAATACCAGTTTTGCTAGCAGTTAGGCACTAATTCATATTTGGTGGTGAAACTTTTCCCTTACAGACTTATTCTTTCTACGTATATCTTATGATATTATGTCTTGGAAAAATCAGCATATTTTCTCTAGAAGAAGGCCATGTAAATGCATAATGGTGTTTTGACTCGGCCTTTTCACAATGGAGTTTGTATTTCTTGCGTGGAAGTGGCGTGACAATATGTCATATAAATCCAAAAATAATATTTTGCAATACAAAAGCGCATATTTGATTTTTCTATATTAAATCCTTTTCAGCAATGATGCAGAACCATGCAATTATAAAATGGTGATAAAGAGTTCCACCTTAACCGCGGAACATCATTCCATTCATTCCTTTGTCACTATTCATACAATACTAAAAAAGACGGTGAACTCACTATAGGCTAATGTTCAGTATTTTCAATGAGGTTCTTATAACATTCCGTGCATTCAAAAAGTTTCCGACTGTGTCTCTTGACCATACATATTTATTAGGGTTACAAATATTATGAGATTATATTCTCACACTCAGATTCACGGTGAAAACTTTAATGATACCCATCGTGTTATTATTACATTTTTGCAGCTCACGAAAAGAAAAAAAGAAGAAAGGCCATGGTAAGTAGGATAGTAGAATACCACAAACTTCCTTAAATATGAGTTCCTGAAAGTGTAGCATTTTACCCATTTCTTTCTTTTTTCTGATTTTGTTATATATATATATATATATATATATATATATATATATATATATATATATATATATATATATATATATATATATATATATATTTGACTAGTAATACTGTTCAATGATGGATATATAATTAATACCTTATACATGCCACTGTCATGTTGGCTAATCACTAGTCACTGATACTGTCGATATTTCGGAAGAAAAACGACTCGGTTTTTTGTGGCAATCACAAGGTGACGCCACTTTCTGGCCTCATTTTATCTTGCAAGCATTTCAGTTTTCAAAACCTGAAGCGTGAAACAAACGTTCACTGTTCGAAAGAAGGTGTTCCACATCGCAGAAAGTGGACAAATAAAGAGGCAATGTATACACTGACATTTGAGAGCCGAATTTATCCCTGATGTGTAGGCTCAAGCGGGAAAAAAAACGAAAAAAAATGTAAAAATGGCTGACCCGAGTTGCAATATGATTATATTGTTGTATTACTGAACATATTAAGCTTTTTACGGTCTTGAAAGTCATCATCAACAGTTCAATATTTGAATTACAGATATCAGAGTTACGCACGCACGTAAAAATTACGTGTTTAGTTTGGCCGACATCCCGTCGTTTCTCGTCATTGATGTTAATTCTGTACAAAATGTAAACTAAAAATGAGGAGGGTCAAGAATTACTCAATGCATATTGATCTTTCGGATACCCTATTCTGTCAATTTTCATTCATACGTTATTTGCAAGCGTTTAATTTCGCAAATATATTCCCACATATATACGGAATGATGGGCAGTTTTATTTTTTGTTTTGTTTTGTTTTGTTTTTTTATGTTTTTTCAGTTGGCGTGATAATCAATTTCGCGTCTTTACACAGTCGAGAAATTTCAAAAATTAAATACTTTTACAGTAAATTGTAACTCATGATTAGAAAAAAAAGAATGTAAAATACTGTGTTCGTTATTTGCCCGGTTATCCCTATATCGATGTGCCAAGTAACAAACCAGGACCATGGACTTTTATCTCAGTTGCACAGATAGCTATGAAGCAACGACTAACATATAGTCATGATAGCAGGATTAAAACTTCGCGCCTTTTTGTTGGTCATAGTGACCCTCCTCCACCCAACAAAATTTTGTTACACAAATTACATTACATAACATTAAAAGTAGGAAAATATCTGTTATACCATTGTGTACCATTATATACAGATACATTAGAAAGAAGCATTTATCTGTCGACGGTTTCCTGACTTTTCCAAGTGCGAATATGGTTTCAATGGCACAAGGGTAGATTTTTTTTTTAAAGTGTACAATAGAAAGACTGTATATTAATGTCAACGTCTCTTCTGAAGTACAAAATGGTCGTAATTCTCTAACGTATACCGCAATATTAGCACTTTTTTAACCTTTTTGTCGAGTTAATGAGGCAGACCACATACAAATCTCTGAATAACGTCCTAACTTTAAGCCTAACGTGAGAAAATAAATACATCAACACAGGTGAGGAAATGTGAACAAATGCTTAATATGTGGAACAATTATAATCATCATCATCATCATCATCATCATCATCATCATTATCATTATTATTATTATTATTATTATTATTATTAGCTCTGCTGACTGACACGTTTTGCGCCGAGGACGGCGACTGACTTGGGGCTTTGTCATCATGATAACATATCTACAGTTTTCAGCAAAAATGGTTTCTATTAGCATGAAAGTTTAGTGTAGGTTATATAATTTACATCCGGGTACTTTCAGGCAATTTGACTGTTAGGATTAACTAGTGAAGTGAATCAATGTCTGCGATGTTAGTCGTGTATATTGTATATTGACATGGTTTTGTTCCGGCTGTTTTGAAATTCAAACAAGGGACTTTCAGAAGAAGGAGCATGATTGAATATAACGAAACTACAGCTCTTGTTTGTTAAAAAAAGAAACTGTTGGAGTCACCGAATATTTCTATTCTGTTGTGGTGTTTGAACCGCATCTGCCACATGCATGTCCCAGGGTAAAGTGGATTTTCGCACCGTGTATTTGCTAGAAATTATTCCGTGCTTTTGTTGGTTTACAGGTACGAAATGTCAGATGACGAGGAGATAGTTTCTTGGCAACGGGGGAAGACTTCGGTGTCTACGGACGATCATTTTACGTTGTTTTGAACGGTTCCATAGTATGTCAGGTGGACTCTGATGTTTACCAGTGGCTGACATTGTAGAGCTGAGAGACCCCCAACGTCAGGAAATGTATTCGATGTCATTTTCATCATTTGTTGCAGGCAATAAACTGTTGGATATGTATTACACTGCATGATAATAAAGAAATTACATCGACTTGTAGGCTGAGCCTTTAAAAGAGACCACCAGATGGAATTCTGTATGCGGCATTTTTTTTACACATGTCTTTTTTTTTATGTAGTACAGAGACTGAATAATCATCATGGACAATACATGCATGATATGAAATGGTCTCAGCACCCGAAGTTTAATTCGATTATAATAAGCGACATAGATGATAGTATGGATGAAATCTAATTTATTATTTTCTTTGTACAGGTAAGCTAATCATACTGCTGAAAACTTATAGTGCTATGTATATATGATTCGATAAGTTATAATTGACACAAAACATTTGTATGCAAGGACAGCATACTGTTTTGTTGAAATAGGTAACTGCAACTCCCATACACTGTAAATTCCATAAATTACGGTATATGACTTGCAACGGTACTGCTAGTAATAAGTACTGAAAGCAAGAAGTCACTTTTGTTGTCACAATAAGGTCCCAATGCAGTAAATTACAGACAAGTAAAAAGTAACTTACTGGGACATATCGGAAAGGACTGTCAAATTATTGGAAAATTGCAGTTACGTATTCACAAAAATACCGGTATAAGTCAGAATGACGGAAGGAAATATTACTGAATTTTACGGCACGATACTGTTAACATCCTCAACATTTACTTCAGCCAAGCGGCACAGTTCATATTCGCTTGCTGACATACATAGTCCTACTTGCAGCACAGTTGTCACTGTCACAAAATGTAAATTATGCTGCTGATTCAGTTCCTCAATACCAGTATATGTACTGTTGAGAACGAAATACTGTGATGAATAAAATGGAAACATTAATATAAATACATTAATTTCAATAAAAAAAATTGTGGCATTTTTTCAATATCAGCTCAGCTCTCCGCTAAATTACCATGCGACGTTTTTAAATTTGTTTTTCATAAAGATCACAGTGGTTTGGTTGCTATGAGTTAAGGGAAAAGGACAATATTACCAGCATAATAAAATTTTTCTCCCGGGAAAAATATTCTAGATTTCTTTGCGAGGAGGTTTATTGGAGAAAACTGGACTCGGGAATAATTTTTAGCAGAAATTTTTAATCCAATTTATGAAAGGAAAATCTTAAGCTACTGTTTTGGGGTCAAATGGGGAAATTGAATGAGATGCTCGAAAATGTAAAGGATACAACTGTATATTGGTTGTGAATGTAAAATTCAGCTAAAAGGTTGTGAAAAGTGATTATAATTGGTATATTTTAAAAAACAAGAAATGTACGTGGAAATAAAAAAATCGAATTCAGTACTGACGTTTGAACTTAATTTTACTTGCAAGTTCCCGTGACATTTATCTTTAAAAATGCACACAAGTGTGTACTTTACATGTCAACCAAAATAATACAGTGGCAAGAAGTCTACATTGCTTCGTTTCACGTACTGCCCTACAGGTACACACCGTCATGTGGTGAAAATGATACACAAACATTTTGTCACCAGGTGTCAGTACGAATATGTAGACAAGGTCGTTATGTGGTGTTAATAAAAATGAAACCGTTCTGGCGGTTAGAAGCTTGTTTGTGTTGTTGACAACTCTTGCCACATTGATCCTCTCAGACTCAAAGTTATGGACTCTTAAAGCCTCCGGTAATACAGGATTTATCTCTGCAAAATAAGTGAGGTGGGATGGCTGGATTCATGGCCACTCATATTGTGTTTTCATCAGAGGTAGGCTTGTGTAATGAAGCCTTGAACCTAGAAGCTTATCCCGGATTCCCACTTTAACATACCAAATGCAACAGATGTCAAATATCGTCTGTTTTGCTTTTGTGTAAATACCTTTTAAAAGAGACTTGCAAATGATAATACCTGACAGGATAGGATGGTCTTGATTTAAGCGTATTTTGTTTAGTTTATGCCCGCTAGGCCTAATTTTGTATTGAGGTCATGACGTGGTTCATTAAATACATTATTCCTCCTTCAAACGCTAATGCCATATTGTTATAATTTCTCAAATAAATGTCCAATCCAAACAATTCCTCTACTAAAACCAGCATCATTGAAAATGTTTTTACCTGGACAGGCAATATTGTAAGCTCCATTTACACCGACAAATGGTTTGAGCAGGGACAAGTATCACTACACCTAACCAATAGGGAGTTCCCAGGTGGTCTGCAATTTCTGGTTGTTTAAATATCCATGCTGATACAGAGTGTTTATTGGTCCCGCGGACGTAAGTTTACCATTCTGCATTGATATGCCTTTTGCTCATCTTGTCTACATTAAGAGATTGTTTCTTTAAAATAAAATTTCCCATAGGTATAAATGTGACTGGAAATTTACATTAATTTAACTTTCAATTTCGACTAAAAGTGTTTTCCGGCCCCACTACCTTGCAACCAAATGTAAAAGCATTTTCCTAATGTCCACTTCCCACTGTTATGGGCAGTAATTAACCGAAATTTGAAATCTCTCTCTCTCTCTCTCTCTCTCTCTCTCTCTCTCTCTCTCTCTCTCTCTCTCTCTCTCTCTCTCTCTTCTCTCTCTCTCTCTCCTCTCTCTCTCTCTCTCTCTCTCTCTCTCTCTCTCTCTCTCATCTCTCTCTCTCTCATCTCTCTCTCTCTCTCGCTCTCGCTCTCGCTCGCTCTCTCTCTCTCTCTCTCTCTCAGATGTGTTATATATATAGATATATATATATATATATATATATATATATATATATATATTATAACATCTGCATTTAAAACATCTGCATTTAAATCATCAGATATAATACTGTGGACAAGTTTTGCAATATTTTATTAAAAACCGTTAATATGAAATTGAACAATTCCTTGAATACATATTTAAACTTCATGTCAGATATCCTTTTAAAAGTTAAAATCCTTTTACCTCAATCATGTATTATTGGAAGCCCTGAATGTACAAACAAAAACCGACTGAAGTCCCTATACAGTAACTGTCACCACAGACGATTCGAATTTATACCAGAAAACAATGGTCATGATGCAGCTTGAAATAGGCGGCAAACGATGATAATTGTAATGATTCAGAAGCAAACACACAGATAACAATAGCATCAATAAATAAAACAGCAGTCCCTTCAGAGCTGCTTCATTCACCAATTTCACATCTGATTCTGCAAAAGGACGGTCCATCATGTATATCAATATCAGTGTTCACCAGGTGCATCAGTGTATATATATATATATATATATATATATATATATATATTATATATATATATATATACAAATTTTATATATATACATATTTATATAGATATAAAACTATTTTGTTATGGTGGCTCAAACAGTGCACAGCACATGGTACACTAATCTTCCGTGAGGCCAAGATGAAAGGTACAATGCATTACATAATGTGTAGATACAAAATGTGTATTCCTTGAACATAGGTCGATACTAATCAATCAAGCCATACATGTTGTTTATCTCTTCCAGGCAATATATAATATAAACACAGCGTCTTATAAAGAAGGCCAAAACATGCCCATGCAGTGATGATTGAGCAGACAAGATATTCATAGCTGATTAGAAAGGTTCGTTCATTGACCGCATAGAGACCTTCATTGTTCATCAATAAGACGTGCAGTGTCCATGAGGCACATTTGTTGTCAAGTGTTCGTCATGTACCTCTGATAAGACATGAGGTGTCCATCCAGAACATAAAACATTCAGAGTTCATCATGCAAAGGTCCCAGGATAATCAGCCGTCCATATATACAGAGATGAGACCAGTGCCCCGTCTCTCTGCCTTGCGTGTCATGTCTTGTCGAAACTCTTGCTTTTTTCCGGCTGTCTGTGACTGCTATTGTCTCTCTGCTAATACCAATGTATTATATATATATATATATATATATATATATATATATATGTATGTATGTATGTATGTATGTATGTATGTATGTATGTGTGTGTGTGTGAGAGAGAGAGAGAGAGAGAGAGAGTGTGTGTGTGTGTGTGTGTGTGGTTAATCCGCACGTATGCTCACTACTGAAGATTAATATGGGGCGTTTAAACAGAAGCTGTTATATAGAGTTACAGCTTTGCACGCTGTCATTTGTGTGACATAGAACCTGCTATAAATTTTGCTTTGCGTTGGTTTGATTTCCTTTAGCGTTACCTTGCCCATTTACTTTGAGTTACCTTGCCCTGCTGCCTTACCTTACCTCAACTCATTTCACTTCGCTT